>CM044561.2:8319093-8771593 GCA_024416835.2 Perccottus glenii
AGAAAATTGACTTGAAACAAACAAATGCCCAACTAAATAAAGCCTTTAATTAAACTACAGATTAATAATTACTCCATGAAACCATCAAAGGTCCAGCAGTTTCACCTCACGAGAAACTTGACACGCCTGGTAGAAAATCCCTCTCTTTTCAACTGAATCACCTCACTGTTCTCCCCCTAACAGAACATTAACAACCAGTTAGTTAATACACATGAGATAAATAGAAAAACAACACATCACATCTCTTGATCTCATCAGACTTTATGCTCTGAACATTTGGCTGTTCCTTTTCATGTCCCAGGCCTCGACCCCGTTACGGTACCTGGCTTTGATCCTACACTCCAGCCGGATTATAACTCATAGTAGCCTGCTTGTAATTATATTCCACACACAGGCGCTTTGAAATGGACCTAAGTGTAGAGCGCCGTGTACATATAGGCGGATGTACGATAAACCAAGTCCCTGCGTCTATAAAAACAGGTAACTAAGACAAGATAATAGGTGCGGTATGCAGTTTTTTAGCTCGGGGACGGGGCGGCCTGAAACGCTATCTCCCTCTGTCCAAACATGTACAACAGGTTTTCTGGAGGGAAAATACCTCGGCGGGGGTTTGTGGCGGGATATAGAAGAATGAGTGTGGGGGGTCACCTTTATCCCCGTAACCCGATGTATGAAAGGTCAGAGTCTGTTTGAAGCACCATCTTAAATCTTTCTGTCAGATGGTTTCAGTTTGATCTGCTGTTCACAGAGCCCCCCCTTGTGCCCCTCCTCCTCCTGCTCAGGCATGCCCCATAAACCTCCCATGATTCACTTTGGGTCATGTAAAAGGTTTAAAAAAAAGGGTTAAAGTTTACAGTGTTTGTTTGTGGTTTCAAATAATGCCACTTCCCAAAAATTATTTAAAAGAGCTCGAGTGACGTTGGCTTTATTCTCTGATGTTGAAGGTTTCCTCTGTTGAGATAACAGTCATGAGATCTGGTCTATTAATTAAGAAAACCATATAGTTGTCGTCACATTTAAATAACTTTAGACTAATACCAGGCTTTAAAGATGTTTATTACACTTAATATGACTCATGATTTGTCCTCTTCTGATCTCTGTTTCCTCATAGTTCTCTGGTTAAACTGAAGTATTTTCCACTACACTGACTCATTTTTACAGCACAGTACATTTTGATGTTTGGTTTGAAGCTCTTTCAAAAACCCCAGAGTGTCCACAGTGAAGCCATTGTAGATGTGTATAAGATCACAGTCAGCCGAGTCTTCATGGTGTTGTTAATACTGTATGTAGCTTTGGCAGTGAGTCTGCTGTATTGGGCTGTCACATCACTGATTGGACACTTCCCTCCTCAAGGCTTGAGTTGGATTAACAGTTCAGTCAGCAGCCTTGACAGGCACAATGCGGCAACAGTTAATTAATTCACTTGTTTTCCTTCGTTCTCATGTAAATGCAAACATACTGTTGAATTGAAAAAATCCCCAAGGCACACGTAGGGGCTGAAATCCTCAATAGTGTGTCCTCACTGCTGCAAAAAATATATTTGGGGTTGCTTTTGTGCACCCAGCTGCCTCACAGGTTCACTCTGTGGGACTGAATCACAACTAGCTTTTGTAAATGAGAAGCCCTGACCTGAGGAACAAACTGTGCACTGAAACAACCTTAACTTTAATTCCTTTTGAAAGCCTTTCCACGGAATAAAAGAATGCTTCTGTCTTAGCTCTTATAGAGAGGGACAAAGTACAGTATGCTGCATAAACGTAGTATCTGTGTTTACATAAAGTAGCCGGCAGATATCTGTCTGCTGAGACAGGTTCACAAGCTGCTCATAGCTGCAGTGTGTGCCAAACCAGAGTGTGCTAATATGCTTTTTGACAAAGAGGCGAACGGAAACCTGTCGCCACAATTTAATTTAGATAAATGGAGCCAGTTAATGTTTATGAGACAGTGTTTTTTGGCAGAGGCTCTGTTGTAAAACAGGTGATGCTCCACTCATAACTGCACAGAGCAGAAAGAAAAGAAAATGCAAATGCAGACTGTGACCATCTTGAAAACGTATGATTTGCTCAGTGTGAATTATCGCTCCCAGTTTTAAGGTTAGAAGTGTGTCTAATGCGGGGGCTTCCCGAGAAGGACCAGCAGTTCACTGGGCTTTTCCAATGGCACTTTGTATTCAACACAAAAAGCACCTGAGTCCCCACCACCTTCAAAAAGAAGTCTCAGAATCTAAAGTGAAACTAAGTATCATCATGGGAAAGCCCAGTGAAAATGCACGTGACTCCCAGTAGCACTGTACTTTGCTCACGTCATGAGGCTTGTCAGGCTGTTTCCACTCAGTAATGATGTCATGCCTAGAGTAATTTGACGGGCCTGTGAAAGCGTGGCCGTATCAAAACGAGAAGTTAAACGCTGTGTTTGTTGAAATCTCTACGGGAGGGCCGCAGCTTTGTTCAAAACAGGAAAATAAAAATTCTATGAAGTCCACCTTGCCAAGAAGAAAGTGTGTGTGGAAATGCTGATGGAATGAGCCGGCAGTGAATGAAAGCAGTTAAATAAGTAGTGTTATCATCCCTCCCCATTCTGATTTATTGACTCACTTGTTGACGGGCAAAACAGGAGTGGAGTAGTGTGGTTATTATTTATTCTGGGGGCACTCTTATGCATTGCATATGTGTTCTCAAGCCAATAGAAGGAGATTGATATTCTATTCATGGGCTGACAGTTTGTTCCTCAGGCCAGGGTAGGAGTTAGTTGCGGTTTTCCTCAGCTGTGCCCTTCATTCCAGCTTTAAAAAGAGCCAGGTTACTGGGGAATGATTCGATTATCTATTAAGAAGTGTCACCAGACAAGAATATATAGTGACAGTGAAGCTGTGAGCTATGGGCGGCTGTTCACATTTTTCACAGGTAAAAGGAGGTGAGGCTGCCACTGATAGCACAGACAAAGTCATAATACAGCCTTTACACTGTAAATGGAAACACGTGTAGTGCTTACTTTTCTGCTACTTTTTGGAAATCCTGCAGTGGTCATCTGGAGAACAACCCCACTGTCTCCACTGCTGCCTGTAACCTCATTTCAGCTGCAAACTCCGATGGGACCTGCTATTAGACTTAACTAAATGACTCCAGGGAAATCTCTTTCCTTTTTCTCATGCAAATTCATTCAGAAATAAAACTTTAATCCAGATGATATTTTCTGAAAATAAGAATGTGCTGTTTTAAAGATTCCTTTTTATGTTTGTGGAGTGGAAAATGTTACGTTTGATTAGAATCCCAAATGGATCCTTTACATTCTCAATGAGCATTTTCTCCTGGTGGAAAGGCTATTATTTATGGAGATAAGAGGTTATTTCGACCCAGAAGCCTCGACCAAGCAGCTCGGAGAGGGCCACTGAGAAGCTCTGTTAGATAAGCTTTAAATAAAAGATAGAATAAATGTATTTGCAATGTGCTGTTCACTTTGTAGTCGCTGAATGCATTAGCCGAACTAGCGGACTAACCCGATGTGGAGACAGTGATCTGCTCTGAGGGCCACCCCCGGGAACAGGCACACTTATCAATGGGTTCAATTCTGCCTCTTTTCTCCCAAAAATAAACCCAACTCGGATGTCTACTCCCTTTAACAGACCTTGTTAGGACTCATAATAGGTCTTCCAAACCAACAATTAACTAACTAGCTCTTCTCTTTTGGGGATTTTTGAATTAAATATTTGAAAACCTCTTGGTAAACTTTCAGCCCTCCCCCTCAATACCCATAAAATCAATGGCCATGAACTGAAGAACTGCTCTTGAAACACCCACAACCAATAGTCATTATTGCAGCCTTAGATGTCAATTAGCCAGATGTTGGTGAGAGCGGCCACTAAAGGGAAACAGAAAAAAAAATCCCACTGCCACAGAGCGACAGAGGCCTCCCCAGAGATTTGATGTGTCTCAGACTACCTCTGGCTGAAGGAGATCATATTCTACACCTCAGGGGGGAATTAACTCAGAAGCTGCAAGCATAATGAAGACATAATTTATTTTCACATCTATGACTTCAGGAAGATATGCTAGTCTCAGGATTAGTGCTGATCCCCAAAGCATCCAATTACTCCAGTCAATAGGCCAGGATGCACTTGTGGGGATAGAACAGCCCTCTACTAATGTCATACGCCATTGAACAAGCTATTTATCCAATGGACATTAGAGAGATGAAAGATAGCCTGATAATGTCCACAAAACAGGCTTTGAGCTGCTTTTGATATCCACAAGAAGGATGGCTTTATACACGGACTTTAGTGCCACGTTGATATTACGTGACTTACTTTAGAGATATCTTTTGTGTCTCTTGTCTTGATTTAAACAGAGCATCATTTGCAGTTTGATGTCTTTTTTATCACCATCATTTAAGTTAGAGTACCTCAAGGGTCTATACTTGGGCCCATTTTATTTTCATTATTTATTAATGACCTGCCAAATGTTTGCCTTTGTAATTTTTACAAAGGCAAAGTCTGATGTTGAACTCTCTGGAAAATTTACAAAAGCTATGACTTGCATTGACGAGTGGCTCAAAAAATCATGTATTCTGTAAAATTCTAAAAAGACTGTTTTTATGGTATTTTCAAATCGTTCAACAGCAAAGCCAAGCTCATATGTAATTTTAAAAGGGGAGGAAATTGAATTTGTAGACAAATTTAAATACCTCGGTGTGACTTTGGACTCAACTTTGTCTTTTAAAAAAACATGTAAAAACACTTTCTTAAATTGTAAATCAAATTAGCTTGTTTAATTTATAAAAGTCTACATGGTCTTTCTCCGCCGCCTCTGAATGAGATTATTAAATGCAGATCCGGGACAAGTGACAGAGTAACCAGAGCCTCTACTCGAGGTGACTGGGCAGTTCCTTTGAGACGCACAGCTTTCAGTTAACAGTCAGACAATAAACACATTTAAGACAAACCTGAAACGTTGGCTCAAGAGGAACCAGGTCCGTGAGCATTATATCTGAAATGTTGTTAAATTTTGATTAAGTGTTGTTTAAGTCTAATGTTGTCATTTGTATTGAATGTGTGTTCTATGGTGTTATATGTTGTTTCTTGTCCTTGCCTGCCAGGGACTACAGATGGAAAGTAGCCATTGTGCTAATTCACTGTCCCTTTTAAATAAATAAAGTTCAAAAGAGTACAAAGGGCCTTCCATATTATTGTAGAAAAACCCTAGAAACTGTACAATAATGACCAAACACAATAATATTATTTTACTTTTGTCGAGGAGTGTGTTCATTTTTACCACGGCCCGAGTTATCCTCATAAATATGTGAGCACACTCACATATTTATGAGGATAACTCGGGCCGACAGAGGGAAACGTCTGACAACACCGCACTGCCATCAAGATATGTCCAACTGGCATAACACAGAGATACTGTATTTGATCTCATCCTGTTTGTGAGCCCGTCCAGATTACTATGACATTTAGGAAGACACCCAGATTTATGCTGTTTTGGGGGGATAATCAGATTTCTCAGCAATACGTCCACAGTGTGACTTCTTCCACCATCTCCTCTCTAAATAGTGTCAGTCAGAGAATGAGCAGTGACCATCTTCTAAGCAGCTGATTTTAAACGAGCGGCCGTTCTTGGCATGCCGGGGAGTATTGTGTTACACATTGTATACGTAGGTATGGTAAATACATGCCTTAAGGGGCCAGAGGGCACCATGCTGTGTATTACTTTAATACAGTACAGTGCAGAGAGCAACGCCTGCACCACCAACTAAAGCCCGGATGATGCATGGACATCGGAGGAGACAAGGTAAAAAGTGGGTTATGCTTGCCTTTTTTTAATTTGTGCGTCTCTGTGGCTTCACAAAAAGTTCCTAATGCCTGATGAAAGCACTACAGTTGTGGATCACCATGTTTGTGTTAAGCCACTTCTGACTAAAGTGGCCGCAACCTTCCACATCTGCAGCACTCGAGCCTCAGCGTATCTTTGGAAGATAATGGCACGGTGGTTACTGAATCCAACAAACAAACACAAATTAATGTACTCTTTAATTAGGGTGTGTCTCTGATGAATTTTGTTTTACTGTGGGATACTTTGGGGGCTTTAGAGAAGAGAAGCTATGGGAACCACGCTGGCTAATTAGCTCGGCAATATGAATCAAGGTGGCTGTTGATGTCAGAGTGGTTGTTTTCTTTAAGGTCTCCTTGTGAATGCATTTGCAAGACAAATCTTTGAAACAGGAAAAAAAATTGTTTAAGATAAAAGGATGCAGTAAAGCAGATAGAAAGTAGGTCAAAGAGAGCAAATTGAAAAGCGCTCTACTGTATCCTCAGTGTTGTTTTTCTAGAAAGGCCCAAATGGACTTTTGTGTGTTTGCTTGAGCATAGCCTGATGAACACACCTCAATGTGTTGGGTAGTTAACAAGTGTTTCCGCATTCCTCCACAATCAGCACTGAATAAACATGTTTTTTCAACAATTAGGGATATGGTTGGAATAAAGAATGTGGAAATTGTGTTCGCCCCCACCCAATGAGAATTTTAAGCAGGAGCAACTCAAAGCATGACCGTGGACAGGAGAGGAATATCTTGATCCATGTTTGGTTTTGTACTGTTTGGCTTGTCAGACTGACAAGTGTGACTTAGTTTACGGGAAAATGTGCTCCTTTTTTAGGCTGTAAAGTCTCACTTTGTGCTCTAATTGCTCCAGGCAGATTATCACTTCCCATCTGAGCAGTGCTTATGTGGGAGACTCTCAGAGTATGGTGTACTGTATGTTTGCCATCACAAACGGTTAATATAATTTGCTGTTTTAAAACCATCAAATGCATGCCTTGTAGTGCAAAGAAGTCAATTGCATAAGATATTTCACATGCTATATCACGAGATTGGTGCTGTTTATACGGTTCCTTCATTTGCACTTCTTTTTTTCTGTGTTGTGCTGTGATCCCCACAGCATGCTGTTTCTGTTGGTAATCCTAAACCTCACGCGGCCCCAAGCCCAGGCTTTTGCTTTTAAAGCTGACAGCCACCTCTGCGCCTGTGAAGCCGTTGGAGGTACAATACGATGCTTCACATATGACATGAGTTGTGGATCTCTGGCGCTGCGGTGCCGCTCAGGTTACAGCTCCGTCTGAGCCCTGTGTTCACACAATCTGCGGGAGTTTCAAATTAATACATCTTAAAAGGATTACCAAAGACTTGGGGCTTTGAAGTGTGTCATTACTATGCTCTGGAACATTAGGATCTGTATTTATCGAGCATTAAAGACTTAAAGAAACCATTTGAAGAGGAATAGGTCTTTCCCCCCTCTCTGATCAGAGATGACATATAGATGTGTGTCCTATAAAGAACAAAGAAGAGCAGATGAAATAGATGGCTGTCACTGCTGCTGCTAATTGCACTGTATCTTAATATAAATCACACCTGGAGGAATCAATGACCATGATATCTACTGGACTTTTAAAACCCCACTATGTAACCTAACTATAAAATACATAGTCTCAAAATCATGCAAATATGTAACTTCAAAGTCATTTATATTGATTCAGTGCAATCAGTTCACCATACAGGGCATGTACCATTTCATGAGACTAATATCTCACCAGATTATCACAAACCTACACACATCTGGACACATGACAGAAACTGCAGTTGAGTAGTTGCTCTAAGAGTCTATTATAGTATGTAAATCCAGAAGAGTTATGTAGTGTTGCTTTAAAATCTCCCATCCATCTGCCTGCAGTAACTTGCTGCCAAAGCAGTGCAAATGAGTGTTGCATTTTTAACAAATATGAGTGCAGTGCATTCACTTTGGCTGTGGCTTTGAATATCTTTAAAAGTCTTACATGTTGACAGTAGTTTTGGGTCTGTCAAAGGCCTTGTAGTTATTTTTGCTTCAGTGTTTCAAGCTGTGACTAAAAGTCATTAATATTAATTTTGAAACTGTCATGCATCACATTGAAATAAGACATATTAAAGCGAGTCACACATTTGTTAAAAAAAAGGACTTGCTTTAAAAGATTTTTATTTTTGGACAGTTTTCTTTTTAGTGAACTGTCCTCAGGAAAAAGAGCACTACAACAAACCTGTCATCACACATAAAGAATAAACGAGAGTGTGGGTAAATGAGTAGTAGTAATGTTAGATGAGTCAACAAGATATATGACACCGGCGTAATAGTTTCATAGCTTTAATCAGTCACGGTTATTTGCTGTTTTCCCTGTGAGTCTGGGCTTAAGGTTTTAATCTCAGAGACACCCACAACATTAGGATGCTAAGAGATCCATAGAACCATTGATTTTCAATCCACTAAGTATGGCCAACTCATTGCTGCTTTGTGAAGAATGAGTCTGAGAGAATTGCAAACAGTGGCCCTGTGCATCCAGCATCAGAATGACTTCGGCATTGTGTTATAGACTGATGTGTGCTAGAGCTACTCTGTGTGTTTACCAAGTCTATACAGTAATTGAGAGATTATTCATTCGGATGGTGTTAAGACTCTCATAAACCCTGGCGTAATGTGTGCCTTTAAGTTGTAGGTTTGCAGCCACAGGCTCATCTCAGCTGTGGGCGGTGTTCCTTCTTTTCACTCACTCGTCCCCGTTTCTCGATTGTTCTGCCATATCATATACAGGCCTATCCTGATCAGCCAAAGACACATTCAAAAAGTTTGCCATTGTTCCATCTGTGCGGGTTTGGGAAAAACTCCTCCAAATAAACACAAGAGTCTTGGAGAAAAACACAGAAGTTGTTGAAAGTTGTTATCTGCGCCCTGCTGAATATGTAACTCTAATTGAATTCACCTCTTCCCCAGCCACTGTGCTTTTGTTGTCCTCTTTTAAACCCTTTTCCTTATGAAGCCGGCGCAGTGGCCAGGTGCAGCACTTATCATCTTAGTACCATGGGTAAGGCTTTGTTTGCTCCTCTGACTTCTGTTAAGGATTTGAAATGTAAACTCTAAACAATCAACTCTTTTTTTTTTTGTTGTGTAGCCTCCAGAGCACCCTGCTTCATAATAATAATGTAATGCTTTATTAAACCCATCTGGAAGCAAATTCTCTCTTTATTTGTCTTTGGGGTCAGCTCCAGACCAGCAGGCCGGGAATTTGCTACTGATTTAGTTTTGCTCCGGGACACTTGAGGAAAAGAGGATGTTGTCTGACATGAAGCAGTCATCCAGGTGAGGAATGGGCTGTGTTCAACCACGCTGCGCTGCCACTCTTCTCTCTCTGGAGGAGATCGGAGGAGACAGGCCAAGTGTGTCACCTTGGGAGATTATAGACTATGCCACAAATTGAGCCAGACTAAAGCAGTTATTGAAGCCCCTTTATTGCATTATTCATAAACATTTTGAAACAGACATGAGCATTACTGGCCCAACATCATTTCTTTTTATAGTTTTAACTTATAGTATTGTAAAAGGTGCTCTAATTTTTACTCTCTACAGTTGGTCATTGTCGATACACTCCCAGTTTGGAGAAGCACACAGGAGTGATTACAGAGGCCTTGAGTTGGCTGCCAATGCCCAATTAATGCATGTCTGTTATCAACATATTTTAACATATGACTACTCTTCCTCATTTATACAACCTCAGAACTGTACAAACACTTTTATGTGACCGTCTGAAGCAGAATATGGACTATCTCATACCATTAAAAAGTATATTTGCTCCTTATAGGGTCACCACAGCAAAGTGATATGGATGATAAAATAAAGTGTATGCCGTTTTGGTATGATCTTAGCAAAAGCACAAATTCGCACTGCGGGAGGTTGTTATGTCTTTATTGATTTACCGTAAAGCAATTTGTTACTCTCACATGAACGTGAACATGACCCGAGACCCGAGACAGCACTTGCAAGTTGAGCAGCCTGGTGGCTGCTCAACTTGCAAGTGCTGTTTTTGGCTTAGATGCGCCAGAGGGAGATAGTGCACGCTTCAAACACACCGCTACAACTCCATTAACCATCGTAAGGACTTATAAAACTATTTATGAAGGTGAAAATGTTACTTAGTTCTGCTTTAACCAAGGAGGAGATTTTTCACTGGTCCCATTTTTAGCAGTACTTTTTGTCTCTGTTGTGTTGTACCTGTCTGCTATTTAGGGTCGTGACGGCAGCCATGACAACCGTGCCACCGCGGTGGTGGGTTGCAACCGGCTGTGTCCGGCACTTACAGTGACACTCTAAGTTTTGTAGTATATAATTGTGATAATCATAACAATTGCATTAGCAGTGGGCATTAATAGCTTACTATTTCACTATTCTGTTTCCTTTGGATCATAAGACTTTATAACATATTGTTTACACTGTCAGTTTCTGTTTTGACAGGTATGATTCTTAGCTTAATTGGCTGGTAAAATAAAAGCTCACAGGCCCAAATGGCCCAATCTCACCAATAAAATATTACCACGATAGGCCTAATTTATCTAATGCCTCTGTCTCTAAACAATTTTTTCAAAACAGGACGCATTGTTAGCCTTTAACCAAACACATTTAATAGTTAGTTTAATAGCTCTGAGCATTCTGGAGTGCACCTGAACATGCCGTGAACATGTGGCTCGCTTGGCTTTTCCTCCCCTTCCTTGTCAAACTACACAACCCATTTCAGACGCATACACGCAAACTTTACCTTTACTAGTATAAATAAATATTATTATCAGACCTACACCTATAAGCTTGTAAATGTATAGGCTACCTTAGTTCAGAGATGTAGCGCGCTGGAGGACGTGTTTGCCCGGCGGTGCGTCAGACGTACTACGACGGAAGAGTTACAACTGTCCGCTGGAGACTCGTGGCAGACCGACAGCGTACTCGTTAAATCAAATCTACCACCGGTAAAAAATGGCACTGTCACAGCCCTAATGCTATTCCAAATAAAGTGTACTGACAAAGCCAAAGGTATCCAACAGAACATTACTAAACACCGACCTATCCCTTTAAGCCAAAGAGCAGAGTAGATTTGTAATTTACCAGAAGAGTCACTTAACAGTCATACAAAGAGCCTTCAGGCTTCCCTCCTGTCCCATACATCACTACACACATTTGTATATTCAGTCCTATCTTTATGCTTTCTCGCAAAACCTGTCAGTGTTTTTTTGTAATGCCCAGTACTAAAGAACACTCATTGGCTTTTGTAAAGTGATATTAAGTCTGCTCAATTTAAAAAAACATGTAGTCAAAGACAAAGCGTGACAAATTTCTAGATTTGCTCCCTGACAGCGCCCTGTCAGAACGTGTCATGTCATTCATTAGAACGCAGCGATGGATGGTCAATTATCCGTGGTGCCCGCAAACAGCACTACACCCAGTTACTTGACTGAAATGCTAATAATGTCACTGCTTGTCATATCACTCCAGATATTAAATCAGCAGAGTGCAGCAGAGATTTTCCCCTCTCGCTATTGGATTTTCAGATTGGGCCAGGTTTTTTCTTTCTCTCGCCATGTCCAGCCGAGCGTACAGATGGTATTGTCTGCAGCTATTGTCAATACCTGAAAATCCCTCCACCACCAGGATACACAGGGGTCGACAACACATACCAAAAACAAGCATGCAAAGCCTGACGCTTGTGAGAGTACATATTAAAAATCATTAGGTGTGAACAGACAGAGCGTGGACCGTGGAGACAAGACAGCGTTTCAGGCAGCATCGCGCAGACAGGATATTACGTCATTGAGAGTTATTTCAGAGTTTATGTCAAGCTACCAAGTTGGCCGGCAGATTTCAGACATCTTAAAATAAGCCCATAAGCCGTGTTTACAGAAGTTCTAGCCCTCCACACTCACTTTCTCACTTTTCTGTCCACCATAGTGAGAAGTAGTCTAAATACCTTCTAGATATTCATTCAACACATGACACGTGTTTTGTTGAAATTTAACATAAACTGTTAGAGGCTTTGTCTTTTCTACATTGAAAGGAATTTTTATTTGTTACTTTTAAACTTAAGAAATAAGGCAAACACCAAAGTAGTACATGTCTTGAAGGGCCTACTTAAAAACAGAGCGCCCAGTTTATTGATTACATAACAGGAACACTAATCCGCTTACCCAATTTGTCTTAACATCATATTTGATTCTAGTGAAAAACATATGGTTCAGACAAGAAAAGGTTTAAAAAAATGCACCTGGACGTAGGTTTAAAGGTGAAGACATGTTGTCCTTTAGGCGAGAGCTTTGTCATTTCAACTGGTAAGAGAGCTGAGTTTTATATCCCTCAAAGGAATAACCTCTTCATAAACATATAAATCTCTTTGGCATTACAATGCAGTCCTATTGGATTTTAAATATAGTAGCCTATACGTTTTACAGATTAAAGTCGTTAAAACACAAGTAGTAAATCTATTCTAAATCTAATCTAACATTTTTCTTAAAGTCTTATATTGTCATGTTGCCCACTCTTAGTAAAGCAGGACATATCAAAAGACTCACATTCTGGCTCAATTGTTACATTCTCCCTCAATGCAAACCATGATAAAAGGACATCATAGAGTAAAAAAAGACCATCTCCCTCATCATAAATCATTAGACTAAAGCTGAGCTGAAGTACGTGTGTCTTTCTTTGCCCTCTTGTTGAATGCTGTGGGGTCAAAGCTGGCCCTGATCTGCTGCTCCCCTGATGTTCTCCACTGAAGCTAGGGGAATTAAAGTCTAATTTTAACTTGTGGACTGGATGGGAACCACTCAGCGCTCCCCTTCGTCTTTTTCTTCTGGCCCTTATTGAGGAAATACCAGGCTGATCTCCTCTAGACCATCCCCAGATTACTCCAGCACCACTGATCTAGCTGTGCAAATCCTCTGTGCACGCCGGCAGGTATTGCATCGCGCACGCTGCCCTCTCCCCGGCCACTCTCTGAGACAATGCTCTTAACTCAACAGCTATGTGTAAAAGCAGCATCTCTCTCTGACATTTTAACTCTATTGCCCAAAAGCCCCAACATGTTTTTTTTTCTAAGCGTGTTTTCCACTGATAAGAAGCTGTGGTGGGATTTCTGTTTCAAGGGATACATTTGGGGAGGATCTGTATCTCCTTTCTACCTAGCAGAGCGAGACAAAGAGCACACACAAGTTGCCTGATATACGGAGAGAGCCTGGGTCGGCTCTCCGCTGCATGCCGTCATGGCTGAACCAAGTAAAAGATGAGTGTGTGAAGAGAAAGCCATGCCTGTTCATTTATAAGCTTTCCCACACAGCCACGGTGCAAAAGGTGCAGCCATTCCGATGTCTGTTGCTGACATGTACAGTGGCTAATAAAGCAAACCTAAGGCCACTGAGGAATTGGCTCCTCTCCAGACTCGACTCCCTCCAAGACTTTCCTCAGTGCTCTCACTCGGACTTTCTGTCTCTGTCTAGTCTCAAGTGTAAGTACATTATTCCTCTCTCTCTCTCTTTGTATTCCAGCGCCGCAGTTGGGCTGTGGCTTTAACAGAGCGCTCTCCCATCCCCTGCCTCTTGATCTGTCTGGACTGGGGGGATAAAGTGGCACTAAGATTCTGCTAACAGAAACTTGGCGACTTTTACTTTTTACTAATGCGGCTGCTGAGAGACTATCCTTACATATGGCTTTGCTCTGAGCTCAAATTAACAATGCAGGTGAGTTAAAGTGCTGCGGTTTTCATTCCCACCAAACTCATTATGGTTTGCAATCCAATTCGATTTCTTCATGTTTTTCCCAGTGCTTTTGAAGGTGTCGTTGATGGTCTGATCAGGGATGATTAGTATGTTTACAAATCCCACTCATTAGCTACAAACTTCAAATTAGCGGATGTCTGCTGTTATTTAATCTTTTGTTTAACAGATGGAAAAATACAATGTGTCCTCAGCTATGCAGTGTGCATCCTTGAAAAATGGCACTTCTCTGAGCCAAGATATTCAGTTTTGGGCAAAGGGGATTTAAAAAGCTCTCCCTCACCAGTCTAAATAAAAAAAACTGCAGAAAGTGTTTTGAGGCATCAATAATTAATGCTTCAAAACTCGTCTTGGGAACTTTGCTGAGATTTGGATCAATTTACCTGTCAAGTTTCCCCATCCGATCAATGGCTCGTGTGTAGTGATCATGCCTTGTGTGAATTTTACTTCATCCTTTTATTGTTTCGTAAGTGATTTCCACATTATCTACCTCCTGTGCGTGTCTCCATCAGGCTGGCTGACAGCGATGCAGAGTGAGGAAGATGGTAACAGTGCTGTCATTTCAAATATTAAAAGTTAGGAACGGATTGCTTCCATCCACAGAAGAAGGAAAACAGTGATATGCAAATAAGCCCAAAATGCAAGGGAAAGATAACTTGAGGCTTTTCAGCTTTGTTCTCCCGCTCTACTTCTCTTTCACTCTAGAGGCTCGAGCCGTGACACGGGGCTTTGAAAAGAGGTGCTTTGGTGCACGAGCCCGATGTGGCCCTGATAGGCTTGTTGACTGTTTTGATGCTCACTGAATTGTGTTAAATTATTTGCAGAATAAATAAACTGATAGCTGGGGGAGGGTCTAAGTTATATATCCACGTCATTTGAGATGACATGCAAAGTTATGTCACTATCCAAGCTTGACTTACCATTAAGGAACGATGAGTAAATTATTTTGATGACAGATGTATTGACTAGAACAGCATGTACTTTTTCTTTGCGTCAAGTTTGAGCTCGCAGAATCCTCAAGAAGCAACTTGTAGACAGCAACGCGTAAAACGCTTCAGGGCAAAATTCCAACTGGTCTTTGGAAATCCAGACAAGCCCCACACCCCAAGTCAAGCATCTCGGGTTACACGTGCAAAATAATTAACAGGCCTTGATCCGAGATGGAATTTAGACTGTATTCCTGGTGAGCGCAGGCCTGCTGATGAACAACTTCCTGTTAATAAGGGATGAAGCGCTGGAGCAAATACAAAGCCAGGTTTAATCTGGAATACACAACCGAGCGATCAAACAAAAGATAAGCATGGTGTGTGTTTACATTGGACACATCGGCCCTCTCTGTTACATTCACCATCACACTCTCCTTTTGATAAAGCTCACCTGTTTATTCATGAGCAGGCTCCAGGCCGAACTGCTGCATATCAACAAGCCAAACCCTGGCACATCACTTGACCTTTTTGAAAAATCTGAGTCAGATCAAACACGGATGGGATTGGTTTTGATGTTAACTTCATTCTAATAGCGCAGAAATATTTCCATTTTTTTTCATTTTTTGATGGAGGAAACTCATTTCAAAGCAAGAGTGTCACAGCTCACTTTATTCTCACTGCGTCACACAACACTGTTAAAGCACATGGAAGTCCCTTTTTCTGGCAGAGGTTAAGTAAAGAGACGACAGCTAAGAAGAAGTAAGTACTTGCGCGAAGGAAGGGAAACTACACTGATTCAAATGCACGGCAGCGAGCAAATTCAACAACATAATTACTGACTTACATCCAGGGCCTTACAATTCAGTGGCAGAAAGCCTTGGCGATTGTTCTTGCAGAATGGAGTAGAGTTGAAGGACTGGCTTTTATATAGCTGCAGCTTGAAGAAAGAATTTGTATTTTCCAGTCGGTCCAGTCGGCGAATTATCTCTTTAAAATAAACCTAAAAAAGATGTCATAACCAGTCAATACAGATAATTAAACATCTAACGGTTTATTTCAAATGACTTTAGAGTCCTGTACTCACTTATCTGTTAATGCTTTCATTTGTTTTTTTTACCTTCCTGTTTTTACACAAACAAACTTGTACCAAGGGAAGTAATCCACGGTCCATTGAGGTATGTTTAGCAGCCACTTCCAAGCTGATTCATAAAACTATTTGATAGGCACCTGAATTAATAGACATACATCTGTGTTTATTATGTATGATCACAAAGATTTAGTGGCAAAACAAAATTGTTCTTTCTGCCTCAGTTTGAAACACAGTGGCTTAGTGAGACCAGACCTAATACAGACACGTAGAAGTGGTTTCCTGTTTATAAGTGAAACAAACCTGTTACCGTCTGATGCACTGCCTAATTTCAAATCATGGATGGATTTCTGTCAAATGAGGATTTTGCTCAGTAGCTAGCATAATGTTTGGCAAAAAATTTACTTTGCCCTACTGTTTGCTACAAAAACCACAAATTGACCACTTCTTTTAGCTTTAGAGTTTGCCAATTTAGTGGAAAGAGTTATAGTATATAGCGATGCCTATACAGTTTTTCACTGTAAAAGTGACAGGGACATTATAAAAAAATATGGTTTATACACAACACAAATGTAAGTTTCAGAATAAATAACTTTTTTAAGGCACAATCCTAAATCAAAAACAACCTACTACATTATGTTCCAGTGTTACCTTTTTACTTTGGATTTAAGTGTGGATAACTTTGCATTATTGATCCCCTGATTACAACAACTACTGGTTCGATACAGTATATTACAGTAATTTTAAAACATTATCTATTGACAACAATTCAGTGTATTTACCATATTTGGGCTTTTATGGATTACAATACTGTTAAAATTTGACAGTATTTTACCGTTTTTTTCCTTTACCAATATAAACATAGACTACATACATACACCACGTGTGTGTATTGAGTCCTTTGATAGATAGTGGTGTTATTGATGACTCCATGCCACGCCCAGAGTCACTTCAAAGCCACTGTCAACAATAGCTCCATAGAAACAGCATTCCACCAACGCCTGCCTAACTGGTGTGTGAGCCTCCTCCTCTCTTCCTCTGTCACCAGCTCCATGACAGGCCGAGGATAACACTCTTCACTAACTCAGGTGTCAGTCATGGCAGAATGCTGGGAGATGAGCTGTTGCCTAAATATACATTTCTGTTCCAGACAAGGAGAGGTGAGCCACAGAGTATACTTTGAAGCACTGTAAACACTGCAGGTACACATGTGACAGGGACAACGGGACCCTCGAGTACAGAGTCAACAGCCCCCCCTTCCCGTCCTTTCCCTCCACAAATAGTATGAGGACAGCGTCATTGTGTGTCTTTAGCATCTGTTCAATGTCATTGTGAGGACGTGAATCTTAACTATAGCTCCCTACATAAATCTAGAGCAGAAAAAACAGTACCACTTACACTGCCTTTTATGAATGTGTTATTTGTAATAATATTTTCCATCTGTCTTGTGTCCTATTAGGTTAAGCAAGTAGCCAGGAGAGCTAAATGTTGAGCCACAGCTGTAGAGTTGAGCTACTATCATGCAAATAATAATATAGATGCACAACAATAAATGACCCAGAAAAAGTGCTCTTAAATCAGTTTTGGTGTACATAATACATTTTCCCTTACAATGAGCTGACTCTTTCATAGTGGAGCTGTGCCACACTGCCTCGCCTACCTAACTTTGCAGGGAATGGTGGCACAACTTTACACCCCTCTTGTTGTAGCAGTTTCTGGTGAAGGTGCAGTGTAAGAACCATGGAAATCTCCCACAGCGAAAAGAAACGGTAAAAGATCCAACTGTGACCCAGGAGTTTGCTTCACATGCTGATACTGTCCACCCACCCGGCTGCGCGCTCAGTTTTTCACACTGCTCTAGATAACAGAATGGAAAAAACATGACCTTCATTATGTCTGCACGGGTTTTTTGGTATTTCATTTTTACATTTTCTGGAATAATTTTTAATGCTTGTCCAGGTTATTGTGTTTTATCTGGGAAGTAATAACTCGACAGCCTGGTCCAACGCTAATACCACAAATCGTCTCATCAAAAATATTCCTCCCTTGGATGTTGCATTAGAAACAGAACTCTTTAAACACAAAGCCCACCTAATCACTCCAATACCTTCGAGCTTGCTCTAAATCTACCCGAATATCGACAATCTTTTTATTCCTCTGACTGCATTGAGGTTCTGCAACTAAATTGGACTCCCTTTCTCACTGAAGGACAAATAGTATAAAAATGATAAGAATATAGAAAAGAAGTCTGAAGAAAGGGGCCGACTGATGAGGAGTTAGACAAGAGGAAGAACAAAGGAGAGAGGGGAGGAGAAAAATGACTGGAGATAAAGATGTGATTATGATTCAGCACAGTGATCAGCAACAGCCTCATGAAATGCCAATGTTCTGCTGTTATTAAAACCATTACGCCGCTCCGCAGGCGCGCTGTTCCCACTCCTGTCAATCTGTTGTGCTTGTCGTACTTGTACAAGATGCTCCGCTGTAAAAAAAGTATAAATCACCAGGAGTTCAAGTCAGCCTGAAACAAACTGTCATTAGCTGCCTCAGCTGACTCCTTAAATCACCCACTGTCTGTCAAAGCGGAAATTATTAATTTCCGCTTAATCTGCTGCTGGCATTCTATAAATTGGTGCCATCACCTTGAGGATACGTCTTTTCCAGAGAAACAGATTGCCGTCATCGTTGCTGTTGATTTCTTGTCATTGTTTCTTCTTAATCTGCAGACTTAACTGGCAGGCTTGCATTCCTGCCACACAGCCAGAATAACACTAGTCACTGGTGTGTCACATCTTTTGCAGCACACGGCCCCAGCCTTTTGTTTTCAGCTTAAAGCCCCATTGTGTGACCCTTGTCCCACTTCAGACATGCAGTCAAACATGTTTCTCTATTCCTTTCTAATCAAGTTAAAGTCAGAGTGATAAAATGTGAAATTAAATTAAGCTGCGAACGACTCAAATTACATTCAGGCTCCATTAAACATGCTTGAGCTTACTGTATCGATTTCAAAGGCACTCTTCAGATATATAGAGCCTTCATTTGTATGGACTTTCACATCAGGCCTCAAAATTTTACTTGAAGGAATCATTTTATTCAAATAACTCCTCACATTAAAAATAAATGTCTTTCACCCCAACAAAGATCGAAAAGTCATTTGATTTTTGAAGTCAAAATATCTACTGTCTCTTTCTTCTCCATTCAAAGGTGCCTTCTCTTGTCTACTCCGCTAGTTTTAACTCTGCTGAACTTCCTGTCATGTAATGATGGATAAAATGGGCCCTATTTACAGCTTGTCATTTTATATCTGGCAGATAATATTTACGACAGCTGTGCCATGTCATTTTCATAGCTGGGGCTGAGAGAGGAAAGAAAAGAAGACAATGCAAGACAGGTGCAACCAGAGCAGAGCCTATGCCACAAAAGAACAGTTGTAACATGTAAAGTCATGTCACAAGTAGCTTACATCATGTTTAGTTAATATCTCAAAGGCCACACTAGGACTCCTCAGCTAACTGTATTAAAACAAGAGCAGTGATGTAATATATGGAGTATTGGCAGACAGGCGCATGCTTTTAATTTACTTCTCGCAAAGCCCAAACTTTCATCCAGACCAGCGTTTTTCCTCCTAAATGTCAGCCTCCACCATTCATTTTACTCAGTGTTTTTTGGACAAATCTTTTCCTTGGAGCTTGACAGATAACATCCTTATCCTCTTTATATCTACATAGGATAAGATGCCGTAGTTTTCTTGGGATGAGGTGGATTTAGCGCCTGCAGATAACCCTCCCCAAACCTCATTGTGATAAAGTGGCCATTCACAGCTCTGTTTAGTGTCTTTCTTCCATATCAGCCAAGCTGCCTGTGATGTGAGCCTTTAGTGGCTGATGGGCCTTTTTTTTAACCATTTGCTGGAGAGCATCACTTGACAGGCCATGTCCATTAATATCCATCCTGATAAACACAGAACGCTGCCACGAGTTAACTCTGCTGCCGGTAATGGACCACCACTGAGTAGGCAATAGTGCAATTCACTTTCTCAACTGCTCACTGCAGGTCTCATTCACGTACAGACGTCACAGGAGGGCAACTGCTGAAGGTGGGCATTTCTGTTTTCTCTCTTAATTGATAGTCTCACAGACTGTCTCCTAAACAGAACTACAGCAGCCATTGTTATTGCTAAATCTGGTCAGTTAGTGCATAAGGAAAAACGCACACACAAGTTTATTTTTTTAACAAGAATGTCTTATGTGCTCCTCTCCACTGACGACCTTAATGTCTGTTTGTCAGACAAACTGGTGCCTCTGCAGCATGCTGAACCAGCACTGGACATTTTTCTCATAGAGAATCAATTAGCCCCAATTCTCAGGAGACAACGTTCTTTTCCATCTCCTTCCTCATAATACAGGGCACCACACACACGAGCACAGCTATGCCAAGCTGCTGATGATCACAAAGTTTATATGAAGTGCGTGTGCTTGACTCTGACAACAGACCTGTAATAACATATGGTCCCCCGAGAGACACAGACAGTTGGAAAAGTAGCAGCTGAGATTCTCCGCACAGCATTGAAATGAGCTCTTTCTTCTTTCTATTGCACAGGAACTGATGTTTTTTGATGTTCTGACCCTGCTTGCTCCTAAGCCGTGTAGTCTCTAATGTGTGAATTTCATGTGATTTATCAACGGTGAAGTTCATGTCAAACAGCGCAATCACTTGTACTTCCCGTGGCCCAGAACTGTCTGATGCTCAAGTAATGATTATGTCTGGGCTTCATGACCTCAAACCACTTCTGCGATTAATGAACATTTTACAGTAATCATGGGTAATGAACAATTATTCTCTGTCCTTATAGTTTGCTGACAAGGTTGACACACACACACACACACACACATACATACAGGAAGGAAGGTGGCCCTTGGACAGGGCCAACCGGGTTGAGCGGATGTGGAACAGACAAAAGAAGACGAGAGGGAGGTAACAAGAATGACCTTAGTAATTTTCTAATAAAGCCTGTTCTACTGCAAAATAACACAGAGATAATGCTCACACTGCTCTTATTTGACACATTCAGAGTCCAAGTATTCCAGGACTCTATATTTAGTATTATGCGTTTATATTAGCTAGCAGTAGATTAAAAACAACCTCAGAACTGGCCTTAATGCGACTGAAACACATGAATCAAAAACTGATAAGAATCTTGTGTAACTCTTCAGTTCATTTCTTTGTTCTAGTTTCAGAGCCTCTAAAGGTAAGAGTGGAAGGTCCGTGAGTGACCCTTTGCTTTCATTAAAAAGCATCCACTTTTCCGAAGGAGAAGTCACATCGTCTTTGGGCCTTACCATTTAGATCTCGGGTCAATTGCTTTTTAATCATGCTCGCCTTTTGTTCTGCCTTTACTTAAACCCACGGGGGTCCCATAATCAATCTCCTTTTCTTTTTGTCATGGTCCAAATATAAATAGCCGACCCCTTCAGACCTCGGAGCAGGGACGCATTCCTCAGTAGATGAGAGCAATAAGGAGCCAGCGAGGATAAGAAGTGAGTAAATAGACGTAGGAAAAGGGGGATGGGAACAGACGCGGCAGATCTGCAGTCTATTTTGTGCCAGGTAGCTCGATAATGACAAAAGCAGCTGTCAGGTAGAGGTATCCAAAGCAACCCCCTTATTCCCCTGTCCTCCCCGCCGAGGCACTTCAGAAGCTGCGGAACAGTTTGTTTGACCCTCACGACCTCTACCATCCATTTGGGCTCAAGGGCTGGAGGCAGACACACACTCGCAAAAAGAGGGCTGTTTTGCTCCAAGCCACCTGTTCAGCATTTTATCTTCCAGCTGAGAGCGTGTTCCTGTGCTCTCTCTATATTTGCATAGCCAATGTTCTGCCTTTTAGCTGCAAAAAGCTGCACAACACCTTTTCAGTTCTGGCAGAGAAGCGAAAGGACTGTTTTTTTCCCCCTTTACTTTTAACATAACGCCTCTCCTCTGGCAGGGGGTGTGGGAACAGCGGGAGACGAGTAGTTGCACCATTTTCTGCTGGAGGAAAAAGTAAATTACTTCCTTCCTGGAGTCCAAGTCAAATTACTGTATACTTTTGGTGGATGTCAGATTTGCAAAAAAATATATATCATAACTGTTTTTCTCAGAAACATAAAAAACAAAGTGGTTGATCTTTGCATGACCTGAAAGACAATGTTTACAGGATAATACACCTAGAACGTTTAGGGCATTTCTAAAATCCTTTGAAAAACGCTCCTTTGACCCTATGATGAGTAAGGGTGTAGGCAGTCCAAATATTTACAGCTGATGGACAAGATGTGAACAATTTGGAAGTTTTCTGTTTTCTTTCTTCTTTAGAGAAACAGAGGTGGTCATGTTATGTCCTTTAAATTTAAAATCACCAAATTCCAAGCATTGTTTTTTTCACCGAAAGATTTCTAGTTAAAACATTGTACTTGAAAAAGCGTTTGTTTTGGGAACACAGTAAGGTTTTGGGGGCAGCGGCAGGTGGGAATCTTATCTCAAACAATTGTAGCTGATGGAGGAATGGAAAAAACACTCCAAGCACGTGTGGCCTCTGGTAGGGTTGTTGCTGCGACACAGGGAGTGCTGGTATGTTACCAGTTATGATTTGTAGCCCACGCCTGTGGGCTCTTTTTTTGGTCTGGGGCTGCACTGAGGTCAAGGCCATGTCTTTTGTAGCATCATCCTTTGTTTGGACCACTGTAGAGCTCATACCAGTCTTACAGGAGAAATTGAAAGGTCCATTACAAATTCCTCTGTGCAGTCTCTATATTGTAGCTGCCACACAATTCTGAAAAGATTGGCTTGCAATATGTGGTCTGTTATGATCACAAATTTTCAAATGTATTTAGACTAACCAGTAATAACCAATAAAAAAAATTTACCAAGAATTGCATTTATGTCACATTTAGATTTTTATACTTGTTTTAGTCTTTTGCTGTGGTTTGACTGTGCAGTGTCACACTGATCCATTATTGTGGGAAAATTAAAATGAACACTTTTGAAATGCTGTTGAATTGCTCTGGACTTTACTTTAAAAGTTAAGTGGTATTGTGGGCGTGCCTATTCTGAGCAAAGTTATATGTACCTAATATTTTTGAACCATTACAGATTCTGAGGAGATGTTGATTTTTCAGATGTTTTATCAGAGTCTAATAGGGCCTCTTGACTTTTAACAGAACACCACGCTTTACTTTTTAAGTCTTTATTTGCAGTATATGTCCAAAAAAAGAACAGGGAGAATAAATCTAGATGCTGCATTGAGCAAAGTATGTGTATGTGACAGTATCTAAGAGGGTCAAATGAGTGCAAGCACAAGAGGTTCAATACTGGTGAGCACTTATCCCTGGTATCGGTATCTCAACAGCCCTACTTTTAGAATCATTTTTCCTGCCTTGTGTCTTCAATTTGCAAGAGACAATAACAATCTGAATTTCAACCTTATTTCTGAAACACTGGCGTCATTTAAGATCGATTTAATTCTACCACACTGGCTTCAAATCAAACCTTATTAGTGTGGACATAGCCTCTTCATTTCCTAACATTCCAGGATTCAACAACAACCCGATCAACGTGAAAATGCTTAGTTTGGGGCGGTGGAAATGTTCCATCTCCTCTTCCCCGAGGCCTGCAGAGTGCACAGGTGCCCACTCTAATTACTACTCTTAGGCCTCACATTCCATGGTCTGCAGGCAAACAAAGCTCTCCGCTTTTGTTACGCTGAAATGACTAAATGTGCATGTTTTAAATTTGAGCTTGTCTCAGACTTGGGTTAATTCCACATCTGTGCTGCTGAGACACTCTAGTGTGCTATCTTTTCGGTGATTGTCCAACTATTCCCATTGTCATGTGCAAATGCCCAATTTGAATAACAGCTGGAAGTGTGGTTGAATTTAAATACACTTCTCGATATACTGAAGTAAAGTTAATGTGCTCGAAGGCTTTACTTTTAATACTCTCACTCTGATATCCATCTTATTAAACTACACTATAAATTATTTTCCTAATCCTCTTCATGCTTTGTCATTACGTAATGCTTTTCCCATTCCTTCCGTTACACCTGGCGCCTGGTTTCAAAGCAGTTAATCCCATTTCTGACTTTCTTACAGTTTTATGGCCCAACACTGCTTCATTGAATGCGCACCTTTACAGCTGAGTTGCCACAGAGGAATTTTTTTTTACATTTCAAGGACTTTGTTTAGATAAGGAGACCTCCCACATCCCTTTCCCCAGACACTTCCTAACCTCCTTTATAAAATGAATTATGACTGAAGTGTGCATCCCTGTATTTATGCCTGATGTGCCTGTCCAGATTGTGTTATCTAGGTAAGCCCAGGGGAGTGCTAACTCAGCACGTCGAGTGTCAGTGTGGCGAGTCAGGTCTATGAACGCAAACACAAAGCTCTCTGCCTTATCACCACTCTTCCCGTCCAGCTGCCTCCCAACCTCCACTGCCTGAAGAAAAGCCTCATTGTTTTGTGCTGCACTTTTGATTTTGATTAATGTTGGTGGAGGATGAACAGGTACGCCTCATGTGTGTGTAAGTGCATGCAAAGGAAGGGGATTATGAACTGTCAGTCATTTTTTCTCTGTAAAGGTTCTCAAGCAGTATGGGTAGGGATTAGGGCTGGATCAAAGCAGTTATTCAGTGTTTAAAGCCAGTTTGAGACGGACAGGGGAGTAGCATGAGGGGGGCCAAATCAGGAGGAGGGGACGGGCAGCCGCTAATGATAGTCTTGGGTTGTAACACCTGCAGTGCTTGGAGAATCCTTTACTGTAGCTGCAGGCGCTGTGCTGTTTTTCAAACTGCTTACTGCCTAGTCAGAGTCCAGAGCAATGGGTAGGGATGTTGGAGCCCACTCTGGGGGGGTGGCTTTTCAGTGTGCCCTTGTTGAAATAGTTGCACAAATCTCTCACATTCTCATTTTCCTGTGAAACAACAGATAACAAAAATATTAGTCTTTGCTCTTTGTGTTGTGGGAACGGCAGGTTGTAGGCTGGGATTCTCAGGGCTGTTTGATAGGCGCGCCATCTGGCTGTGAGCCCGTTGTATAATTGTGCACTGATGCTCATTCACCGGCGCTTTCTCTTGGGCTGCGGTCTATTTAACACTGGTGGTGTGGGTGGAAAAGCATTGTGCTCCACTGCCAGCCGCACTTTGGTGAGCACCGCTTTACTACAGCGCGCCACAGGGCATTATTAGCAATCATTACGCCATCATAACAGCGAGGTCATGACACCACCATTACAATAACAGCCTCAAATGGAACTCCGAGAAACAGGAACTTCACAGCAACCGAATGAGCAAAACCAATGTGATTTCTCTGATGCTTCACTGATTAGTGGCTTGTAGAAAAGAACTGCTTGTGTCTCTCTCACACGCTCACAATCCACATGTAATGCAGAGCAGCGCACTAATTTAGCCCATAGTGTTATCTGATGGGTTGAGCTGGTGTTGGCGTTTGAAGGGACGTATTGACACTTGCTTGTCTGTAATCGATCGGAGCATTCTCCATGTGTGACCGGACGTATGAACTTGTGCACCAGTGTCTCGGGTGTACAAAAGCAAAGACGAGATAAAAGCAGGGTGCATTTTATTACGCTGAATGTAACAGAGCCATCCTTGTTGTTGCTACATTTTCTGAACATCTTTCCAATTCTCTAAACAGCGTCTCCTTTGTAGCACACCACTTCCAGAGGAAAACAAAGGCCATGTCGATGACTTTGTTTGTAAATTTAGCTGCTGCATTTGCTAAAAGCGCTTTGGAAAATATATGCAGCTGTTTTTTTGTTTTTTTTCCCTCTCTACTGTCAAGCAGCAGAACAGTGGTAATGTGCTGAATCCCAAGTGTGTATCCACTAATCTGTCTGGCTGAAGCTGCTTTGCACTACATGCTTGTCTAATCACACTGCGGAATATATAATAATATACATTCATATGCTAATTTAGGTTTGATGTCTTTTTGGAATTTGTGTTTAACCAGCAGCTACTCTTTCTAAACACTTGTTTAAATGTTTGTATTTTCCATGTAATCCTTATTACATTGGTATTGTTCCCTTCAGAGTCATTTGTTTTCTAGTTTATTTACAAAAATAACATGATTATAAGATAAGCATGAGGCAATGCCATGTTTTCTCACAATAAAAATATTTATTTATGATATGATTAGGACTGCTGGGGATTGAGGCTGTAAAAATAGCTGTGTGCATGTTTTAATTAGACTGCCGGGAGCGCTTTTTTTATTTTGTAAATGGAGGTCAAGTCGTAGTCTCATCTTCAGGCCAGAGGAATATGAGGAGAGGAGATATATCAAACTGTATGTGAAAAAACAGTGTTACAGGATATATTTACATGTGCTGTTTAAAAATGAAAAGAGGAAAGCTCATGGGTTGGGGCTAACCCTAGATTACTTATAATACTTGCAACAGCCTAATTACCAAACTTTACAATAACGTTTGCTCCAGCTTTTAGTGGTCTTTCTATTTTATAAGTATCTCACAATAAGCAATCTCACTTTTGTTATATCTGGGACACAGGACAGAGAAAGCCAAACACTTAGCATCATTACTTGAACAACAATAAAAATTATTACACAAAACGTTTGTGATTTTTTTTTGTCTTGTTTTTGTGGTGAATATTAAATGCACTTCAGTTTACAATTCAACTCTGGAGTATGTCATTGTCTTGTATCAACGGCTCTTTGTGCTTTTAGATATAAAGATTTAAAGAATAAAACACAACACTGCATGTATTACAAATCATTTTATCACGCTGAACGAGATAAGTAATAATGTTATGGCATCTTATGTGCTAAGCATCTGAATATCCTCAAAACAGCAAACCAGTCAAAGCTTTAAGTCTCACGGGGTGCCAACAAATGGAAAAGTTAGAGGGCTGAACCTTTGTAATGATACTATTACAGAAAGTCAAATATTGCAAGTCAAATCATCATTGCCTCTTTTTCTAATCTTGCGCAGCTCTGAGACATGACCAGAATTTGTGATTTATGCAAACAATGCCTCTTTTTAACTTTTTACTCACCAACAGTATTTATAGCATACTTTACTCTAATCTTTTGCTTCACCACAGATGAGGATTTATTTGCATCTTCAATTTAGTTAATGACAACACCCATACATTTTAAACTCTACCAGACATTTTAAAAAAATCACAAGCTTCTATTAACCTGGCTTCTGTCACTGTCACACCCCCCTCAGTGAAAACACAAACCAGCTCTGAGGCCTTTCCAGACCATTCCAAACTGCTCCATGCTGTACTGCTTGTGCAAAACGGTGCTTTTAGTTTTCCTGACCTGACGTTGTTGACCACACGTGTTGTTTTCTGAGGCGGGGGCTTGCTCGCTGCACTTAGCTACAGACTAACAACCGCTAATTAGCCAGCACTCTGAAATAATCCATAATAATCAAGCAGAAAGAGCTGCTCTACTGAGCAATGGCCTTCTGATGGTCTATCATTTAGCCCCAGTCGGAGATGGATGAGGGGAAGAAGAAGGGGAGAATGGGGAGGAAGTGAAAGCCAGTCCTTCCCCGGAGACGTGCCATTACATTGGTTAACCCCTTCCCCAATGCTTCCGCCCTGGACTGTGCTCTCCAAGGCGTCCTGTAGGCCCCGCTCAACAGCAGCACCTGATTGCAGAGTGCACTTACCTCCAACCACAGACATAAGTGGTGCCTATAGGGCTCCTTTAAGACAATCACAGTCAGCCAAATACTCTTCTTTGCACTTGTTACAGGCCTTTTGTTCTTTTTGAGACATATAATTTACAACATTGGGGCACATTTAAATTGACCTGAATAAGCTGGACAGGCTAAAGCCCATGTCAATTATTCCTCTGTGAAATATTATGACACTCCTGCTTGTCATTGTTCTATAGATGATTTACTGTGGGCTGTGGGCTTTCTCGTCCACTCCAATCAGCAGCAATCAGACTTTATAGTATATATGCATATGTCTGCTTTGTCTCCGCTTTCTTTCTTTTATTAATCAAGCAGAATGGAGCAAAAACTTGCTCCATTAAAAAATAGAACAATTTTTTTTTTATGGATTTCACCGATTAGGTAAGGTATCGAGGAGAGCATCAACACTCTCCTGCAGTCTAATTTCACACAGAACAGCACAAATTGATTATGTTATGATGTGAGTGCTTGTGTGCGTTTAATACATTCCCATGCATGTCTTAGTTCAAACGGACAGACCAATGCTGCTGTGCCAAAACACAACAAACACAATACATTCCAAATCAAATAGTTTTCATGGTATATTTACTCCCCAATTTAAAAAAAACTAAATCAATGTATTTCTGAACTATGTTATGACAATTCTTTTTGGTGATCCAAAAGCTCTGAATAAAATAAGTTTTTTTCCATTTTGCATCACATCTTTCAATTTTTTTGTTTGTCTGTGGAAAATGAGTTGAAGCACAGGTTAGCCAGAATTGAAACATTTTAATCAAAGTGACAGCAGAAGGGGAGTGCATTTAAGGAAATGAATTAGTATCAAAAGGGAGTGTTAGACCAGGGCAGAGCAGTAAATCTTACTCCTGGAAGATTCATAATAGTGTTTGGTGAAAGTTGTATGACATTGTTTGCTGAACTGTGTATACATTTGTGCCTGAGTCAGACCGACTGACGGCCAAGTGTTTGCACTTTGAGTTTGTGTGTGTTTTTGCAGGTCATAAGTAGTAATTAAAACGCCATTGGACGCCACGTCATCTTCTGAGACAAACCTGTTTTTGCAAAGTCACCATCAACAGGAGCTCAACTCCAGCTGTCGACAAAAAAAGTCATGTTTAGTGTAAGCAGAATTTGGTCTGCTCGACACGCTGGTCATAAAATCTGACTTTTCTTGCCAAAAAAAATATCCGGGTGTGTGTAAGGGCAGCGCTATGACAGATTTGAATAATGCAAAGGTAAACAAAGTGCATTTTTAAGCGTGTCTATTTAAGACTGTCTTTTGTTCTGTTGCTAAGTGTACTCAGGATTCATTATACCTGATATTCCCTTGTTGCAACTCTATCTAAAAGCTTCCATTCGCCTTAATTCCTCATTCAGCGTGTCTCGGCTTGCCATCAGATTTTGCAGCTGCGAAGTCGCTTAAACAAATCGCTTATAGCACATGTTGGAATGCTCTGAAGCCAGTGTGTGTGTGTGTGTGTGTGAAATAGAAAAAGATTATGTGAGAGGCAAGTAAGGGCAGTAAGTGGAGAAAGAACAAAAGCACGGCCCCACCCGGGCTACTTTTAAAGCCTGTTTTTATTGGAGGCGTTGGGGCAAAGGTCACATCACTATCTGGCCTCTTGTAGTTTTGTTGTTCTGGAGGCGTGCAACCAAGACCTTGGCAAAAATAGCTGCAGATACTACACCTCTCTTTCCTGCTCATGAGAAACTTTAAACTGATTTTCAGCTGCTTTACCAACATCTGAGTCCTCACATTAGTGTTCATGCGGAACAAATCTTAGATTAGCCCAACTGTCTTTTAAACCTTTGTGTTTGTGCCGACCAGTTTCAAGATGGTACTTTTACAGCTCTTCCACTCAAACAGCTCAAAAGTCCCTAATTTTATTAAAAATTCTCAAACCAGAAGTATGTGAGGCCTCCATTTTGAACCCCGGCCGCTCACATAAAGAAGAACAGCGAGAACACGCGTTGTAGCAACTGTGAGCTGTAAAACATGCTGCCAGAGAAGCATCGTGGGAGTTGTCGGTAGTGTTGGCGAGCAGATTGTCCCATCGAGTGGAAACTATGTATACATGTTAATTACTCCTATTAGGGCCGCTTGGCGGCAAGAAATGAGCCCCTGAAAAATCAATTAAGACTTGGGTGAGCTGCTAAAATGCTGAGCTGGGATTTACTGTAAGCATTTGGAAACCTGTATGTTGCTGTTAGATAGGAAAATAATTCTGCACGACAGTTGAGTGGACATTTAGAGCACTTACTGGACAAACTCTCTCACTGATTTTACAATGAAAGAGAAGCTTTGTTCATAGGAAATTAACATAAGGATGTCTACAAATTATTACAGTATGTCCAATAGAGATAAAACATGTCAATTTCATGTCAAACTGAAAAAGAAGCAGCTGGTGATTTTATATTTATATTACATTTAACAACATTGACTGAAAGAACTATCCAAAGTAACTCTAATGTACTAATATAATGTTTTTTTGTTGTTTGTATTCAGAGAGTATTTTCATTCGAGAGTGTTGAATTAAATAGTATTTCTGGTATTAGCATGGCTGCTGAGAGGAAATCAGCTCCAATCTGCCGGTCACTGGAATAGAACAATTTGTTGTACGGTGTAAGGTGTTGTGATAAATGGGGTCAGTAATGTGAGAGCAGGTCAGAGATATATAACGACACTTGGGCTGGGGATACCAAGTTACATTTAGTCCTTTTGTCAGATTGATACAGATGGCGCTGCGGCCGGGTATTGACAAATACAATTGATATACATATGGCCTCTTGATTGCCGTTTATGCTGGCGACAAATTATCTGTTAAGTGCTAGCAACCCAATCCATTACTGGCATTGAGTCGAACAGCTTGGATGTCGGCCACCAGAGGTGTAGGTTTACATTACGGGTGAGAGACCCTGCAGATGGTACAAGACTGTCCTCTTTAAGTGCTGACACTGTATCCATCATTTACCTTGGAGAGTTACCCCCGGTCCCTGAAGTTTTAACCTACTGCTCTCTGAGGGAAACCTGCCAGCCTTTCTCTAAAAGACAATCAAAATGAAATATTGTGTTTTACTTCTGTGCAAAAGATTGGACTCCTAATAGCTTTTTAAAATTCAGATTTATTTTGCAATCATCATGGCAGCCATGATTGAAGATGTTTTCATTCCTTTGCAGGGCATTTGACCTTGGTAAGCATAATTAATCTCAGTCTGTGTTGGAAAATGCCTACTTTTTTACATCTTATCAATATGCCACACTGCGTCTTTCAGGATTGAAAAAGCATTTGAAAGATCAAAAGTAGCTCAAAGTAGAATGCAGAAAGGAGGATTTATTTTACAAAAAGGAAAGGCGGTCTCCATTTAGAGTGATACTTACATTAGCTGGAAATGCTCAAACAAAAATGTAAACTGTGGATCAAAACGTCTCCGCTAGCTGACACAGCGTTAATGTGCCACAGTCTGGCCTTAATCTGATCCATGGATCATGCTGCAGCTAATTACCATCTGCTCACTTACACTTCCTGGCCTCGGCACATTGGCTTGTTTTCAATTACATCCCTCCAAATAAGATTACAGCTTTCATTTTTATTTTTGGCCGGGCATCTCGTGTGGCTGTATCTTCACCAGGTGAGGACCATTATGTGCGACTGAAGAAAGTGCCAGCTGGTTATTTTCCCCACTGCGCTGATGGTGGGGTTGAGGGCTCACACCATTTAAGCTCCATTGCACTCTCCTCTTTCACATGGCGCTCTCCTGCAGCCACTCTCCATACAGCCGTCATTTGTGTTCTCAGCACACTCCAGCATTAAAGATTCCGCTGAGTTTTGACCTTTGATAACCTTTTATGCAAAGTCTCTCTTTTTGTCCCTTTCAGTTCATTTCCAACACAGTAGCCTTACTTTACAATTCCTCAATATCCAGCAATGTTTCCGGAAGCTTTTTATTCCTTACATTTTGAAGCCAGATGATGAGAGAGCTGTTGAGTCACTGGGTGCATGCTTTCAACCAAAGTGCCACATCGCACCCCACCAGCATGAGTTCAGCATGTACTTAGTGAGAGTTTAAACCTGGGTTTGGGCAGACTTTGCGTCATGCATAACATTCACAAAGCAAGCCTTACCTCTTGTGCGCTTCCTAAAAACTAATGATGCTAATGATAGTGTCCTGTTTGAGCGAGAGACTCATTTGTGACATGAGGATCCTCTCTTTTGGACGATAGCTAATAGGCCTTATCGATTCAAAGCCTAGAACATTAAGATGGGCTATGGCCGAGATAGTGATTTAAGGCAATCAGTCTCCTGTAGATATGTCCACGTATTGGAAACACATTGATGCTGTCAGGCTCAAACCATCGCAGAGGAGTAAGATAGAGAACAGGCATCTTGGAAACTGCTTATGATTGTAAAATCGGTATTGCCACAGGGATTGGCTCGACCTTTGCAGAGGCTAGCTGTACCTGCAGGGAAATTGTTATCAGTTTTACAGATAGCTCTACTGTGTGTACTTTAAGAAGACGTTGGAGATGGACATGACGTGATACATGCTGTCAGGTGATGTAGATACAAATGCTCACTAATGTTGAGGCAGTAGATCGAGACTTGGATCAGATAGAACACCTTAAGTTTATTTTTTGCCAGATACACTTTAAAATGTTTGGGAAAATAACCGCTACTCCTCACAGATCATGTTACCCAATATTTATCAGAGAGCAGCCTCTTTCTCTCAGGCTAAAAGAAAAGTGTTTAAAATCAAATACATTTAGACTAGGTGATAATTTTCATTTCTCAGACTATGTTTTTTCTTTTTTCCCTCTTGCTACCTGAGCTAGAAAACAACAGAAATGTTATTAGAGATATATCCATATTATGCTCATTGCCACAAAACAACAATAGCACCAGCAGGATATGTCCCTATTTGCTTAGGTTGCTAGCAGCAGCACTAGCTTTAACATTATGTACAGCAAAGTGGTTCTGGGAAACTCTTTTGGTCAAATTTTACTAAATCTAACTTTAATTAATTAGAAAAAAATGTTAAACTTTATCAATTCTGAGATCAACTGGTAGGAGAGCTGAGCTAATTAATTAGATTTATCCAGGACTAATTTAATCATTCTATTGTAAATTACATAATGACATAAAGAATAGTTTTTTTATTGATCCACATTTCAGGGTCTAGTAGCACTTATTTTGAGCAGTGGGCATGATTTCCTGATGGGAAGCAGTTGCTTTGTCCTGTTGCTCAATAGTAACTACAGTACTTAGAGGAAACTCCTACAGGGATAACAGGCACCAACTCCACACAGAAAGGGCACAAAACCCAAGACCTTTTGTTGTGAGGCAGCCGGACTAACCACCAAGCCACCCTGCGGCAAAGTAGATCAATTTGCTCCGAGTGTAATTACACTGAACAGAGCTGAAAATGGTAAGTACCAGACATGGGTCTTGATGTGATGTTAGTGTAGCCAGGGGCAGCCTCCTCACTGGGGCCAGTAAAGGAGGTCCAATGCTTCTCAACTGGAAGTCTGTGGTACATATCTGGCTACAGACATTGTGTGGGCGAAGTATAAACATCTCCTCCTCCTACCTGCGTATGGCGATGACACACAGAGTCAACAGATAGCAGGATCACTGCTTTTCCCTTCAACTGAGCAGCCATTTTTAGCCAGCCTCCAGTCTGACTTTGAGTCTGCCTTTGATCACTGCCATGGCAGCAGCTCTTTTGATGCCTCATGCAGATAGGCGCCCGTCACACAGTCAAAACAATCTCAGTGGCACACACACACACACTGGCAGTCATTGCAACATGTCATCTGGTCCATCATGTTGGGTGGCCTCCTGTGTCATTATAGCAAATAGCAGTGTTTTGTGCAAATTGGCAGTGCTGCCCCCATTCACAGCTACAACATTAGAAGTGTCTTTTCTGTTGACGGTGCTTAGCTGGATTCAGCCTGAGTAGCAAAGTTGTGAACCAGCATTAACATCTGCTGCAAAATATGCTTTGGAGCCAGGAGCAAGCTGCTATATTGCTCAAGTGTAACTTTACAGGGGAAAAATATCCCTAACCTTAATGTATATTTAATGCTGTCTATAAAATTGAATTAGACTTTACCCCATATACCCTTCACAACAGCTCCAACCTATTGTCCAAGTGCATATATGGTCAACATTTGAAACAAACAATAACATGAACTCCCTCAGTTCCCGTTAGTTCACCGTAGACCAGTAAAAAAAAAACATTTGGGCAGTTGACTCCTGACCTCTTGTAAATGCGGTTCTGTTTATTGTCAGTTTTCATAAGATGGTCTTTTATCTTTTGAAAACTCTCTGAATGTAAGCCAATTTTCCTGGGTTCTGAACCATTGCAACATCTGAAAAGTTCACAGTGAGCACAAAGCCAGACTTCAGAAACTTTTGTCCATGCCATACATCACTGAGCAATGTTCCGTTGATTATAAACAGTGGCCATCTTGGATTAAGTCTTTTTAATATACTACATTCATATATTTCAAGTGACAGTTGTTTCTTTTCTCCTTTGTGTTCCTCCACCATATCCATTACAACAGGAAGCAGACTCATATATGTTTACATGAGTCTGCCACATTTCATTAATTCAGTACTAGGCCTGCTTTGAACCTTAGAATTAGCATCATAAATCTTTTTTTTTTTCTCGGTCATTGTGGTGTGTTTTCATAATTCAAATAATCATTGCACATCAGACTGAAACTTTTGCATTGGCACCATTACTAATTCATCTTAACCACTCACACAGCGCATTGAGGCCTCCCATTTACAACTGGAAAACTAAAACCATGCAGTTTGCTCATGTGAAGATGATGGCCTCAATCATCTTATTATTACTTGCCGCTGTAGCAGAGAAAATATATAACAGTGGAACATTTTTTTCTTCACACATTTTCTTTCCCCTTGGCACATAGGGCCAGTGTAATTCTGCAGCGAGCGACGTAAATGCAGCATTCTTCTAAATTGCAGTTCCCTGTGAGCAGGGAGCTGTCCACCCATCACAGCAAAGTCAAGCTTTGGCCCATTATGTCCCCCGAGTGGAGACAAGTGGACGTGTTGTTATGCTAATGCATGTTAATCAACTCCTCGGCTGAACAAGCTCTTACCCTCTAACATTTGAGATACTGGAGCAACAGCGCACGTGCAAAACGATTCCTCCCGCTGTTTGTGATGCTTGATAGAAGGCAAGAAAAATGATCATGGTGGCATTTTATACATGAATGCATCAACACGGCGTCCAAACAGGTTGATAAATGAGGCGAGCTGGGTGCACCTAATATGTATCAGACGTTTTCTCTTTTGTCAAATGGGGTTGTAATGGCTTGTGCCTGAAAATACATGCCTCTGCTCACTTTGTATACCTACATTTACTCCAGCAATGGACTGCAGATGATTATATTTAAAGACTTTTTGAATCTATTGGATCAATGGCTTCATGGAGTCAAAAACTTTGGAGAGATGGCAAACATGTGTAAAGATATAGCAGACCAACCACAGTCATGGCAGATATTTCACTTCTCTTTTGCCCGGCCATTTAATTGTGTGAACATGCTGCTTGTGTAACTAGATAGGCAAAGAGTTGCATCCTTGTTGGGTGGTTTAGATGTGGAGTCTGGACACATCCTACTGACAAAACCGTGCTACTAAAGGGTTAAATGCAAGCACAGCATTATCCGTAAGTTGTTCTTTCTCCACATTTATCCTTCCCTGTTGACTTGAGCAGCATAATACTGAGACAAAAGAAACTGTCAACAAGGACCTGCCGGGTTTTGTCCCAAAGCCCCACACGGTTCACACCTGCACTGAAGCTGAGCCATGTTGCACTGAAGGCGATGAGGGATGTCTTCGCTCGCTTTATTGATGCCTTACATAGTCACTCTGTGTTAAATCCAGCAATACTCCCCGTGTTTTGAGCTTTAAGAGTCGGTGGGAAGGTGCAATCACAGCTCCAGTTTGATTTGGAGGCTTGCTTGACACGGGGAATCACATTTCAGTGTGACAGCTGCAACTTGGCATGGTTCGGGGCTATATGCAAGTTCACGCACAGCCATCTCCTGGATAATAGTTTGACTCGCTCAAGGAGGCAGACTGGTATGAATTATTGCTCACAGAAGTCTTTATACTCCTGTTAGAATCCATATATAGTTCTCCCCAGTACGCCTCATTCACTCACTTCTGCACCCGCTAACTTGAAAAAATGTGCCTCCCAGGCTTAGCTTTTGCCGGGATCAAACTGCAGGCGCCACACTGCAAAATGATAATTACTCGCACGGTTCAAAATGAAGATGGCATTTTAGATTTAAAATGGCTCCATCTTCTTCAATATAGGGCACTAAAACAGTGAGTCCTGGGGATTGGTGAAGAGTAGCACAATCAGGTGGTTGATCATATGTTTGTGGTGATTACAGCGATTGCTATCAGATGGTTATGAAACACCAGACAGGATCTTTTCTATTCACTGCTGTTCAAATCACCTGCCAATACTAATCAAGTTATCTGTTTACAATGTTCATCTGGGCATATTCAACCCGGGGCCACTGTTTTGTATTTCCATTATGTTACCTTGTGTTAGCGTCTGCTTTTAGCTGACCTCAGGCTGATGCTGTGTAAACATGGTGAAAAAAGAAAAAACAAACAGAATAATCCTTTCATTGAAAAGTGTCCCCAGCGCGGATGGCAAAGGGCCCAAAAACAGAGCTCAAGAGATGCACCAGTGAAACTTGCTGTTCCTCCTCGGGCGACATGGCACCGTTTACTCAAGCAAGGCCGAGCAGTCATGACGGAGACAGAGGGTGGATTAGCAGGCACCTTTGAGAAGCAGAATTTTAGAAATAAAAGTATGACTGAAGAAAAAAAAGTTGAGAGAATCTGTGTTTAGTGATTTATGTACAGTCACAGACTGGGAACTTTTCAGTCAAAGTAATTTAGAGCGAGACATCTATAGTTTGTTCAGAGAAACAGTGCCAGTACACAGCTTTTCCCTTTTTTCTTCCAAAACTCCTACACCATTATTTAAAACAAAGCATATCCTCGGTGGTTTGTCTTTCAAACAATTCCCATCATTCAAAAGGTACCCTAAGTTCATGAAACTATACGAGAAGTACTAACTTTGCCATGTGTGTTTAGGTGCTTTAGGACAGGGGGCTAAGGATAGGAGGAGAACCCCCAAAAAGGCCTGTTTTCATCTTGGCTGGAGCACATTGTTCTGCTGCTGGATGATCCTCAGATAAGAGCTATTGTGTCGGAGCTGCCAGAGCAAAAACAAAAAGCCTTCTTTTATGGCACACCGAGTTGCAGGTTTTTCTTTTGTTTGGGAAAGGCATTTGGAGGTGGGGGGTTAGAAAAAACCTAAGTAGCTTTTCTGCCTGGCCCATAACTGCATACTCCACTAACTAGTCACAGCAGACATTAGGCATTTAGCCAATGTGGACCTTATTCCACTGTAAAAACATGGAACATTTTTATTCAATTCAGCCGCACAGATGTGCTTAAATAAGAAAACCTAATTCTAAGCACATCTAGCCCTTATGGATTCTGCACCAACAGTGAGCCTGAATACAATGATTCCTGCAGAATCATTTAAGACTGACAGTAAAATTGCAGTATAGCCAGCCCAACAGGCGCTTACTCGATGCATAATTAGTCATTCAAAGAACACTATAGCTTAAACAATTTGGTGTCAAAACTTTTTAATAGCATCTCAAAAGGGAAACTGTCACCCTACCGCTTGTTTAGCATCACTTGTCATCACCTGTCAGTCGGATGTTTATGCCAGGCTTTTGTGGCATTTTTAAACCGTCACACACTGGAGCCTACAATTTGAAACCCGATGAGGTGGACCACACATGCGCTTCTTTTGTTGCCCTCACCTCAGCGTTTAATCGGAGGAAAGCTAATGTGCCATTACTTCCTTCCCACCTGCCGGAACAATGCCCCGCTGTAGTGCGGCTCGCAGCTTTGCCACAAAAGCCCTATACTTCACAGATAGTGGCTGACTTATGGCACTTCACGCAAGATACCCGGCCAAGACAAGTGCTAGTTGTTTCTTCTTGGGGATTGAAACCAAAAAGTGATGAAAGGCAGCCATGACCCACGAGCAGGTTTTAAGACCCAATGAGTGAAGGAAGTAAAGCCGAAATTGAGCGTTATATTTGATGTATGCAGTTTAATAGCAGATGTGAGAGTTGGCGCAGTCACAAGGAGCCAGAGTGACGTGGTGTTTGTCTCTACATAGCACCCAGCAACCCTGACTCAAGATAACGCCCCTGGTTGAACATTAAGCTTATGTCTAACTGCTGATTCTGTCACCAGTGAGCACTGTCTGTTCTGAATACCAGCCATAGCTTGATTTCATTTGGCATGCAGCTGCCTATCTGGAAATATTTAGACATCCACTCTCCATCTCATTTTTATGACATTGGACCGTTACAATTGTGTTTTCGTTGATGTAGGAAAATACAGTCTGCATTATTGTTCTAATCATCTTTGAATTAATTATTTTTGGGTTTTTTTGCATGTTACAGTTTGATGGTGCTGTCCAAACATTAATAAAAATGAAAATATATATATAATATAACAAGAGTGAGCACAAAGACTTGAACTATATGGTTAGATTCATTCAGTGCCTGTGCATGTTACACTCTGCAGTTCCCCAGAGAAAGCCACTGCCACTGACAATGTGACAATGTATTTTTATCCGCTTTAATACATAATAAGGTTTTCCTGTGAAACATGGCAAATGAGGCAGCATGTTTTTATGACACCATAGAGAAGCTGCAAGCATGTTAATTCCAATTGTGTTTAATGTGACATTTAATGGCATTAAGCAAGATCTTTTTATCTCTGTTTGGTGTCATGTCATTTCTCATGAAGTATTTTGTATGGATTGTAATCATAGATGGAACACTATTAATTATATGATAATACACAGTCTTCAGAACTTTCATCACTGACTTGTTTTGAAGTAGCCTGTGTTAAACCTCTCGACACTTTAAAGAGCATTACTTACAGTTTGCTTTATTTTTATCATATTCATTTACAGTTCAATATGTCTGGCCCACACAGCACAGTGAAAACTATACAGATGAGTGTTGAAATATAACTGACACAGTATGATCCCAGTTCATATTTCCTGGTGTTTATATGGGAGTCAATAGGAGTGGCCCTTCTTAGCTACTCATTAGCCCACTTCAGCTGTCTGTGGTTGTAATTAAAGTTCTCCTTTTGGCACATATTTGACACATTGTCAGAAACAGACCAAGTCAAAGCTCCGAGTCACACGACATTTTTTGGGGGAATATTTTGAAGTTTAGGCAGATAGATTTTCATAATTGGGAATCCCGCTGTGTTCTCTTCCATTTCTGTTGTTATGGTTCAAAGATGATAAATTTAGCTGAGTCTCTTAGCACAACTCCCATGTGACCAGTGTCTTGCTTTAGCAGGAAAAACACGCAGAGCCCACTTCATTATACCATAACAGTGTCGTACATTGTGTACACACACTTCCTTTAATTTAAAGCAGCTGCCTTGTTTGTGATTCTCTCGAAAAAATCAATAAGACTTGTGTTATTTCAAGTTCACACATTCTTTTTTTTTTTTTTTTTCAAATCCGCTGAAATCATTACTCATTACCTCATTACTCACTGGGATTTTTTGCATGCTTTTGCAAAATCCAGCAGGATTGGATGGCCATATGCTTAGCGCCAGACAAAGCATGACCGATTTCAAAGAGAAGATGTGAGATTTCTGTGGCAGTCTGTCATGATGCTCAGAGGAAATGGAACTCCAATGAAGATATCACACCGATATAATATTTCAAAGCTGAACGTGTGCTACTGGATAATAAGAAAAGTTTGATTGTGCTGGAAGACGCATGCATTTTGTCTTAACACGTCCGTGCATCTCATTAGCATCGCTTCTCTTCGGCTGAACCGTCAGAGACAATTTACCAAACAAATTGTTCTTGGAAAAAAGTGCACACTAGTTTGGCCTGAGGTATTAAAACCACAGCATGTTGACTAATGAAACAGCAGTGCTGAATAAAAAAACCTTTTACCACCGGAGCTGTGCGTGCTTTCGTTTTTCCTCAGCAGTGATTAAGTAATTTGGTGAAATTGCCACTAAACTATGGCATTTCTGGGGTGCAATTAATCTATTAACCATGGCATTAAAGCTCAATTTTAATGTCTTTCACATCTCTTCTGAAGCCGCAGGTTTGTGGGATAAATTATTCACAAGGCTTGTCATTTGAAGCATTTTTGACCTCGCCTGATTTCTGTTATTATCCAAAAATGGAGTCAGTTGAAGTGTTGTAAGAAAGAGCAGGGGACAGAGCGTTTGTGCAACAGAAGCCACTTCAGTCAGCAGCTGCACTTGTGCGTTTCCTGGCCTCATCGCTGTGGAATGAGCAGAATTTAACTGCTCCTTGTTCTGCCAGTTTAGCTCAAAGAGAAAGGAGTTGGACCGTGAAGACCTTGCTGTCCCTCCACTCTGCTCTGACCTCTGTCCATCCATCTTTGTCTCCACCCCTTTTATCCCTCCTCCCACGCTGGCTGGTATACGGCACCATAGCAACTACTCCACCTCAGTGCTCCTCAGCTCTTTTTGCGGCTGGTGCAGCAAAAACCCTGAGCTTGACCTCTGCCATCAAACTTAATGGGAGGCATGCTGGCAATGTGGTGTCATGACATCATAGTGTGGTCAGGCTCCATTTACTTTTCTTATTCCCAGCAAAACTTTTGAACATTTTAATCTTTAGTGGAGCTACCCACTTTAACCACAAACTGTGGGATGTCACCGGAAACAACTGGCATGCTTAGTTTTTTAGAGTTCTGCTCTTTTTTCTCTCTCCAGTGATCAAAGATGCCACCTAAGTTCTCTCTTAAACAAAATCCATCATGCTATCTTTACAAGTCTGACTCATGCTAGGCATTTCAGACTTTCCTTTTTCACTCCTTGTGATCTCTGGCTTGGAGCATTATATACATGCACTTAAAGCAGAGAGCTATTATTTGCACCATCTTTACACAATATAAAAGCTCTCCCGTTAAAAAATACAAGCATTCTTAAGCGCTTATAGGAGCTATATGTAGTTTTTCATTGTAAGATGAATTTGAATGATGACAGAAGACACAATTACTACAGTTGGTGTTGTATTACTTCCTGTTCACTGAAGTCTTTCAAGTCAAGTTTGAAAGTTCATGTACTGTTTTAAATAAAGGCTGTATAAAAATGTTGTTTGTGCTCTCTGTGTTGCAGTTTGGGGGAAAAACAGCGTGACGGCCTTGTACGGAGAGACCATTGTTGTACCGTGCAAAGGAGCATCGCCGCCTGTGCCGGACCTAATGTTCATCAAGTGGAAATATGTAAGTCAATACCAGCAACACCGCAGTCAGTGAAATGGTTTTGGTTCAGTAACAATCACAGGAAGAACAAAAATGTGGGACAAGATTGAACTTTCCTTTTTTTACACAATGTACTCTTACTTTTATTTTCAGTTTGTAAAGCATGATTACAGAGGGATGGGAAACATAATATAACACAGAAAGGGAGGCATTGATAGATAAATCTGAAAGTAAACAGTAGAGAATCAATATTTATTTATAATGATACCAAACGGGGCTCTACCTTTTGAGTCTGGAGTGTTTACTGTACATTTTACAACAAGAGTTTAGTAAAAGCATGGCCTCAGTCATCTTGTCAAAATTAGATTCAGTCATGATAAACTTCCTTCCCTCTTTACAAGAACTGACGGTCTAAACACTAATCAATGTACCTCTCAGAAATAAATACATATATATGATTATCTATTTATAATTCTTTTATCCAGGAAAGTTCCACTTACAAATCTCTTTTGCAGGGGAGTCCTGTTTTTGGTGCTAGGGGAAACCAGAGCACCCAAAGGAAACCTATGTACACACAGTGAGAACAGGAAAACTCCACACAGAAAGGCCCTACCCTAGTATAAAACTATCATGAGGCATAATGCAAAGTACAAGCCACTGCCACTGTTTTTTCTTCCATTATTATTTTCTATATGGTGCACTGCAAGGCTAACATCTTTACTGAGCCCTGAGTCAGTGTTTCCATTGAAGTCCCCTGGCTCTTACAGCACACACAGTACAGTACATCTGATTGAAGGAAATTGACTTTCAGTCCGACCATACTTCAGTGCTTTTGGGTGTACGTTTCTCGACAGAAGATGTGCTGCAATTGTTTCCTTTTGAAGTCAGGCTACATTATACAGGGCTGCTCATAAAAACATTGACGCTGATAACACAGATGTGGTGGATAGTCTTTAACCAAACCAGTGAAATGAATTGCAGCATCTGCCTTGGACCTGTGCCTGTGATTCCTGATGGCATTAAATAAGGACTATCATAATCCCTGGTGTAATTAACCAGAGGTATTAGGAAATCCTGTCAGTCTAAATCGGTTAATGCTGTAAGAGACAATGGGACTTGGCACGGTAAGTGCCTTCTATTGAACCAGAGTACTACTGTAAATATTTTTACATTTCCCTGTAATACCGGAATGCACAAGGATGAATAGCACATTCTTTAAATCACTGCATCTGAATGATTACCAAATTTATTTTACAATGGATCTCTAAGTTTTTTAATACATCCAGGACCAGAACAGGTTGACCTGTTCTGCACATTTTTAAGCAGGATAGGGAATGTTTGCCTCGAGATGGCTGTGCAATGAATCATAGATATGTGAGAAAAGATAACTCATCCACTAAAGCCTAACACTGACTGTACTGTCTTCACCACTGCAGATACTGCAGATGAGTGCTTTAATATTGCACCTTAGATTGTAACATGCTGTGCTTCATTGTATCTCACTTTCCTGTTTTCCTTTAGGAGAAAAATGACGGTACATCTGGGGATCTGCTGGTCAAACAGTCCCATAACGAACCTACAGTCCAGGCCACAGACGGCTACATGCAGCGGGTCAGCATTGACAACGAGTACAACCTGCGGATTACCAAGGCCACACTGATGGACCAGCACACCTTCACCTGCATGGTGGTGTCTGCCTCCAACCTCAACGAGTTCCCCGTCTCTGTCCTTGTTCACAGTGAGAATCAGTTTCATATTAGACCAATAACCTGTTTGACTGTAAATTCAGTTTCTGAAATAAGACACCGGAATCCTTTTTAACATACTGAGCACCGAGCGGAGTACACATTTAATGAGTACAAATGACAACGTACTTCATGCACATTAGTAAAAGTTTCAAGCACAGTTTTCAGTTCCTAGTTAGATCTGTGTCACAGAGAACAATTCATTTTGTCAATATTGCCATGCTCACACAGACAAATAGCTACAAGCTTCTTAAACCACTGATATAATTATTTACACAAAATCATTAGCTCTGACTAATTAACCCCCAACTGAAAACAATAACATTTGTAATGCTTATTCAGAGATACATGGGCGGTATTTGGAGACAGTTTTGTTAACAAATAGTTTGGCTGTAATTGCATTCAGATGTTGTTTTTCGCCACGCTAGAGTTGTCTTCTTGCTTCTCTTCATGCTTAAGGAAATATGGTACTCCCCAAAATTGCCCATGTATCACCTGCTAATGGGTTTTGGAAAACCAAGCGTGAAATAGGACATGAAGAGAGTAGCTCAATAGGCCTTAGAGAGAGTATTAGGTTGTAGTTAACTGCAGGCATGTTGAAATAATGTCTTACAGCTCCAATATTAACATTGCTATAAGTTTGCAGCAAAGCATTTGTGATGGACAGTGCTGTCTAGTTCCATAGAATGTTTGGGAATATACTCATGGGTGTGTTCCCCATCACCCTGCTGCTTCCTACAACATCCAGAATAACTTTCACCATCAATAGTTCCACAAAAGGGAAAAATATTGACTTAGGTAGAAAAAGTACAAAGAGACTCTAAAGCCTGACTCTTGTTTTTATTTTTCAGAGAAACCGTTAGCCGTGCAGATTATGGACAAGGCCGCAGTGCTGCAGAAAGACAAACCAACCGTGGTAAGGATGATTCGGGCCTCTGCTATAGCAGTATGCACCCGATGTAAATATTTATCCAAAGTGTGAACTGGAGTTTGTCCTTTTGAAGGTCCACGGTCAACACGCTGCACTCGTGACATGAAAGCCAGTTGAGGCGGAGTAGGTTTGGAGTAGTGCGGGGAGGTTTCTTTGTTTGTCTCGGTGCCAGACGTACTATATAATTTACAAAGTTCAAGCAGCCTCAGGCATTAAAAGGAAGTCAAGAAAAGAGCACAAAGAACAAGACAGAAACAAGACTTGCAAGATTTGAAGGTCTGGCAATTGTGTATTAGACTGCTCCAGATGTATTTCTATTATATGTTTGTTTTTCAAAGGACACTAAATAATTTGTAGAGACTAAATTTAGTGCTCAGGAGTTCTGTGAATCCAGGAATTTAAGCTCCGTTGTCACACGGTTGTCTCTTAGAAACAGCATGCTGGCCTTTAGATTATTTGCTTCTGGTTTACAGTTGGAACAATTGGTAGATTCAAGGACGAATGTGGGTTTTTATTGTCAAACCAAAGAGCACGTTTTATTAGAGAAAACTATTAAGACACTTGACATTTTCAAAAACTCAATGTGCACCAGTGTACAAGTATGAGGCAGCAAGGCACCGATGTAGAGAGGGTAGGATGGTTAAACGGTTCAGCAGTCAATTCAATGTATACTTAATGGGATGAAAACATAGAAAATACAAATATGGTAAGTAGACAGTGCTTAATGGAAATAAAAGAGAAAGATTTATAGAGAGTTTAATTGACTGTTGCTGTAAACTAATAACGTTGATTGACTACTTGGGTTTCAGCACACACACACACAAATACACACACACACACACAAATACACACACACACACACACACACACACACTCCGCATGCCCTCAGGTCTTCACCAGCTATTGGCTGCAAACAGCTACATCTCTCAACAGAATTTTGGTATTAATAGAGAGATCAGTTGCTTTGCTTAATAATTATTCTTGTTTTTTTACACTGACAGTTGTGATTGTGTCCTCTGGCAGTCAGTAGCATGCCCTGTAATATGGAGTTTTTATTTATTACATCAGCTAACACACAGTACTGTCACAATCGTAGGTTTGCTCACATTTCTGTTGTCTATTTATTATAGATTAGGCCGCATCACGAGTGTGCCTCAAGTACGTCACTGTGATAGTACACGAGTGTGTTTCCAGGCTGTGAGAACTCGCCAATACTAACCTACTTTGATTCATAGTTAAACACCTGCTCCTGCAAGAATTCCTATTCATATTTTTATGTTTATTTTCTCTGAACACACCTTCGCATGGGCTGTATCGGAGTACAGAGCAGAGAAAACTTTTGAAAAGCTGTGGGCAGCACATTCACAGCGGTCATCTAACTCCAGTCTCTAGCAAGCAATGCACTTTTTTTTCCAACCGCATGCATCACACATGCACATTTATTATGGATCAAGTGAGCACTGCCTCTATTGGTATTCCCATCTAAAAACTCAGGTGCTGTTGAACAGCTTTGAGCATTTTGTAGTGAGGCAAGAAAAAGAAGAAAGTAGGGAATAAGAGAAGGAGGGGAGATTTCAGTTTTGATAAGTTGCAAAAAGAATGACTGAGGGCATGGTTGCTTCCTAATACGCAAGCGGAATCGCAAATTAGAAGCAAGTGTCATGTTGAATGGTGAGTGCAGCAGGACTGAGCTGTCTCCAGCGCAAACACACAATCAACCAAAGCGTATTACTTTCATTAAAAAAATAAAGTCATCTGAACAGGCAGGAAGTAATGTCAGACTTTCCCAAAAGAGAAAGCACATACTGTACCAGATTTTTTATTTCTTTGGTTTGTTTTGTTGTTAAGCCTGCAGATTGTCAAGGACGGTATGTTGTCAAACACAACACGTTTGCTGAAAAGAGACATCCACCTGGAAACAAAATCGGCCTGTTGCAGAGGTTAAATTGAACCAGGCTGTGATTATTTATTACTTTTCATGCTGTGGGAACTGTTTTAGATGACTGTTAAGTTATTAGTTTACAGAAAATAACACTTCTTAACAACAACTTTGGTCATGTAAATTATTTGAAATTAAGTGTAATTTGAAGCAAACTTATCATATATCGCAATATCTATTTCTTTTTTTTGACAACATTAAAAAGTGATTTGAGAGGAAGGACAGAGAGTAAGAGCATCTTGAACTGTGCAGTACAGCAGCGGCAGCGTTTTTGTTTTAAATATACAGTCCCACTCAGCCTTCTACCGAACTTCTCCGAAAGTCATTACAACTCCTACACAGAGGTTTGTGTCCTCAGAGTCAGGCCTGTTTGATTGCTTTGCCCTTTTACTGCTTTCCCCAAATGTTGCTGTGATTGGCTGACACAGATTACTGTAAATTACAATACATATATCACAGTAAATATGTCAAATATTTATTCATGCAAGTGTGTGTGCGTCATTTGGTTGTGTCTTTGTGCTTTGTGCTCTGACATAAGACACATTCTCCTCCGTGCTGCCTGGTCCAGGACTAATTGACTGAAAGTGACAGAAAGACAGCAAGCGAATGTCTGTAAAGAAGAAATGTTTTTTTCTCTCTCTGCTGTTTGATTCACATGCTCACTGAGGCAGAAGCAACATTCTCCAAGAAACTCTTTTCACAAGTTGCACTGCTGCAGTCGGCTTATTACAAAGAGCATTGCAACTTAAGTGCGAACATCCCCATAATGTTTTACCTGTAGCAAATTAAAGCACTGTGGAGTGAACCTTTAGTTTAGGACAGCACAAGGCAGAATAAAGCGTGTGCAACACATAGCTATTCACCTTGTTGTCAAGATTAATGCGGATATAAGATGTTTGTATGAGAGGGGAGGCTTTTTACAAGGAATGCTGGGTAATGCATTATTTGGGAGACAGGCAGTGTATCATCCATTTTACCTGAATGAGTGCACATCCGGACTATGTATTTGTGGAGGAGGCTGAGTGGATGGTTAGTAATTTAAACTTAGCTCTCCATATGCACCCACAGTGCATTAAAAGCTCTTTGTATTTGTGTAGACTTTCAAACGATGGATGGTTGTCGAGGGATTTTTATTTTTGTGTGTTATCTGACTCAGACAGTGTACTGAGGTGATCCTCTCTCCCCCTGCGGTGGAGTTAAATAGCAGTGCATTTTCCAGCCCGCCCCATTAGGTCAGACCACACTCCACACTGGAGAGAAACATGGGCCGAGTTTGTTTTTTGTGGAAAAGGGATAGAGAGAGCACAACAAACGCTCCTTTAGAACACTGCTATTTACCAATGGAAGAACGTCAATGACAGATCGCCTACTGACTTTGCCACTCCATATCACATAATGGCCTTACCTGTAGACATATTTAATCAATGTCACTCTCTCAACAATTACATCCATCTCTCTCTCTCTGTAGTTTGTTGCAGAGCCAAAAAAACATCATCCACTGCATCGCATTTGAAGGCACTCCCTATCTCCCTCCGACCTAATGGCATTTTCAACTGCACTGTGATGGACGACTCTGTTATGAGAGAACGTCCAGCAGTGAAAAACATCTCAGATAGAAAGTTATCTGTGAAGCCTGGAGTTGAAAAAATAAAGCCCATGCAGTCTTGTTGTATTTATCACAGAAATACATGGCCTCCTTAGTCCTCATGGGGCATTTTGAATCACTCTGCTTTAATCAACTGTGTTACTCATAGCTATTGTAACTTTGACTCAAAGCTCACCAGAAACTATAAGCCATAAGTTGTTTACATTTGCAGAAGTGATGCACTGTTTTCCCTTAAACAATAAACCCGTTGGAGCAGTTTTACACAGTGCTCATCCTGTGTATTAACAGCATTTCTGATCAGGAACATAGGCATTTACATGTTACTGACAGCGTAACATGTGACAAGCCACATGAAAGTGGCTCAGTGGTAGAGCGGTCGTCCTTCAACCAGAAGGTAGGTGGTTCCAGTCCCGCTCTCCCCACAGTTCATACTGTCGTTGTGTCCTTGGGCAAGACACCTAACCCCCCTTGCCTCCAGTGGTGTTCCAGCTGTAACACTGGTAAATAGAACCTTAATGTAAGTTGTTTTGGATAAAAGTGTCTGCTAAATGAATAAATGGAAAATGTAATAGCGTAGACACATACTTGTTACTCCAAGTGCATGAGGCGCAATTTATCATTCTGGCGCGGTCGTTATTGGAAGCTAGGGGAAAGAAAATTGTGTCAATGGACTGCCTGTTGGTGGATCAAAGCAGACACAGTGATATGCATCAGGTTTTTCCGCCTTGTTTCGGAGTAATCACCAAAGTAAATATGGTCAGGTCTTATTGATCTTAGATGGAGATGAACAAAGTAAACCACAGCAGGACACTGGACACACTGAGGGTTAGGGGTTAGGGTTGTGTGAATATATAAAGTTACACAGAGCAGACCCTTCAGCAATGCAGTTGGAACAAGCTAGGGTCATGTGCTTAGGTCGAAATGGGTGTATAGATATAGAAATGGAGGCAAGAATATCTCACAATAGTATCAAAGATATAGACTTGGAAAATAGAAACCACAATAGATGCATTTTCAAAAAACTTTATGTCATTATTGTTATTCTATTGAGTTTTGTAGTATCTTGTAGTATTTGCAAAAACACCACAGCACTGCAGTTTTTTCATCAGTTAGGCTGTCTTTGCTTTTTTTTTAACAGTTACTGCACAAAAAGATAAACTGCATTTCAGCTTTAACTGCAAAATGAATATATGTTATTGTTCTTAGATTTACTTGCCCCTCTGCTGTGGTAAGACTCTTGTCACCTTTTTTAAAACCAGTGCATATCATTGTCTACTTTCTTTATGTCATTAGAAAGACCAACATACAGTGACAAAATGTCAAGTATAAGTTGGTCATGACTCATTCCAAACTACAACCCCTAGTCACTGTCACACCTATTTTTTGTTTTTAACAGTTATAAATTTTACTTATATTTAATGGAAAGCTATCTAATAACCAGTGTGAAAGCAGTGTGCCAGTATTCTTTCTGATGGCTGAGGGTAGCATGCTTGTGGTGAGTCAGGATTTACAGTGTGGCGCATACAGGATATGAAACAGATACTCGGCAGGAGGAATGTTCATATGACTCACCCTTTATCTGGTTCACACACACTGTATCAGTGCTACCGCTGCTGACCTTCAGGCCTCAAGATGTAACAGCGAGACAGCGAGGCATATGAAAAGAACAAGTCATTCATTTCTCAATGAGCCTGTTATTGTGTTCCTGGCGTTCACTTGATAATGTTGGAAACCTCTTGGGCACAGATGGGTTTCTGTAAAGTTCTGCTAATAATTTAATACTGTTTGAATTGTGTATAGTTATTCTACAGAGAATACCAAACACACACACAATATATACTGTGTATATATATATTTTAGTTGCAGAGGTGTTTTTTTTTACAGCTTTTGTACCTCTTTTCTTTAGGTGGGAACATGTATTGCAGCAGATGCAAACCCCGCAGCTGCAATCTCGTGGAAAAAGAACGGGAAGACCTTGGTAGCCGATGATAAAGGTAACAGTTCACATGCTGTTTTCTCTGACACACCCACAAACTGTCCAACGCCTGTACCGCACACGAGGCTGTCAGACTCACATCTCCCCTCAGCTATTTTTACAACTGAAAACAAGAGAGCGAAAATAAATCCATCATCAAGTATCATATTTACCCAACACAATAGTCTGTAGTGTTATATCACTCACTGGTGTTTGCTTGTTACCTCAGGGTTTAGTTTTCAGGCGGTAAGGTGATACTGTGACTTGATTTGACTAAAATCCAAACATCAAACAGAAGCAGCTGGAGTAGTTAGCAGTATGCACAAAAAGCTCACAGGGAACATGATGACAGAGCAGTTGTAGCCTAAGAACACACTTATGTACATAACTTTTAGACATCCCCTGGATTGGCACGGCATAAAACAAGCATTTGCACAAACAAAACTATTTGCACTGTTTTGTTGTTGAACCTGAGGGTAAATGTTAAATTTGCATGACTAACAGCTTTGATCTTTCCCTCTGGCTGTCCTCTGTATGTAGCCATCTTGATCAACACCAGCACCAAGATAGATCCTGCCACGGGCCTGTCCACCACCTCCTCCACCCTGCAGTACATAGCCAACAAGGAGGACGCTGAGGCCGTCTTCTCCTGCGTCTCCACACATGAACTGGCTAACGACACGGCTGACATGGGACCTTTCTCCGTTTATTGTAAGTGGAAGCTTTGTGTTTTAAACATTAAATTTGTCTTCCGTCCACAGTCTGTGTAGAAACTTGGGTAATTGTGGAGCTGGTTGTTTCCTGCAGAGACCGGGAACAAGATAGATTTAATTCTGCTGAATAAATCCATTCATCACAAGAAGGGCATATTGTATCTGTGTTTATATGAGCGCTGACTAGCTGGTTCAGCTCATAACAAGCACACACACTACCAATCAATGGAAGACTTGTGGAATGAAACAAAAGGCATTATTTGTCAGTTAGGATGGGTATTTGCAGTTGGGGTTAAAAACAGATTTCATCTTGTCTTTTTCTATACAGTCTTTACCTAACTCCAAATCGTATTTAGAAAACTCATTGCAGCATCAAGCTTTGTCTGGCCTTGAGGGAACCACCTGCCTGAGAGCTCATAATCAGCTTAAGCATAACACTCAAGAAAACATTCAAATAAATGTATTCTTAAGTTTTTGACACCTATCAAGTGGTTTTCACGTCAGGTGCATCATATCTGCCTGAAACCCCATAAAGCAACTTATCTTAACCTATGTGTTATGAAAAATTGAATTTGCTTTACTAGAGGGACAGCATAATTTGTGATTTTATTAAAGTGATGGCTGCTATTTTTGATGCATCTTTTTCAAAAATGTGTATCATCAAATAGGCAACATTGAGATATTTTTTTATTCATTTTGAGCAGCAAAGCCTAAAGGGTCAACTATCTGCTCTCTAACCCTGAAGTATATTATCAAAATGAATCACATTTCTCTTCTCTGAAGGATACAAAGACATGGCTACACAAGATGCTCCAAGGACTGAATGCTGGACTGTTTTCCTTTGAGCTCAAGTGCCGTGTTAACACTGCTTCTAGAATAATGCACAAATAAATCTGAAATCGTCTCATAAAAATCCCCCAGTAAAGAGACGTAGCGGAGCATATTTGTATTCATTACAAGTGAAAATGGATGTTAACACAAGTTCTGCAGAGGAGGTTTACTGAGGATCTGCCGTGTACATAACTGAACAATGTCCTATGTGTGGCACTTGATCACATGGCTTTACAAACGGCACATAATAACAAAACGCTGAACAATGTGCATGTTGAGTTTTCTGCTGAGCTTTGCTGAAGGATTTTAGGATTTGGGGTTTTCTGGGAGATTCCATTTGGGAATTACAGTTAGTGCTCTTTTTGTGTTCTCGACCACACCCCTTGAACTTTGAAGAGTAGCTGGAGCCGTTTAATAAATGAAAGCAAGGATCTTGTGAGAGCTCAAAGTGCAAAGGTTCAAGGGGAGTTTTCAATTCGTAAGCTTCGAGGCAACATTTTCAAGTGCATTTTCAAGTCAGAAGGATCACTTTATAAAATGTGATAGATGGTTATTTTTTCTGTTGTGAATGTTTTGCTTGTTTCTTGAATTGGCCCTTTGCGAAGGTGACTTCTTTGCCCCTGGCTTAAGCCTTTAAATATATTGTCAGTTTTTCCTGATTTCTCTGTTTGTATTTTTTAAGATCCATCGGAGAAAATTAGTCTTGAAGTCATGCACAAGGGGCCAATCGTGGAAGGCAATAACGTGACATTGAACTGTCACGCCGACGGCAACCCTCCACCCAAAGCTTTCTACTTCCACATCAAGGTCAGTGGGAGTCCAGAGTTGAACACTAAGGAGCATTGCAGTATCTCAGACAGAATAATACTGGGTCATTGTGAATTCTGCCATTGCCTCACTATTCAGCCCAGCAGCCACTTGTTACGCCTTATTATACATTTAAATAGAAGCCAGTTTATTACAGAAAAAGTGCAATTTGATGTTCGTAGCTACATTGAAATTATGTTTTGGAAATCCAGTAACAGTATAAAGCCAGTCAATCTTTCTTTAATTAAATCCAATCTGACTTTAATTAAGTGCTTCTTTTTAAATCACCCCTGCCTAAAACATGTTTTTCCTTTTTCCTCATTTCAAGATAACATTTCAAATAGAAACCTCGTGCCTCTGCTCTCTGTTTACCCCCTCTCCCCTTCCCGTTCCACCAGGGCCAGAAATTCCTGGTGGAGAATTCCAACAAGTACACTCTGACTGCCATCAGCAGGGACGCGGGGGGTGAATACAAATGCTCTCTGGCTAACAACGAGAAAATGGAGGCCTCCCAGAACATTGAAGTCAGCTGTGAGTACTCTTGACATACGGAGGGCTTTATCACGCAGAAAGGTGGGAAATCAGTACGAAGCACAGACCAGACCTCCAACTGTTTGTCCCTGGTTTGTCTTTCCCTCAAGCAGACACCAACCCCCCGCCTTCTTGCATTCTCCTCTCCTTAATAGAAATTTTTAACTTTCTATATATATAACAAGCCACTGTAAATAAAGTCATGGGAGCAGAGTAATGGTAATCAAATTTCAACTTTGAGAGCCCAGCTTGGCAGGAAGTTGCAGCAGAGCGCCAGGCGGGGAGGAGGAGAACTAATTAGAGATTTCTGACATGGAGTGAGCAAAAGTGACAAAGTGTTTTGGGGTGGGCGAGGAGCTCATGCTCAAACTGATAAGCTGTTTCTTCCCCTCCCACCATCCAGCAGCACTCCCTTAAGTAATTACTCCCCTCTTCCCCAGGTGAATGTTTGGGAGCTTTCAGTTCAAATAGGCCGTCCTCGGTGTCCCATACGGCTGTTTAATGCACTTCACACGTCTTAAACAAAGTGGTGTTTTTTTTTTTCAGCACCCAACTTTTAAATTGAGTTTGTGGCTGAGGAAAGAAAAACAATAGCTTTCTAAATTGGAAATTGTTTAGGATATTTTGGCGAGTGTGTGTTTGTGTGTCCCATGGGGAAAGTGCCCTTATGGAGAAGAAAAAGACAAGTCGCCGTAGCTCTGGATAGCTATCGAACAGCTAACGGCAGAAACATTGTCCACCTCTTTGTCGACGTGTTCCCTCCTCTCCTGCCAAAGGGATATAATGAACTGCCCTCATAAGAAGACAGCTTTAGATTTAACTAAACTGAATTAAAAAAAAAGTGCTGTCTCCAAGTATAAACAAATCTTCAGATGTTCTGAACACACACAGACAATTACTGCCGACACAGGAGAGGCAATTTATGAAGGGGAGTAGCATTGTTTTTCACCTCTAAAAGCACCTCTCAAACTAAATGGGAAACAAACGAGAAACATCAATATGGATTAAAAAAGAAATAAATAAATGCTTCAATTCATTACACAAATTAGACGCCATTACCAACATTTCCTGTTCTAGTTCCCCCCACTTCTGTTGATAAACCATTTCACACAAGGCACACGTGCACTTATTGTCAAGTTTGTATCACACTAATAACACTACAAAGCTATTAATAAAAAGTGCAAGGGTTATAACAGACATTTATGTTGAATAATTGAGGTTGAATTGTTAGGAGACTTTGTCAAAAGCTATTGTAGCTACCCAGAGAATTAACAGTTTTCCCCTAAGGTGGTCCTCCCTGGTTAGATACTGATTAAATACATTACTCTGGACTGAACTCATTGGACTGATATGAATGTTCCTGCAGGCTGCTCCGACCTGGCAGCGTTTTTTCTTTTTTATTATCACCAGAATAAAATGCACAATAAATGCCAGCTCCACTTTATATTGAATTTAAGGTGTTCTGTCGAAAACATGGTGTCAGCCTCCCAGTGGTAATTGGTATTACCAACAGGCTGTGTGACATTTCAACTTGGCATCGCTGCGCAGTTGTGTCAAAACAAGCGAAAACCATGGCTGGAAAAGCAACTGCTGTTAACAACAATTGTGTCACTCTTACCTTTAGCTCCTTCTGTCCTTTTAACAATACTGTACGTTTATACAAAAGTTTGATTTAAAGAAATACTTACCCATACTGTTGCTATGGGGGGACTATTTTTTCACAATCAATATTTACATAGCCTGATGGAGTATAAATTGTCACAGATTAGTAATAAAAAACATGTTTAATGGTGTTATCACTCTACTTATTTGACTCAACTCATTGTTGATTTAATCTTTTTTAGGAGGATTAAATATTAGCAGCCTCCGCCCTCTATTAGTCCAAGCTAGGGCAGTCTAATCCGAATAAATTGGCAAAAATCTGTTTTCAGAGCCACACTGAACCTCTGCTGCCCCTCTGCCTCCCCGGGATTGTAGATCACCACTCGTGATGATTTTTCTAATTGGATTTTGGCCCAAATATATTTCGTTAAATGCACCTCGTAAAAATAATTTAAAATGAGAGACAACAGACAACAAAAAAACTTCACTTATAATTGTGCACATTAATCCCTTTATCAATTTGGCCTGTTTTGGGACATGCTGCTGGTTAATCCATTCAATTAAATTATCTAAAAGTAATTAACACATAATGTACCTGATGCCTTTGGGTCCAGACTCATTTGGGCGTCATAAAGACTGATTAAAATGGCCACTTAACCCAGAGCTGGTATTTAATAGACTGATTCTTGCACTACAAGAAAGCAGATGTAACTGATAGAAATATGCTCGCACAAGGCGAAGACAAGCTGTCACCTGACCTGACTATGGAGAAAAGATCTAGTTGTTTACCGCTCATCAAAGGTTTGTTTTCACCTGTTTGACTGGATTTAAAACAAATAGACATGAAAGCCCGCGACCCCTAACAGGACTAAGCAGTAGAAAATGAATGAATGAAAGACATTAAACAAAACATTAAATTTTAGCATAACAGTATACAATTTGTGCCCTAAAAGTTTGCTGTAGCGTAGCACCTTTGTTGTCGGAGATAAGAGACTGAAAAATGAAAGAAGCATGCTGTATGTACGTACATGCACCTATGACTCAGCTAACTGAGCACTTGTGTCTTGTTTTCTCCAGACCTGGACCTGTCACTGAGTCCTACTGGAAAGGTTGTGAAGACCGTAGGGGACACCTTGTCTGTGAAGATGGAAAAGAGTGCCTCGGGCGAACCTAGCGTGTCATGGAAGAAGGTAATGGGCACGGAGGTTGGCCGTTGATCAAAGGCGAACGGCTCGGGGAAGATAGAAGGAGGGGGAAATGAAAAAGTTTTCAAGAACAGGATGATTTGTCTAACTGCCTGTTTACTTTTCTTTGGCCAGTAATCAAACGTGACTGAAGAAAGTCTGTCAGTTCTCTTATAGACTGTGAATAGTGGCAATTGCCTCTTAGAAGTAGATGGACGTGTCATTCCTTAGCAAGGCATTTACTCTGCCCTTCACCTCTGACAGCGAGTCCATCCTAAACTTTAACAGCCTTCCCCCAAAGTTTTCCCCACAAATGGCTGCATTGAGTGGAAAATAAAGCAAAAGATACGGTTGATTTCTTGAACAATTTAGTTGAACTATGAATTTTAAGATAATATATAAGATAAGGTGAGTGTTGGGTTTGAGTCATTAAGGCAGCAAAAATAGGTTTTGTTGAAGATAAGGCTGTAGAAAATGAGCAGAAGTGGAGATTAGATAACAGCTTCATCTTGTTTTACCTCCCCAAGTCTGTAAGAGGAACAGTTGTGTGACCCCGAACAGGCAGAGCACCCAACAACGGAGTTAGAAAATGGGCTCCTGTGCATGTAAAAAGGCACTGTGCTGGCCGTGCGAGAGCCACTGGACTAGAAAATTCTGGAAAAGAATTGCTGTAATCACTGTGACAGTTGCATTTACAAATAAATGCCAGTGTGAGGCCCATTATGCTCTGGAAAAAAATACAGACCAGCATTGTCCTGCTTCTTTTCAGGATGGAAAGACGGTGAATCAGCCTGTCTTTACAAAGCTGGCGTATTCAGATGCAGGCGTTTACAAATGTGAAGTGACCATGGGCGGAATCACCAGACACCAGAGCTTTGAACTGGTCGTGGAAGGTAAAAGAGTACAGCCACAAGTATTTCTTCTACTTATCATACAATTATAACAAAGCATTTTCCAGTTTTGACATGTAGGCTAGTTATGTAAGTGAAACCCTATATAAACGTATGAGCTGTATAAAATGTTTGAGTACAGTATATACACCACCTACACTGACACATTGCTTATCTGTCCTGCCTTGTGGTGTAAATACTCCTCCCCCTGTGTTTGCTGCAGGTAAGCCTGTGATCACAAGCCTGAACAAACATCGTGCATCAGACGCCAACAAAGTCCTGACCTGCGAGGCTGAAGGAGTACCAGAGCCCAGCTTCCAGTGGAGCGTCAACGGCACTAATGTAAGTCGGGCCCACTGTCTGTCATAAAAGAACACGTGTGTCAAGCTTCAGAGGCCTAAAGACACAACAGCAAACAGTTACGTGTGGTGTGATTGTTCTTTGAGAATCCTGTCAGAGTTCACTTTGCTCTTGCAATTAAAGTGAAAAAGGGCTCCAGCTGTGTTTCTCTACTCACTTTCTTTTTCAATTTCTCCACTTTGACAAGCCCATTGTACAGTATTTGTTATAGAGCTGTATTGTGTACTGATTCTCAAGATCAGGGATGTTTAGGAGCCATAATGCATTAATGACACTTGAGCAATGATAACATCTCCACTTCAAGCCCCCAAATTGTCCTTCAGCAGGTTTCTCCCATGTGTGTCATTGCCCCAGTTGCTGCAATACTTTACACTGACAATGAACTTTGTACTTTAAGTAGTTTCATGTGGAACATGTCATGCCAGATGTTTTTCCTGGTAATGATCAAATGGTGGCACAGATAAAAGTGGATGAATGTTAAAAGGGCCTTGATCCAAATATTTGTCCAGTGCGTGTGATAGCAGCCACTAGGCTCATCGCTTTGTTGGGAATATGACTGGACTGCTTGAGACTAGATCATTAAAAGAAGTGATGTGGTTCTGAAGGGCAAACTCTTCACTCTCCCCTTCTTATTTGTTATTTTCTCAGTATTATTAACTAAGATAAATTTCACATAAAGTTCTTACGGACTGCTGTATTTATAATTCTCAGGATCCCAGAGGTCTGAACTGCAAAGCTAGTTGAACCTGTGCTGGATAGATCTGTTCTACGCTCTTAGACAAGACCTAAGTGTAACGGTCTGGATCAGTGTTATCACAAAGAGGCTTAGCCATTCAGTTAACTATGTTTTTTCCTGTGAGCGCCTTTATGTGAAAGAGGCACCAAACAATCATTCACAGTGACAGGCCGGGGATATTGTAACATGATGTGCTAAATAGACAGCACATACACACCAAGTAAAGCCAAACAAGCACACAGAAGTGTGGAGTCTACCGTTTAAAAGTTAGAATTATTGTCTCAGAGGCAATAATTGAGTAAATACCAAAATAGCAGGTTAGACAGATAAAAATGTAACATTTAACAGTCTAAGATCACCTTCCACTATCAGCTCTGTTGTTTGTGTGGACACCTTTTTAAATTCTTTTAGCAGAAGTTCTTTTTCCTCCATGACACTGGGTTCCTTGCCTTTGAAAGAGAACCAGCTTTGTGATACCAAAGACTCAGGGAGTTATCTCACTAATGTGGTACTCAGATTTGTAGTGACCATACAAAATGGGTTGTTATTTTCTTTCATTCTTGATTGTTAAGTGCCCATAAGGACAACCAGGAAGCAGGAATTATCAGCAGCTTACTACTTATTGAAAATGCTGCATCAAGAAAGCTGTACATGGCTAATAAAAAGTAACAAAGCAATATAACTAAATATAAATATTTAGACTGCGTGGAGACAACTTCCTTTAACATCCTCTAATCATTTTGTCCTGGGGCCAGCAGGAGGTCACCTGACAGGAAGTGCTAGCAGCCAGAAACTACACCGACACAAAGACTGCACTAGAGATATTTTAAAATGTTGCCAATTGAATTCTAGTAATAACAAATATTCTTTTTGAATTTGCCTGTAATCTATCAGCTCCTCACTCTAATGGGGTTGATGTTCCACTTCAATGCAGAACTCATATATTTTCTGTGATGAGTCTCCAAGCATCACCTGGAGCCAAGGCAGTATTTCTCAGTTGGTGTTTTTTTTTTGGCTCTGCTGAGGTTTGTTGAGTGTTTACCTCTGCATTCAGAACGAGTGTGCATTTTTGGCGTGTACTGTCAGACCCCCTCGAGCTCACCTTCTTATGTCGACATTTTCTTTTTTTTTTTTTTGTCGTGTCACCTTCCCCCACCTGTCAGAAACTTTACAAAACATCCCGTGGAATGAAAAGTTGATAATGTGTACACACAGTGCAATTTTTTTCCTGCAAATATTTGTGAAGCTGCTCATTCATACTCTCATTTTCTGCCGTGCACTCCAGGAGAAGAGCTCCTACGCTAACGGCAAGGCCATCCATAAAATCACCGTCATACCCACAGTGAACCTGACCGTCACCTGCGTCGTTGTCAACAAACTGGGAGAAGACACCCGGACCATCAACGTCTCCTCCGGTGAGTTAATGGTGTCCACACTGCCACTTCTTCTTCTAACGCTGCATCGGAGAGAGGTGCCAGATGCCACTGTGTTCTACTGAGGTTCTGTGGCTTTAAAGAGGGAAATGGAGCATTAGCATTGGCTTTTGTCTGCTCCTGCCTTTTATTGTGTAAACTAATGTATCGAGCTGCTGAGCACTAATTAACAAGCATTAGCTAAAATGGGAGATGGAAAAATTAGGCAAATTAATCTTGAGCTTAAGTGTGGAGATGGATGCAGCATTCTCTAAACATTGCTTTTGGCAGTCATTAAAACATTAAATCACTGAAATCTGATTTGCTGTATGGGGACAGCACTTCTCAGCCGACAACCTCTCTGACCCCTCTTCACTTTTTGATGTTTTTTCTGCAGCTCAGCTCTATAGGGAACAAATAGGCTGCTGGTGACTCGATTGTGTTGCTGGCAATGTGAATTCTCAGAAGGAGGGCTTTCTGCCAGCTGCTTTCTGTTAGCAGTTTGACTTTTTGTAGCCTCATTTTAATAATGACTACTTGGTTTAACAAAGCAATTCAGCTTCTGTAACAAAAAGAAGTCACATTAATCTGTTCTGCACTGTAAGTAGAGCAAACACCAACGCACAAACCTTTCTGTTGTTCAGGGCATGTCAGGCTTTATTATTATCTTTTATGATCAACCCACCAAGAAGATAAGAAACTTTAATGATAGGCTTTGTGGTGGTTGATAAAACTGGGTCATTTCACCAGCTTAAAGCGGGTATACATTGGAAAGTTAATATAAGACTAATGCACATATAGGCGCTGGAAGAAAATGAGAGCAAACTACAATTAAAAAAACAAAAGTATATTTAGCCAACGAGAATTTGATGACATGGACCAAATAGATTCATGTTTACCCAGAGTCAGTTGTGTCAGTTCTGTTAATGGGACTATTATGAACAACACAAATGGAAAATTCTTATCAGCAGTATTCATACATTTCCAATACATCACAACAGCATTGTGCCTAACCGTAGTCATCGAGGCTCCACAATTCCTGCAAAACAGCTCGAGCCTTGATTTTATTGGTGTGTACACTGGCGTTAGTTTATTTTTTGCAGCTCATATCCTTCAAGATCAGATTACACTCTGACTCTAAAGTAATCACACTGAGAAGTACATGTTAGGTTTCTTTAAGGGAGTCTAAATGTATGCTTGTGCTTTTGGTCAATATAAAGGAAAGGAAAGGGCAAGAATTGTATTTGGGGGTAAAAAAGAATCAACAGGGAGCAGACAGCATTGAGTCCACTGTTCATAAAAGAAGATCATGTAACTTTTTTGCATTTTGTTGAATCTAAAGAACATGACAGGAGAAGATAACATCTGCCTAAAGAATAGCACCAGCTTCTGAATATTTTTAGTTGACTGATTTTGATATTTGAGATCAATATTGAATTTATTCATCCATTCTTTTTTTACTTCAACAAAGATTAGAGTCACAACAGCTCCTTTTATTTATCAAAAAAGGCCACACTCAATGAGAACAAATATAAAAAAGAGAAAAAAAATATTTTATTTCATCTTTAATTGCAGTTATTTGTGTCGAAATTATCCAAAGCGCAACAAGCAGATCTTTTACATTGGTGTTTTCTCTCGTGGATGCATTACAATAATTGAATAATTGTGCCTATGTTCCATTTTCTCAGGCTATTATCAGAAGCTAGTTATTGAATGAAGCTGCAGAAAAATGTGTTTATGTGCGGGGCTGCATTTTAAACGTCTCTGGAACAGACGCGCCAATTACACTGACTATTTACACCAGGGCTACTATGGATGTGGAATAAAAAAACAAAAAGTCCTATGTAATGAAAGGCTTGGACTGTCAAAGGCTAATGCTGAATGCTCCGGCACAATCCTTTCATTTCATGCATACACGCTGTGCCATTGCTGTTCCTTCCCATTCTTTGTGTGTGTGTGATAATCCAGCGCTCTTTTGTCTCTCCTCCTTCTTCACTATCTGCCGGGGTTTGGCTGGCTTTCTTGTTTGTTGGGTGATAAACCTGTCTCGCCTTTTCTTCTACCGAAGAGCCACAGCTTGTTTCCTGAAAGCATAGAAATTGTTGCTTTTAGAAGGTATTTTGACATGCCAAGGGTTAGTTTGCTTGCTGTGGGGTACAATAAGGATATGGATCTTTGATCTTGTAAGATGGATGAGTCAGGTTTGGCATCATTTACATGGCTTTTCTTTTTCCATTTCTTTCATTTGTTATGATTTCTAATTTATTTTTGTTTGGTTTCAGTTGTTAATGAAGATTCAGAAAAAAAAGGTAAGCGTTATTTTGATTTTGGAAATTTTCTTTTACTTTGCTTTATTTTCGCTAGGCTTTTTCTTTTAATATTGACTCCTGTATAATGGGCTGCCTGCTCTGATTCTCTGATTACTCACTCAGTAAACATCCACTGGCCTCATTTTATACACAAACGGACCCTGTATCCCATCACACAGTGTCTGTCTGCCTCTCCATCTTCATGATTCCTCTCAGACTGGCTCACTCATGCTAATGAGCACTTAGAGGCAGATTAGCCAGATTATCAAGAGTGTTGGGTGATTATTAAGGGCTGCACGTACCATTTGTTAAATGATGGAAACATGATCTTCAGACTTAGCCATGTGTCACAGATTTGAAAAGAATTGTTGCTTTGGGGCTTGGGGTTTAATGACAAAAGTAAATTGCTTGTTGATAATATAAAAAAAAATATGAGGAACCATGGTGTAAAGCAAGGGTGGGCAATTATTTTTCCGCGAGGGCAACATTTGAACATAGGACTCTGGTGGAGGGCCGGGCCAACACGGTGGACTCACTTAATAAAAACATATTTCTTTTGCCTGTAGTTTAAAGTTTGAGCTGTAGGCAAAACAATATGTGCAGTAAACACTGTATATTCAACAACTCAGTCACAGCTGCACCTCTTCTGTTTCAGATCCACTTTTTACTGTTTACACTTTTTAACTAAAACCAGTGAAAACTATCTGACTGAGAGTAGAGATAATAGCTGTAGAAAAGGTTGTTACTGTTTGGAGCATGTTACAGTGGAATCAACTGATCACTGCAGACTATTTAAGGAAAAATATATGCAGTGTTTAATTATCAATAAATTATTAGTAAATGCTTGACGGGCCTGATTAAACAGTCCAACATGTGGCCCATGGGCCTTAATTTGCCTGGTGTAAAGTCTTACTGCAGTGGTTTGCAAAAAGATATTACCCTGGCCGGAGTGTGGACAACTGAGATTTTAATTGTCATTAAAGCACTTTTTCATTATAATAATATAACACTAGGTTAAACAGAGAGCAACTGGGGTTGAATGCTATCTGCAGTAGCTCACTGCTCTAACTAGTGGTACAAAATATAACAGGCCAACGGAACATCTTTTCTCTAAAATCTTGCAACACATGAAGACTCTTCTCTCTAGCACTGTAATGGTGTTTTAGGAAAAAAAAGATATATACTGTGTATATATATATATATATATATATATATATATATATATATACCCTTTAAGAAATGCACAGTTAACATTTAACTTAAGGAAGAAAATGCTGGAAAATGGATCAAAATGATTCAACAGTAAGACATATGGAAGTAAGTGTTCACCATCTGTCGATGAGTGATCTGTACCTGTGCACAGACAGCCGTCACGTGCCGTTATTTATTCCTCCCAAACAACTCTGGTCCCACATGCATTCCAGAGTCAAAACATGTCAGCCATGTAAACTGTGTAGTGTGGGCTCCACAGCTGCTGTGTTGTGAAGTCTCACTGTCATACACAGGCTGACAACAAGTCAGTGTGCATGCAGCAGGCCTGAGTGATTGATACATGTGTAAAAGTGATGGAGCTCAATGTTACCACAGTTAACAGACATGCATCTGCTTATCTGCTTCACAGAACTGATGCTTTAAAGCCCTGGTTCTATTAAAGGAACATACCCAGCCACTTTTTTACTCCTACACAATATCCAGGTTTTCATGGCACGCTGCTGATGTTATGTTCTCAGAATGTACACAAAAAACCTCAGCGGGGCTTGAAGTCGCTACAGTAACCACAAGATCAAGACGCAGAAATATAAACACCAGCCCGAGCAATAAAAGTGTTCTGAGATTTAAGCGTCCGCTGAAGGCGCATTCGAGGCAAGCTGTAAAAAAAAAAAAAGGTGTAGCTCCTGCCATAATTTTCCTGGGACATGTTATGATTCCAGACTCTGTGTTCTTACCTTGGCAAGCTCTATTATCAAGGGACAGGTGATTATTGAGTTTCAAAGATCCTTTATCTGACTGTGCTTTTGTCACGGCAAAGTGAAAAACAATAATCAAGTTTCTCACCAATTACAGCACTCTGTGGTCCAAGCATGATTAGCAGACAATGCAAGAAGATTTGGCTAATCATAAGTTAATGGGTTCACATTCAAATTAAATTTTTTAAAGAGTCAAGTGATGCTCCGTCACCACACCACACTGGTTTTGTCAACCCGAGCAACAGTGAGAAGGCCTAATGAGAAACAGGGGACAGACTTAGTTTCACTGCTGCACAGAAAAATATTCCTTTGTCCTGCTCTTAAAATTGTGCATAATAACATACTATTCATTTTGGCAACACTTAAAAATGACACTTGAGATAGATGACCAGCCACTCATCAAGTCACCATGCTAATGTGTGCTAATGGGATGTTACAATTAGATAAGTGCCTTGTGTAATGTTATGTTAGCATTTTGAAACTGAAATGCTTTTCAGAATGATTACATAAATATACATCACTAAACAATCACCGACACCAGCTGTGAAGATGATTTCTGATGAGGACATCATATATATATATTCTTATTTAGTTATGTTGTTGATTTAAAAGCAGGTCAACTTAGCTGATACTTGGGGGAGAAGGTTCGGTCAAAGAAGAGGAGAAAATGTGTTGCTCAGTATAAACGTCCATTGGTGACTGTGTTATTAAGTGTTTGTGTGCAATTCATCAGAATCCAAGGAGTCCGATGACCAGGCCAAGCTCATAGTGGGAGTGGTAGTGGGCCTCCTTCTAGCCGCTGCAGTGGTGGGACTCATCTACTGGCTCTACATGAAGAATTCAAGGTACAGTAGCTAACACATGCACACGCATACATTAGCATTTTGCATTCACATCCCAAAGTCCCTGATGGAGCGTTCATGGCACTTCTCCTTGTTAGCCACCCCTGCATTCTAAACAGGAGCAGAGTAAGGCTGAATAATAATGGGAAGCAATGTAGAACAAATGCTCCCTGTCTGTCGTCCAATGCTCACATGTGTCAGAAGAGTGATAAGCAGCTGTGGCAACACTATCAGGTGGGGACGCTGCTGAGCATGTAGCACGGGAGATGATGGAGAAGTGTGCGTTAGCGACAGAGTTGATGTGCGAATGGCGGAGAGATAACTTTTCTGATTGCTGCCGAGTGAGTGACTGCGGTGTCGGGTGCAGTTTAAGGAGGTCACAGTGTAGCAAAGGTACATGACGTCTCTGGATTTGTGTATTCTTCACAGACAAGGGAGCTGGAAGACAAACGAGAAGGAGGTGGGGACATCTGAGGAGAGCAAGAAACTAGAAGAGAACAATCACACTGTTTAAAGTCGGCACTGGCTGAACTAACTGGAATTAAAGAGGTATGTATCATCGTAAACACAATCACAAAGCCTTACTTGGAAACTCAACGTCACAATAAAGTTGATTAACGTTTTTTAACATCAAAATGTCCATGAGCAAATCAATCAGCAAGATATGGAAGGATAAATCCTGTTGGTCATTATTTTTATTGCAACATCAAGATGTTATTTTCTAGTTAGGGACCGTGTTGGAAATAGAAGCTTCTATAAAGATATCACACAGAGAAATATGTTGTGCCTGACAGAGTAAACGGACCCCATGATAGGTGGTCCTGAGTGTCACCATTTATATGTCCACTCAAAGGATTTTACTCTGACTTACTGCAGGTGTTTTAAAGCAACAGAGCAAACTTTCCAGTCAAAGATTCATCACATGTTTTGGTGCAAACTCCTGGCCACTGTATTCCTTCCATCACAGCTCGGGGGGTTAAAGTGGGATTTGCCAGGTGGGGACCTTAAGACGTGGTGTTGCAGTGCAGAGGGAAAAAATGAGTCACCTCAAAAGAACTCCCGGATTGCTTTGTGCTGCGAGAAGAGTGGTCACGACCTCCCTGGGGCCTCGTGCACAAATCTGATCCAGAGCCTTCAAGCCGACCCTAAGCTGACTCTGCCAAGTCTCTGCTTGTACTGGCTCATCCCCCAGCACATTCTCTACCTCTGAACACAGCCACCTGTAGATTACTGACCACAGTAAACTCAGGTTGGACTGTTTCAGACATTTCTAACTTCACTCAACTGTTCCTTTATCCCGAGTTTGAAGTAATATTCCTCTGTGATTACTTTTTCAAATGTGGTGATAATTGAGTCACTCCAGACTGCTCCCACAATAAGGATCCTAAGGGTCTCTTAGAGTTTATGGATTCCATTTAAAGGTTCTGAATTCTTATGAACACATTACAAATGAAATACATCTTACTAATTGCAACCACTCCTTTAAACATATAATAAAAATGACACTTCCTCCTTCTACTTAACTACATTAACTAATAAAAACTATAAGTATTTACTTGTAACTTTGTCGACTCAATGTTTGTGAAGGAGCAGGTTAATTTAGCATTGCTTGCAATTACACAATAAGACCCAGTGAGGGTTTAAAACCATTTACAACTTCATTAATAAACTAATTACCAAGCCTCTTAATGGAGCTTCACTGTAAAGTAGCACCAGCGAGGGCTTACTTTTGGGAGTCTTCACATGCTAAGTGCTTATGTCTCCAAAACCGCAAAATCAAAACACGTTTTTTTTACCCCAATGGTGTTCATTAAATCTAATAAATCAATTTATTTGGCCTATAGTGGCGGCGGAGGAGACTCACTGCCCAGCTGAGAAATAGACAGCACAGAGAGAGACGCACTGCAGGCTGCACATTAACTTTAACGTCCCTCTTCTCTGCTGACATCAAACTGAAAGAGTTTACGTGATTGCCCTATCTGCTGCTCAGTCTAATGGTGTTTATTTCTCCTCATGACCAGAAGGATAGTGGCGTTGCATCCTCTTCATTCACTTTCAAACATTTGACACAGTGGGTTTCATATTTGGGGAAAACTACACAACTTGGATGAATATTTTACTGCAGAAATGTGTTCCACAATGAATTCAGTCTTATCCATAATGAGATGATGCACGCCAACAATAATTCAATTCAGAGTGCTATTTTTAGAAACTGAGTTCAGACAGCTTTTCTCTGGCCAGCAGCTGACTGTAGGCCAAAATATCCAGATTTTCAGCATCAAGCCAGTCGAGTTTCTCTGTAACTTCTAGTGTGTTGAATATGAGTCGTCTGCTTTTATTTATTTCTCCACTAATTGCTTGTTCAGTAACCATATTCAAATGTAATTTTCTTGTACTGTTGCTTCTGAAATGCCATGTTCATAAAACAGTTCATTAAGAGTAGAGCTGCACAATCTGCCCACTAAATGTAAGCGTCTCACTGAACAGTTGGACTGTAATTATTTATATGTGAGCGTGAAGCCGAATGAGTGCGAATGATATTTAACATGACTCGTTTGCACAAGCCTGACATGTATTTAAAGTGTGCTTAATTGAAGCCATTGTTAACGTCTGTGTTCTGTGTTTCCTCTCGGCGGGGTAGAAAGCGTTTGAAGGCGGCCTTGCATCATCCCAAAACTCCCTGACTCCCAGTTTGGCTGCCGACGCGCTCCATCAGGCACCACATAAGCAGCTACAATCAGAGTCATTTTCCACCAAGTCCTGCCCACAGCCTGCTGTCCCACCTTCGCCGTTTGAAGTCTGCACTGAGGCTGCTTCGTGTTACTGTGTCATTTTATTTTGTTTTGTGTTCCTGGTGAATGCTCCTTGTTCTGTTTTGTTTGAGCGATTCTGTGAGGCTGTGTGGCGCATTTTGTTTTCCTTAAGGTTTCCTTTTTTATTTGTATTTTATTTTGAAATTTGTTCTCCAATCACTTCAAAGAATGTAAATTTATGTACACTTTTTAAAAGGCCTGTGTAAGAAATCACAATTATGCGTGTGCCCTGGCTGAGCATGCTGACTTTTGAGTTTTTCTTTTTGGGGATTTTCTTTTCTTTTTTTCTGTGCGCTGTGTGTGGAAAAAAGGCCTTAGTTTGACTGTGCTCCGTGAAAAAGACGCTTCACTGCTGTAAACCGAACCTGCCCTCACGACTAACATTTTAAGCTTTAGTGACAGTTCTCTCAACCTTGAGCTCATGTTTATGTTTTGACACTGGTATATGGCTTGTCACATTTTGTATGAATCCAAACACCTTATTTAGTCAGAATATAAGTGTTTTTTTATTTTTATAAACATACAATGTGTTTCAATGTAAAGCAAATCTACTGTCCCCAACAAGAAACTTCTTTTCTTCATTAAACTACAGCCATGTTACCTTTTCACATGATCACTTAAAAATGAAAGGAAATTGATGATGATGATGATGTTTGATCTTGTTCATGCGATTTAGTTACACACTACAATGTTGTCTTTATGTCTCACCTGCAGCCGCTCTAGTTCACCTCTGTTCTATATTTGATCGTAGTTTTTTGTTATTTTATTTGGAAAAGCTTTACTGATGCCATTTCTCAATGTTCTGTATTTTTTTTTTTATGTATTTATATTGTGGATGACTGTGCTGGACCATGTTTAATAATTCTAATTCTTTATTTTTTTTGCCTTGTTTTCAAGTGTTGCATAGGTACTGTGCACTGGGAGTGTACCTCAAAAGGACTGTGCACTATCTGAGCTCATTCTCTGCTGTATTATTATTATTATTATTATTATTATTATTGAGTCATGTTTGTCTCTGCTCTCTGTGAGAAAGGGACATTAGCAGATTAGATGAGGCAAATGACATCAGCCGATTCTTTCTTATCTCGTGATGCAACACTACAGTGACCCGACGAACAGAAAGTGCTGGCATTTGGACATTTTGAATTCAGTTACATTACAGATAGTTTAGTATTTTGTAATGAGGGTTACTTATGTATAGTTGCCTGTAGTAGGTAGTTGTTAGTGTGTTTCCAGTTTGGAGAAGCAGAAAGGAGCAATGACAAAGTGACTCAAACTATGTACTGCTCAACTGCTGTAAATGGGGCATATATTTTGTCAACAAAGGCCAAAAAAAGTTATGTAATAGTAAATCTGAGGGATCTATATCAAATTAAATCAAAATAAAAAGCAGCCATTTGTAAAACTAAATCAATGTAAAATACTTTCTATGTCATTCACACTTACATTACTAGTCGTATCGAGCCAGAAGAAGCTTTGTTAGATTTAAGATGAGTGCCTGGCTTCATTAGCAGCACAGAGTCTAACCTGTTTCACTGCTTCTCCAAACTAATGGCAGACAATTACCTACTGTTTGTAATAACTCGACTATACAAACTTCATTTACTAACTACTGAACCCTTTCAGAGACCGTGTATTTATGACTGTTCATTGAAACACATTTGTTAAAGTCATCAACAGTTCGACCCTAAATTAGACATATTGGTATTAATGGTCAGACTGTAGTAGGTACTTCTGGAAGACGTTTTAGTGAGAATTTAGAAGTTAGGTGTATTTCCAGCACCTGGCATCAAGGCATATGGAAGTTATGTTTGTAAAAGCAACACAACCCCGTTCTAAAGCTGACCTTTGAAGAGCTGTTAAACGACACCACGTTAACGCCGCGCACTATTTCAAACCTCAGTTGTCAGTTAAACGTGCTTCAGTGTTTTTTGAGAATGTCTTCGGGTGTGTGAAGATTAACGGGATAATGGAGACAGCGTTGCACAACAGTGACGTTTAAAAGCAGTAGGTCAACATTGTTCAGCACCTCGTCCATTGTTTTTCTCACGCCTTTTGTTCCTTTCTGAATAATCAGGTCAGCAGTGAAACCAAAGAGGGTAAGATGAGAAGGCCATAGTAGTGTTGTAAATACAGACTTTTGTTTTGTACTGTTGTTGACAATAAAGTGTACATTTAAAAAAATATATATAAAGTGTTGAAATTTCATCAAGTGGATACCAGAGTCATTAGAGTGACTGGAGCTCTGACCTGAGGTTTCAACAGTCTGCAGTCGTGTATCAGTGCTCGGTGCCTGAAGACTACGATATGCTTTTACACACACAAGAGCATTGTCTTCTACATTGAAACAGACAATTATAGTGGATAAGTGTGTAGCAGAAGCAGTGTGTGGGATATAGTGCCCTCTTGTGTTAAAGTGACACAAGAGGGAACTAAATATTCAAGCCAAAAATAAAGTTTCCCGTTCATTTAAAGCAACGTTATGTAACGGTTTTTGTTGTGTGCCTGCGTAAGGACTAAAGGATAACAAATGCTGTGACTAAACTCACATGGAACTGTTGACCTTTCATAAATATCATAGTATGTAAATTAGCATGTGACTAAATTCTGTCTAACTATGACACAAGATGGAAACTCACAATTACAAAGTGGTGCATTTGTTAAACAAGGAACACTTTGTCTTCAATAAAAAAAAAAAAAGGTTAGTTCCCTAGAAACTATCAAAATAATTGGTGTTGTAATGATTTTTCTGGTTCCTTATTTAAGGGTCAACCAAGAAGCCTTTAGTGTAAACAGTGAGATGCCATATTAACTAGTAATAAAAAAGCAGACTATAATTTATTTGAAGTTAAAGTATACTGAGTAGAAAAGTATGACATGCAACAATACTTTCATATAACAGTGTACCATTCCAAACAGGTCGGAACATGCAGCAGTAATTCTGATTAAAAAGTGATAACAAGTCTCTTCTGTGAGGCTAACAGTAAAGTCATGTTAATGTCCATTTGTCTCTACCACTCTGACCTAACATTATCATGATTACCCCTTAATAAACACTCAAAATCGAATTAATGGCCACGGATATGCCCATCTAATCCTAAAGGTGCTTTGATTTCACAGTTCATTGTCCCCACTTTTCCTGGAATGGCGTGCTCATTTTTCAGAAAACAGAACTGGTTTCAGTGTCAGCAGTTCAACAGTGACACATCTTTTTCTCTCTGTCAGGTGTGATCATGTTTCACATTGTGCCTCGGTCACTTCCTGCTTTATTGGTCATGCTGCAAAAATGCTTTTTGGGACCAAGATTACAGCTTTGGTTGACACTCGCTTCCCTTTCTTTGAAGTGGGAGGATCTGTTGCCTGTTGCCTGAGCGACCTCGGCGGATGTTACATGCTTATTTTTTTATTTTTTTCAGAACGTTGCGTGGATTCTTTTCAAACCTCAGATAATTTACACTGTTATCATTTTAATGAGATGCTGCCTCAACCATAGCAACCCTATAGTGGCTTTTGTGTTCAAGCCGTGACATGTAACCGATGCTCCCTGTAGCATTAAATTATATTTCTGCATAATAGGCCACGCCGCACACCAATCGAAGGGAAGACATGAAGTCATTTCTCACCACAAGGCGCTCTGAATGGACTGTAATGTGCCAGGAGACGAGCTGCGAGGAGCTGCTGTGGTGGAGACAGTTCTGGCTTCCCTCCCGGCCCACTACTTCTAGCCAGCCATAAACCAGTTACCCAAACTCTCTCCTGTTTCCAAACTGGAAGATGAATAAATCAACTGCCACGGAGCCAGAAACATGTAGTTTTTTTAATGCTTCCCTCGGCCTGAAATCAGAGAGAGTGACTTTAATTTAAGGCAGACTTCAAGCCCAAAGACAAACAACTGCTGTAACATCATATTGCAGTTTTGTGAGCTGATGTAAGCCCGTGTGTGTGTGTGTGTGTGTGTGTGTGTGTGTGTGTGTGTGTGTGTGTGTGTGTGTGTGTGTGTGTGTGTGTGTGTGTGTGATCTCTTGCTAATTAGAGTTTCCACCCTGGTGTAATGACAATGTGACTGTTTGTGCCAGCTAGGGGCCACTCACGCCGTGCCACACGAGGAGTGAGGGAGGACAAGTGAGGCTTGTGTGGGAGGAGATGCACCGCTCTTCTTTCACTTCCTGTTGTTGGCTCGCACAGATTTCTCGATGCTCCTGTAATCCATCTTTCGACTTTTTTTTTTTTTCCCCCAGAGCTTTAGGGAGTCTTGTGCTTTAAGCCCCTGCATCGTCAGCGTGTAATTCAGCAACATTGTGTGGAAAATACAGACACAGAAGCCGTGTGCACCCCCAAGAAGCAGTTATTTTTGATCAAATGCATTACTGGATGAATCAGATTGGCTTCCAGAGAGAAGAAGCAGAAGAAGAGATAGAGAAAAAAAACATACACGCTGCTCCACCTCTTGGCTTTGACATTTCAAACACAACACTGTCCAAGGCATTTGCATGAGCTAATAGTGTGTTGTGGAACAAATCCTCTATCAGATGCCTCGAACAAGCAAAACAGGCCGCTGACTGTTAGTGAGAGAGATCCAATCCAGTTTAGCAGTGGCAAAGTGTGAGCTGCCGCTGTGAAAAGACCTCCGCAGATTATGTTCTCCTGAAATGCAGCTCCACGGGCATCATGCTGGAGGTGTTAGCTGAGGATTTCTCTAACAAGGATCCATTCAGTCTCAAATGAGATATTGGTCCTGAAGCGCCTCCCAGAGATCCATGACAGGGAGCGACAGCAAAACTCAAATTGGACAGAACTATTGGACCCATGTCCTGCGTACAGACTCTCTACTAGTACTCAATACTCGCCAACAGCAGAGCCTCTTGTACGTGTTAATGCTTAATTCATAATGATGTAGTCAAGACCATACTGACCGAGACCAGAGCCAATCGAGACTAAAACCAGTGATACACTAGAATAGATACAGACTGAAAAAACTGTTACAGAACAGTCCAAGTCCAGTTTTTGAACTATTAGTTAGTCCAGTCTTGCGTTCACATTTGTAGTCCACGTCATTAGTTTGCACCAAAACAGTAAACGATCTATTTAGTTTGGTTTGTCCCAACGTTCTCCGCTGACATTGGACCAAAAGGGAAAAAAATGCATTTGCTAAATGCTAATAAGCCATGTTTCCATTGCATTTTAGCTTCTCAGCACTTCACATTTGACCTCGTCTCACTTTATTTAGTTGGACAAAATTGTTTTTTTTCTTGATCTCTGACTGAAACTGACTGACTACACGGATATGTGATTTTTTTTATACCAATTTATAAAGGCTCTTCCTGGTCCACTTCAGGTTCACACTTGAATCGAACCGTACCAGAGTTCACTTGGAGGTGTTACGAGACCTCTGTTTTAAAGGGGTCTCGGCACTTGTGTTTGGCAAGTACCAACTGAACCAACCGCACCAGAGTCCGTTTGAATCACACCCAACACGTCAGGGTGAACGCACTCTAAGACCAAGATCAGACACATGGTGGAAGCATGAAAAAAACAGAGATTGAATATAAATATGATTGAGATTTTCCTCCAGTCACAGATGGAGACAAATAAATCACCTGTGATCTGGGTTGGTCTTGATGTGCAAGACCAAGACAACCCCAAGACAAGACCAAGACCTTAAACTTGTCTCAAGACTGGTCTTGAGTAGCTACTATACCCTTAGCAATTTGAGAACAACTTCCTTATCTAAAACCACATCTATACCATTATTGTAGTGGACTGTATCATTGTGATACAGAGCAGTGGTTCTCAACAGGCCTGGCTTTGGGGCCTTCAGTCTCTACTTCACTTAATGATGAGCCGTGACCCAAATCGAGTTAAATCTTCAACTTCTCAAATGTATTTAATAAAAAGATGGTAGAGTTTAAACCTTAGATATTATAAAATATTACAGTGTGCCGACTAAAAACTTTAAATGATAAACAAAAAAGATCAGTAGGTGATACTTGAGGGAAATATTCCACTTGAACTCAACCCATAGATTGTAAATAAAAACCAATGACATAACATTGAGGGGCTTCTTCTTCTTCTGCTGTAAAATGGCATCCATCAATTAGTTTTACAGTACTTATTGCCACCTACTGTTGAGGAGTATGAACAGCACGTGCATAGAAATCCCCTTCAAAGTAAAAGTACATGATTTTTTTTTCATGGCGACCCACTCAAAATGTATCCGAGTCGCGACCCACCAGTTGAGAACCACTGATATAGAGTGTAAAAAAAACTATTCACAACACAAATTTAAATGTGGAATATCATGTCAGGTTTTTAGTTGTTATTTATATATTATCTCTTTATTGTCCCCTGGGGAAATTTATTTTCAGCAGCTGCCAACAGTGGGCGCCTAGTTACCTCGATCATGTCACTAACTGGAGACTATAACATGTTCGTGGGGGAACCAGAGTACCTGGAGAAAACCCACCCAGGCATAGGGAGAACACTGAAAGACCTCGCCCAGCCCGGGAGTTAAACTCTCGACTTCTTGCTGTGAGGCAAGGGTGCTAACCACTGTGCCACCTGTGCCATGTTAGCACTTGGACTCTTTTAACTCACCGACCTGGAAGGGTCTATTCATTTGGACAAAACAAACAGAAAGTCTTTTGTCATGGCTTTGTGCAAAACTGCTTTTCTACACAACATTAACTGGCTACTCAAGGAGCTCTTTGTTCAAAAGTCTCAAACTGTGTTGAGTCTCAAATCTCTGTGTGTAGCAACTTAAGTGTGACTCAGTTCCAAATCTCTGCCAACAAGAACACAATACAACAAGAACACAATACAACAAGAACACAATACAACAAGAACACAATACAACAAGAACACAATACAACAAGAACACAATACAACAAGAACACAATACAACAAGAACACAATACAACAAGAACACAATACAACAAGAACACAATACAACAAGAACACAATACAACAAGATACGAGAACTTGCAGTTTGAGTTTTCATTATAACCTTTATAAAGCACTTCTAATATATTTCACAGTAAATAATCAATGAAAAGCAAACTATAATGCTCTGGAAAAGTGTCACTAAGCTTAAAAGCTGTCCTTTTAAAAACAGCTGACTCCATGAAACGTCTGTATTGAGACATGACTTTTGTATTGGCATAAGACTTGTACGTGTATCTGACATTCACTATCAGCAGATGAATTCAGTACAACATGTTTTCAAAGTTGGCCCAAACACACAGGAAACGTTTCCAACTAACTTTTGTCAAAATGAAAACGATGGCAGCAGTGAAACAAATATCTGGCAGAAAATCAAACCCAGATTTAACGAGAGACAGAAACACAGAAAATAAAAGTAGGTGCCATTGAAAGATGTGCAATAGACAACGTGGGGCTAATTAAAGATGGAGGAGACAGTTGCAGCTGAATTTTTATATTATTTTCATAATCAATTATGAAATAAACTTGAATATAAATTGTATTTAATAATGTGAAGCAGATTTGGTGTAAATTGCAAATGTACCGTAGAATATGTAGAAGAATGTTGTTACAGGAAAGAAATGACAATGGCTCGGTAATTCTCTACATTTTCTTTCATTTGTCTGTTGCTGGTTTTAATTCATAAAGCACTAAAGGCACAAACAGCTGCTGATATCAATTGGATGAAATGAAGTTGATTTTGAAAAAGTGCTTGAATTTCTCTTGTGCATCTTAGATAATTACCTTGACTGTCAGTGCACACTGTTTACAGTCACTCACTTTAATGATCCAAGCCTTAACCAGAATTAGGAAGTAACCTTGCTCAAACTAGACTGACTACATTAGAATACAGAAGTCTGGAATTGTACTGAATGCGTCCAGGCAAGCTGTATGTCTGGCCTCTGCTTTAGTCGGAAAAATGCATTAGAGGGTCACTTCCTCGGCCTGTGCTTTTTCCAGCAGACTGACGACTGGTGTTACTGAATACCTAAACACCTAGCTCTCACTTTGAAACACACACACACAGGTATGAGTGAAGTTTGTCCAAGTACAAAAATGTGTGTATTGGCCAAAACTTTACATTTACTGTGAGAGCAGATTTGCATTAGTAACTAAGTAAACACAATATATTCACTTCCTTCTCCTGACATATTTATAAAAGCTAAATTTCACCTGTGACTCAGTGGTCGAGTGGTCGTCCTATAACCAGAGGGTTGGTGGTTCGATTACCACTCTCCCCAGTTCACACTGTTGTTGTGTCCTTGGGCAAGACACTTAACCCTCCTTGTCTCCAGTGTGTGCGGCTCTGGTGTATGAATGTATGAATGTGTGACTGTGTGGTGAATCGATAATGGACTCTGTAAAGCGCTTTGAGAGCCTTGTAAAGCGCTAATATAAATACAATCTATTATTATTATTATTTTATTGTTGAAGCTAGAATTTGAATCAGCCTCTTTAACACTGCATTAAGAGCCTGATTTAATGAAGTTTTGCTTGTATAACAAACACACGTGATGGATGGTCACGATGGAAGTAATCTACAAAGCATGAGCAGCAGAGGTGCGAGCTTAAAGCAGACCTTTTTTCCCACTGCCTTAAATAATCTGTTAAATGAGTTGTTTTCTTTCTCTTAATGATTTAATTTAGCAGCTGAATTTAGAATGTCAGGAAACAAGGTGAGAGAGAGGAGAACGACAAGCAGGATTCAAACCCGGGTCTCCCATGTATTTGGCATGCAGTCTACTGACTGAGCTAGGGCTTTTAACGTCAACACCAGAGACTTCAGTAGATATCTGACAGATTCTTGGATTTTTTTCTTTATTATCGTGTAACATTCAGTCCATGTGTGTATTTGGTTAGTGCTGGTGCTAAATACACAAACAGACAAATATATTCTGAATCCATTCAAACCAATTAGGTCTATAGCATGTAAGTTAACAAAATCTTTAATTACTGATTACATCGGCAACTAAACTGTGGTATATTCTTTACACAGCTCTAATTCCACTTGAACACTGATGTAATTAATCAGTGCCATTATTGCCCCAGTCCTACTCATGTGAGGAACTAAAAGCCCACTCACCAGGAGGCGGTCCTTGATGATGCCGAGGTGTTCTGTACAAAACACAATGTACACAAGCTATTAATACGTAACAAAGAAACAGTGTACAGAAAGTGAGAATGTATAAAAGCATGCATTTACCTCCTGCAGAACATTCTACAGTTCATCTGGAAAGGCTCTTTATCGAACCCTGGGAACACAAACAAATGAGACTGATCAATTGGTCAGTGTCTGGGATGTAAGTAAGAGCAAAGTCAAACAACAGGACAAATTATTTAACCGTGGAACTGAGGTAGAGAACACATTCTAATTCTAATTCAAAAACAATTCTTAGGGCCTTGTTCTTTAACGTGGCTGCAGACTTTAACCAGTTCTAAAGCCATTCAACTGAACACAGACTTTAACCAGAATAATATGGATTCAAGCTGGTAAGAACTGTATTTGGACAGGTTGGTTAAAAGTAGATCAGATTGTTTAGAGTTTAGAGTGGGAAAATTCAGTCTTAACCTTAGAGACTGTTTAAACCTGCTTAAAGAAATATTTTCTTAATAAATAATAAATGATTGATTTGTGCCTTACTCTTTGTATTGTTTGTTTATGTTATAGTCCCTTTAGTTTAGCGCAGGCCGTAACAACACTGTCACTGAAATAAACAGTTAAACTGCCTGAATATTAAATAGCCTACCTAGTTTTCTGTTTTTATGTGCCAATGTCTCATTACTTTCTTCTTAATATTTAGGCTTTACATAATTTTTACTTAACAATTACTAATCTCCAACATTGCAGCTGGGACATGGTGTTAGACCACAACACATGTCTAAAAGAAAGACAGAAAAAAGTAGGAGACATTGGAGAGGAACACTGAGCTCTCAGACTAACTCAGCCTGAGGACTTAGTTCCGTCTGCATTTTTATCAAAGTCGTGGAACACTGGACCAGCTCTTTACCCTCTCAACGGTGCTAGAGTGTCCATGGGGTTTGACAAACTGTTTTTGGATCTGCAAAAGGTTTTTCTCGTGGCATCCAGTGGGGAGTGCTCTGGGAGAATGGGGTCCTGGGTCATCTGCTATGGGCTGTCCGGTCCCTGTAGTAAGTCAGATTTGTTCCCGGGGCACGCTGGACTCCAGTAGGGCTGCACTTTCTTCCCGATCCTGTTCATTATTTTTAGGACAGAATTTGTAGGGGCAGCCAGGAGCCGGACGGAGTGGGGATTGACAGATAAATCAGTGCAGCATTCACAATAATACAAGGAGACATAATGAGTTTTGTCTGCAGAGCTGGGCTCTCCCTCAGAGATGACCGGTCACTTGAGTCGGGAGGAGCTCAGAGTAGAGCCGCTGCTCCACATCAAGAGGAGCCAGCTGAGGTGGCCCAGAACTCTGTATTAGATGCCTCCTGGACGACTCCCTGTGGAGGTGTTTTGGGCATGTCCCACCAGGAGGAGGCCAGAGACTGACCCAGGACACACTGGAGGGACTGGCGCCTCGGTATTCCCCTGGATGTGCTGGAAGTGTCTGGGGAAGGGGAAGGCTGGTTGTCTCTGCTTAGACTGTTGCCCCTGCGACCCGGCCCAGATAAGTGGAAGAAGGTAAATGAACTGGATGTTACATCAACTATGCAAGATTTAAGTAAGGCCTCAATATTTTCAAACACCTTTCTCGGTTTTTCAATGAGCGCCACATGTTTTTTGGCGTCTAATAGAGCCTGCAATATCTTCTACGAAGCATGTGACACAAGCAGAGGCAGCTTCACAGAGCCAACTTCCACTGATGCTTTTTACACTCATTTTATTTATGATGTCTCACAAGAATGTTGTCTTCTGCCATTTAAATTTTAATCTTGGCTTTGAGTGTTAGATATCCTTGGACTGGTTTAGGACGTGTTCACCCATGGAGTGAAAGGTACAGTAAAGTACATTACAAACTGTAGTATTAATAGTTCATGGATTGTGGCAAATACAGTAGGTATTATGTATGCATATACATTGTTTTTATTTTTAATCTTTGTTCAAAGAGTCTCTTTACACCAGACATTGATGAAAAGTTCATGTTCCTGGGTTCAGAGCTACATGATCTTGCCAGCTGGTGTGAAGTGCACAGTCGGTTGCATTTTTTAAACTTGGCGCAAACGTTTTACACTGTACAATGAAGATTTGGATTCTGTTGGAGGAAATTAGAGATTTTGGGCAGAGTTCAAGGACTATGCGACACTGTGCAGAGCTCAGATGCCAGTGTCCATCCTCACTTCCTCTCTAAAGTGGCTGTACTTTCAAAGATATACACTGGATTTATTAGCAACCACCAGATATGGACGACACAAGATGGTCCTCTTGGCTGACCAAAGTTTTCCTGTAGAACACACTGCCATCTAAGGTCACTAGGCAGGCGCCACATCTTGAGGTCAAAATGTTTAGCAGAGGCTGGTCTTGTCTGGATGTCCACACTGGCCTCAAAAATATTTTTCTCTGATAACGTTTTACTGTTTATTAGTGATAAAATGAGTTGTATAGTTTTGTTAATTTACTCAAATATCATCTATAGATACTAGTCACAAAATTGTAACTTTTTTTTTAATTTAAATGTTCCAGCTGTCCACTGGAGGCAATGTAGGTTAAGTGTCTTGTCCCAAGGACACAACGACAGTATGTGGGGGAGACTGGGATGTTATGATGTTTTGGGATGTTTCGAGCAGGGATCGAACCGCCCACCTGCCGGTCGATCTCCAGTGCTAATCATTTATCTTGAAAATAAGACAGCCACAGAGCTAAACAGAAAATGACATGTCCAATCAATTTGTTATATACCTTTTAAGTGAAGCGATAAACTAAACTTTCTGCTTTTGCACTGTTCTATTCACAATTTATTTATGAACTTAATATACTTGAAACAACACTAGCTTAGGCTTGGGCTGTTGATCTCTCCTTTACTGAGCTGCTTTAATAAATCACATTGTAATCCATAATGGGAGGGACTCGAGTTCAAGGTCATGAGAAAATACATGCCATGGTTTCTTCAGAAATGGAGATACCTGTGGTGAGGGAAACCTTCTAGTGTCTACGCCGTCTGCAGTGACACACAGCCCCAGAGGTACTTCTGTCCGTTTTGTTCTCAGCTTCTAATCCTTGAGTTCACCGATGGGACACTTTCCTCTCTGAGTAGAATTCTTCAAATCTACCTACTCTGAATTGTCAAGAGTGTTCTCCCGCTGTGACGTCAGGTTTCTCTCCCTCAAGTCATAATTACTATAGTCCCAGTCTTGTTCTGAGGAACTAATCAAATGTCACAGGAGTTACTAAAGCCTCTGGCTCATATTCATTTGCATTTACAGGAAAACAGTCAGACAGCAGGCGTCTCATGACAACACTCGCCGAACAAAAAGTTGTAATTTTTTATTGACTTTTCCATGAAAATAACATATCAAGACAAAAGGCATTAATGATGTATAAATTAATTGCACAATACTCTATGCTTTACATAATCAACATGTTCTTTATTACCAGGGCACGTTAATACGAAAAAGGATTCAGAAAAAAAAAAACTGCCCTTTGCAACCTAAGGCCACTTCCTCCCTTCACGAGAGAGTCCAATGGAACAGACGGAGCTCCGAGACGCTCAAGTCTGAGAAAACATCACGAGTAAGAACAGACCAGTGCAAAGTGAAGCCTCGACGTTAAAGGGGAATGTCACTTGTTTTCACATTTAGACTCAGATCTCTCACAGTTGGAAAGAAACTGGATGAGCTTTAACATTCAGACAACATTGTGAGAGCCCAGTCACAATGAAGCGTTCATTTGAATGTAAAATGTAAATAAAGTCCATGAGTGTGGAGTTGGAGTCAGTGTCAGGGGAGCAGATAAAGCTGCTGAGCTGATGACGAGGCATTATCCTGTGGCTTAATCGCACTCTTGTTTACATGTTTTTGTTGGGCTCACACACTGTACGGTGGAGTTGTGTGTCTGCATTCTGGATGAGAACACAGATTAGAGTTTTGGTTCTTAAGACTTCTGCCTCAAACACAGCATTGCTCATTAGCACTAAACCTAACTACATCTCTACGGACTGCCTCTGCCCCAATATGAACATGTGTAAATTCTGCACTTCTGTTCAGTGGTGTTCCCCTTTAAAGTGCTGCGCAGAGAGGAGCAAGGGAAGGAGTGGTGAGTGAAGGATGCAGAAATAATGAACACAGGTACTTCGAACATTAGGACACAGGCTTTCAGGAAATACATTGTGACAGGTTACCGCTTGACGAGTCAATGTCAAGCTCTTCTTTTAACCATAAAAGGTTTGTAGCTGATTGAACAATGCATGAGAGACTTTATTTGAAGTCGGGACAAAATCTGAAAATGTCGGGAAACAACATGTGCAAAAATCAGAAAACAGCTTGATCAAGGCTTTTGTGACATATACAGTAGTATAGTATGGACCCCGGAGACACAACATACAACCGTTATAGTGTTTGTACACAATAACAGTGGAACTGTTATTTTATATACACGATATGGTACAGTATATTGTCCTGGAAAAAAAAAAGTGTCTGCTGTAAAATAAGTTTGGACCCTTGGAGAGTGCTGTGGCCATGTTTTGAGCCTCTGGGGCTGCCGTACTTTAAGTTTTGACCCTCTGAGGCAGCTGTGGTATGAGTGTAAACCTCTGCAGTTTACAACTAAATAAAAACTGTTCAATTATATGGTTCAAGATATAGTTCCTTCAAATGTCTTCCTAAATATTTCTTTACAAGGTGGTAACGCACGCAAGTTCTAAAAAATAAATTTGCTGTATTTACTGTGATCGAAAATACAAATACATGTTTAAATGACTCACTTAATATTGAACTGTTACAAATCCTAGACACTGTAGGCATTTTTCCAACTTCTAAAAGAGTCACAAGTAGTCTAGTCTTTGAAAAATGGGACTGGAGAAGGGGATTATTACGTGTTGTTTTGTGGCTCCAGGCTCCACGCTGTAAGGGCACATACTCTGACACTGTTTACATGCACACAGTCGCCTTCCTCTCACCTGTAGGAAGGGGTCACATTAAGGTTCAGGTCATTACGCTGACACACAGGCAGGTTACATCAGTATGGCTGTAAGAATGTATAAGTAAACAGTAGGCACTCCAAACTTTTTTTTTCTTGTTTTTCTCCCCATTCCATTTGTCCAGACAGATCATTTCATTTGGAACCAGCGTGTTATCTGCTGCTTTGTGGAGACCTAAATTAATCAACAGCTAAACGGCCCCGCTATGGAGAACACCACAATGCATCATCTCAAATTAATTCTGATAGCCTAATAATGGCTGCGGGAAAATGAAAGTGTGGAAGGTGAAAGTGGGTCAACGTTGTGCAATGGACTCGACGATAGTCTCTTGATACTGAGTAGCGTCACGAAGAGCAAACCCAACATGAGCCCGAGGATCAGGCAGAATTACCCGGTTTGTTTGTGCAAAGACAAAAACACACAGAGCCAGATGCTGCTGGTCTCAGAGTGCCGTGCTCCGTTTGCGGTTGATCAGACTGTTAATATTAGTTTTAATCCTGGTTTTACGCCGGTACTGCCACAATCCAGATGCTTTGTCGTCTTGCTACACTGCAATATGTCAGCTGTGTCACTTCACGCTTCCTTTAACATATAAATACTGTTGCACTGAACCTGCTCTGTCTGTCTGAGAGCTCCAGCTGTCACAGAGAGAAACCCAACTCAGGAATGTCATGGTCACTGAATGTGAGATGTACATTGAGCAGCTCAAACATGAGGCTTAAAAGCAACAGTCTCAAGAAGCAAGTGCCAATGTTACTACTGCAAATGAATATAGTGTTACAGTCTAAACTAGGGTCGTCAGATGAATGGACTTTCTGCTCTTCTCAGTATGAAAAAAGGTATCATTGATTCCAGGCAATGGAAAAGAATTAACGCCACTTAGATTTGATCAAGTCTCAATATTATTCTAATATTCTTTTTTTTTTTTTTTTTTTTTATTAAACAGGGGTATGCAGTGTTTTGGCTGTGCAAAAACTACAATTCCACACCTCCTTTTTAGAGCATGTGAACAGCTATGGTAGCCCTGCAGGGACAACCCGTTTTTGTCTATGGGCAAACCAATTGGAAATAGATCTGAAGGTTATTTCAAAATGTATTAGAAAACATAGATTTAGTTCATAAAAGTCCAAAACCTTCAGCCAGAAAATGTGCCGAAAAAAGGAAACGTGCTTCAGCAGTGCTCAGTTTGTCCACTCTGGTTAAAGAATCAAGAAGTTAATGTAACTAAAATGGCTCCTTCAACTGGGTTCTATGGAGCTTTTTCTTGTGTTGAAGACATTCTTGCACCTTGAAGTTTAAAGAAGTGGGCCACATAAAAACCCAAACCCAAGCCTTGACAGACCTTTGTGCCAGACTTTGGACGTGAATAGTCTAAAAAATAGAATTGCTTAAAAGGTATTTTGGTCTGTAGTAACAATGGCAACAATTGAATTCTGGTCACTGTGCAACTGAAGAGTAGAGTTGAGAAGTGTTAGCTCAGTAAAAAGTCCTTTCAGCAGTATTAGAGAGAACACAGTGAGACGGTTGCAGCTCTTTGATGGACTAATGGCCTCGGACAGAAATGTCAAACGCATGAGCTGGGATGTGACCAAAGAAAGCCATTTTCCGAGCCACACATGAGAGCATTAATAGACACTGAGCCGGCACAGAGCTGCTAAATCAAAAGGCAGTGTATAAACAGTGTGTTGATGCGGACAGGTCCACTAAATGCAGACATGTTGCAGTCCATGGCGTCCACATGGGTTCAGATGGTTAATTGCTTTGGAGCTCAACGAGTGTTCTCATGACACGTGGGGAATGTGGCCCGATGATGGCTGTGTAATTGAAGTGGAGACAGGAGGTGTCCTCTCCGTGCTCTCAGTCAAGCCGTCTGTCACGCTCATGCACAGTTCACTCCCGTCATTTTAATAAATGCTCCAGCTTGAATACAGGCACCGACGTAAAAAAACACAGGTTTCAAGGAACTTGTCGTTGAGAAGAAATGAAAATTTAACTATTTTCCATGAGTTAATCACTTAAGGGCAGCAGAGGGCCTGAGAGGAGCTCCCGAGTACAAAGGTATGGCTCCCCCATGCAGAACAAATACATTCATAGGCTTGAATCCTCACATGAAGGAAGTAATTAAAAAAGGCCCCGGCTGATTAATCCTCTGGTCTAGAAGGGGAAACAAAAAGCCAAACTAACCCTCCCTCCCTCTTCCTGCTTCAAATAAGATGCTTCTCTGACTGCTGAACACCTTCTCCAGGTCTGGGGAATGACTGAATCAATAAGGCATCCTCCGGCTCCCACTAAGCGCTCCCGCCTCACCAAACCTTGTTAAGTCCTACAAGTCAGCCCGACTCCAGCCAAACACAGCTACTCTCTAATGGCACACTCACCACGGGTAGGAGAGGAGACCGGGAGAGGAGAGGGAAAAGATGGAGTCTGGCTCCACCTACTGGAGGAAAACACAAAGTGCCTCTGTTAAAACAGCACCGGACAGTGTTTGACTCTCTGCACAAGGTCTGTGGCAATGTAACGCCTCAACAAAAAGAGACCCATTTTCACCCTTTTAGAAAAAGAAATAGAAGCCATTATCCAATTTGGAATTTCTATGCAACTACTGAATGTCTACTTTGTGCATTAAATGTAGTTTAGTTTTAACATTTAGGGCACCATAGGTACATGGCAGAGTGGTGGAAAATCAATATAAAATGTCCTACACCTTTTTAAACCTAACCAGAATGTGCATATTTCTATAATGGACATATGTAAGTGTACATATCACATTTAGTCTGTAAAACTAAATGCTGTAGACTGGTCCTGAAGTGAATCAAGTGAAAATGTGTCAGATTTTGTTGAGTTCTAACACAGTTCACCATGTTGTCAGACCATAGCCTGGATGTTGTGAATGTAAAGCAGTAGCAGAAGCAGGTTGAGCTTCAAACACTGTCCAAGGCCCGAGCAGGTAAACAACACAGACCAGCACCAGCAGGGTTCACTGTAAACAACTGTCCAGACCTCAGGCTTCTCTGTTTCACAGGTTCAAATCATTCACAGACAACTGGTAGCTTTCTGCTCTTGCACAGGATTTGGTTTGAGACACTTTGTTGTGAAAGAAAAGAGGACCTTTTCTGTTTGGCGACAAAAGGCAAGTCTCAGAACTGTCTGCGTTTCCGTTGGTTGCAGAGTTGTCCCGAGGCCAAAGCGGACTGAAGAAGCCCTTTGAGTCGGTCCTTTCAGAGGCACAGCTGTCTGACTAGAGGTTCACTCTGGGGGGCACTAAGGCAAACTCTCGCAGAATGTTCCTGGCTACGTCCACTTTGTTCTGGGCGATCATCAGCGCCCGCTTCACATCCTCAAATGAGTAGCCTTCCCCCATTAGTTTGGCGATTTTAGCGTCCACATTCTCCGATTCCAGACTGTGCGGCTTGACTGGATGGATGTCTGGAGGGATCTTTCTGGGCAGTGGCTTGGGTGGCCTGGCAGGGGCCTGCAAACACTCCAAGGACACTAGAGTGGAACACAAAAAAAATCATCAATATTTCTTGTTACAAAAACTACTGTTAAGAATGTCCTTCACTTTAAGGATTCATGTGCTGCTTGAATGCAACTTCCTGTTTGACTTTGAGGATCTAAAGTTTAGAGAAAGCCATATGTTGTGTGATTTATTACATTTGGAAAGGAATAAATTTAATGTCCAAAAAAAATCAAATCTTTCGCAGCCTCTCATCTAACTTTTAGGCAACAACCCTTTCCCGCTGGACCCATGTCAAAGAAGAGTAGAGTAGATGTGGGCTGCTCCAGGGGGATGTGTGCACTTATGCAAATAGCCGTCATATGTCACATAATGTGGTCCAGACTTTCTGACGTTTGAGTCTGATTCAAACCAAAATTATATATCATTAATTCCCCATTTCACTTTAATGAACAGTATGTGTGTGACTGACAACAAACTGCCTAACTGCATCAAAATGTAAAACTAAATAAAGTACGGATAATGTGTGACCTAAAAACACAAGCAAAATCTGTGAATGCCATTATGTCATGTTCTTTGATCAAATCTGACCCAGAACTTAATGCATTCCACAAAAGAAGCACATTTTCTACATTCTTTGTTGCATTAAAATGTTCAAGGCCAATTTCAATTTCAAAAGCTCAAACTTTTTTCAGACCTTTAAACCTGGAAATAATTTGAAAAAAGTTAAGTGACAATAAAATTCAGTCATCTATCAGGTTCAACGGAGACGTATATGAAGGCTCTATTTTGCATTCATATTATATTGTGTCATTATCGGTCAGTTTGGGGATTAGCTGTGGACAAATGGAACATATTTAATAGGATTATGCTCTGAGCCTTTTTTTGTTTTAGCATTTCCTTTTAATTAAAAAAGCTGAAATATAACTGATAATCTTAAAAGACATAATATGAAGGATTTTCAGGCTGACGTTTGTTAAAAAACCAGGGCCGATGTAGAATATTCTGTGCCTTGACTTGTCTTATTGCTATGCTTTATTTTCCATTTTTAAAGAGCTGTTAAACGTATGGATGTGGTATAAAAGGATTTTCAATAATGGATTTTTAAGAAAACCCTATATAATATACCTTTAAGTTTTTTTCTTCTGAATGCAGCACACATTCCAACTTAAATCTGTAGAAATAAAAGTTACAAGAATCATTTTCTCTTTTTGCCTGACTAAACACCGCAGTGCTTTTGTGTTTCCCTAAACCTTTTAGTTTATGTAGTAGCATAAAACACAAGCTAACCACTAAGTCACAGTGAGCTGTGTGCTGAGAGAGGGACAGCTGTACCTTGGCTGCTCGATAAAAGGTCGTGCTCTAGGCAACCTCTGAAGCCTTTCATGTTATCTGTCTGTCGTCTGACTGGAGGCAGTGGAGCGGCGCTGTTCAGCATGTCAAACACTGCGTCTAGACAACACACGACAAAGAGGAAGTCAAGAATCAGCCCTTTGGTTAGCTGTCGGTCACCACTTCCTTCACTTAATCCACAGAGGCACAAGTAAAAGAAAGATGGCTGTGTGAAAGCTTCCCATCTGTCATGTCATTGTGCTGTAGTGTTTGGGGCTCACCGGGGGTCAACAACAGGTGCTCGTGTCCAGAGAAGGGTCTGTGCGGCCGGCTCAGGACAGACGAGGAGGACGAGTTACAAGATGAAGAGGAGGAGAGGTCGACAAAGCTGTGTCTCGCCGGTGGAGGCGGAGGGGGCTGCGAGGGAGGGCGGCTGTTGAAGGGGTCGTCTAATGCTGAAAGACAGGAAGAGGATACAGACAAGACTGAGCGGCTGAATCTCCACTGACTTACACTGTGCTTCAGAAAGAAGGAGGGGGCTGACGGAGCTAAAAAAACTCAGCCTTGTTCAGTCCCAGAAGGGGATTACATGCTCAAGAGCTGCTGGCTCATTGCCTTTCGAAGAATATGGCCATAATTTAGACAGAAGACTTGAGAGAAGGGAGAGCGCTGAGACAGGAGGAAGAAGTATGAGTTCATAAACTGTAGTCAGTAAAAGGAACTCAACTCTGAGAAAAGTTTGAAAGCTTTTAAAAAGGTGCAAGATGTAGAATTTAGTGTCATCCTTGTAGAGAACAGACAACAGGCAACAAGTTAAAGTCCTGTTTGAATAGTGCTGTCTTTTGCAACGTTCACTGACTAATCAGAACATACTTATTTTATGGCAAGTCAATCTATGGCTGCTCAATATCCACTATACATACTGACAACACAATGACCACAACATAATAGGGGCGCAGTGGCTCAGTCGTAGAGCGGTCGTCCTTCAGGAAGGTAGGTGGTTCGATTCCCGTTCTCCCCACAGTTCATACTGTTGTTGTGTCCTTGGGCAAGACACTTAACCCCTTTGCCTCCAGTGGTGTTCCAGCTGTAACACTGGTGAATGGAACCTTAATGTAAGTCGCTTTGGATAAAAGCATCAGCTAAATGAATAAATGTAAATGTATATAATGAACACATTTGCCTGAAGATGACCTATAAAGTATGTCTCATGTCTATGTATCTATCAATCTATAAAGACCCTAGTGCTAAATGGCACATTTTTATTTTTCAATAAACCTCACCATATCATCACAAAATGACCATACCAAATAAAAAGTAAGCCAAGTGCTCTTTTTCCCCTTTGGCATGGTAAAAATGGTGGTAAAAGAATTGTATTGGGATGTATAGAATTAAAATCTTACAACGTTTCAGTTTCTCCCACTTACTGCACTTGGTAGTTGTTCTTTGCAACCATTTTTATAAGCAAGGTGTGAATGTGTGAAACGTGCAGTACCATAATACTATTGCAATTGCAGTTCATTGGAACATGGCCACTGTAATTGTTAATATTGTGCAGCCCTAAAATCTGTGTAATTCTGCTGTCAATTATATTTATTATGTTGCTTTACACAGTTGGATGCATTTGGAATTATGCAAAAAATATAAAAATCTGATCATTATAAAATAACACTCTGCCTACACTAATTAGACGAAATATTGGAATATCTTGCTAATAGATGGCCTTTATTTCTAGACTGCTTCAGATACTTCTCCGTCTACAGAGGGACAACACAAGCCTTAAGCAATGCTTAAAAACACATGAAAAGCCATAATCACAAGCCAGAAATTGCATCTAAAGCTGTGTTTCCCAATTTGGGTACAGCAGTGTTTGTGCCCATAAACAAACTGTCAGAGTCCATCTGTGACCCAGTGCAATCATTCACACTCTGTTACTCGGACATAATTGGAATGTGAGTCTGACAGCAGGGCTGAAATGGTGTCTCTGAAAACAATTGACTGCACAAAAGAAGCAAATCAAGAGAAGAAAAAAAGCCTTTGTCCCAGCTCTCCACACCTCATCACCAGAGTTTTACGCTCTCAACTCAGGTGTTGACATGGGACGTGGGGTCTGAGCAGACGACAGCTACATTTGACACTGCGGCAGAGCAGAGGACGACAGAGGTACAGCATGTTGACAGTGGGACAGGGGAAGCACTGGGCTGAGGCAGGAGCAGGTGACAGCACACACACAGGGCTAGAGAGGGGGGGGGGCTACCTGCGAGAGGCAGCAGAATGTCATAGTCAGAGGGAGTCTTGTTGATGCTGAAGGAGGAGATGGGGGTGTGAGCGGCCCCCGAGACCACCGCCCTGACCGACTCTGAATGCCCACCTGAGGAACACAAGAAGAGTTGAGCTACAGCCGCTCGTGGCGTTGACTCTGCCACACTGCAGCATTCAGTGTCACTTTTAAATACACACTTTATGTTCTTAGAAAGAACAGGGGAGCTGGTGTAAATGATTTACCTCAGATTTGATCCACAGATGAACAGATGTTAATAAAGTATATAATAATGCCAGAACCTACACTTGAAATTGAAGTTAATGATTGAAAAATAATCCTTTAACAATTATGTTAAAAGAGTTGTACAAAAGGAAAGTTTTGGTGACAACTTTTCTTAGTTATACTTTAGTTTATGCAGCACTTGTGCAATTTATGAGGTGCCTTTGATTGACAAACCTTTTTTAAGTCATAAATAGGTACAAACATGTTACTGCTCTTCTGCCCATTTATTTCTTTTTAAGTTTGGTCAGATGTGATGAGCCAAGATCAGACATTGACTCAACATACAGTATTTACTTCAACATTTTATGGCTAAAAATAAAGCCTGACAAGGGTTTGCACAGTTTCTTGAGAAATCAAGATGTAAAAAGGTGGTTTGGCCCGAGGCAAAATGTCTGAGTGGACAAAAATGTGTCCAGTGTTGTAGGGACTCACCTGGGTCAGGGAGTCTGGGCCTTCTCTCCTCTACAGGCGGCTCTGGAGAACCGTTGTCCAAGTGCCTACACAGAGAGAAGTCTTGTAAGTGCACAGTCTTAATGCAGAGGCTCTATCCATCACCATGGTAACAGCGTAGTCATGAGAGGCTAGTACCTGCTGGGTACAGAGATGCAGATGGGAGGCTGGCTCAGGCAGAGGTTGGACGAGGGGATCTGATAGTCGTCCTCTGGCCTCTCCGGTGCTCTGCGCTTCCGCTCCACAGACGGACTGATGAATGGGTTTGACGCTCTGTGGACATCACAGTGAGCAGCTTATTTAGATTGTTCAAACAGCTCTGGAGTGGTTGAATGAGGACGCTTCTAAAAAAAGAAAACTATACTATGCTATTCATTTTTATTTAGCAATAATTGGTAGGTTTAGGGAAACACAATAATTTGGTTAACTACAAAATGAATTATTGTGCATATGTATAGGGTGAGGGCATTACTGCTATCATCAGGTATGAGTGCGTTAATAGTGCGGTCCGTAACTGGAACAGAGGAAAAAGGTTTATTGAGTAAAGTGAGTCGCAAAGTAAATGATTATTCAAGAAAAAGAAACCTCAGTAACCACTTTAATAGGTTAGTTCATTCAGACAGACCCCTCTTTTTAAGTGGGAGCAGAGTTTCATTAGTCACTAGTTACTTTGATAAACATGAGCAAAGTTATTTTAGTATTCAACACATAATTCTGGATTTGAACAAAAACCTTTGGCAGTGCACAAGGACAAAGAACTGTTCAGGTCTAATGGATTTAAAAAGAGTAATGGAGCCTTCATAGCTTTTATTCAAACCAGCCTTTTTGTGTTATAATGAACATTTTGCTGCCTCGAGGTGAGTGGCTCTTTTTATAAAAAGGTAGTGGAATTGAAGTAGTACCTCTCCTGAGGCATTTGAAGGGTTTAATACACAAGCAGCTAATGAATTCTCAAATCTCACATACAGTATATATGTACAGCACCGACAAACAAAAACATATTTTGTTCACATACAAAGTGAAACATGGCCACGAAGGTAATTAACATGCTGCCATACTTCAGCAGACAGCCAAAATGTCAGCGCTGTTTCTTTAATTTCTTTAAACATTCCGAACACTAAACTTTTCTGTGAGCGATCTACACTTAATCCTGCACATGAATATGTATAATACTGCATGTCACTCTAACAAACCCACAATACTTCACAAGACTCCATTGTGTTGGTTGGTGGCACAGCTTCCCCTGTGGGCTCTAGCTTCATCAGAAGTGACAGCTCTATCCCCTGCCTTCACTCCGTCCTGATACAGAGAAAGACCTAATCTAATTCAGGCCGTAGCTAAAAGGCTATTAGCCGCTCAGCCATCATTTTTCAAAGCTGTTTGAAATCAGGTCTTTTCCCTAAGGCTACGAGACTTGACTGGTAGAAGGTTTCTGTCTGAAACCGCAGTGAAAGGAAAAGGAAGACAGTACTTTTAAAGAGAGTGTTAGGGAAAAGGACAGAATAATGGTTCGATATATGATTAGATCACCTCACTTCTCTTTTGTGCATCATTTCGTTTGCTTAACACTAGCAAAATGCAAACTCGTCAGTATTGAGCTGAAGCACTAGTGTAAAGGATATATGTGGAACCTGCTGATATGTTGATAAAGAGCTGTTTTGTGTTTGACTGCTGTATACTCACTTTTGACTGTTGGGCTGAGTTGGTGAGTGCCGCGAGGGGAGGATGTCATATTCATCACTGATTTGAACACCATTGGAGAAAGGCTGCAACCACACATGTGTAAGACAGAGAAAAAGAGAGGGCTGTGAGAAAGAATACACCAGCACTGGGAGGAGAAAATACACTGACATCAAAAGGAAGAATAGAATATGTTTTACTAGTTTGCATTTATAAATGGGTTACTGACAAGGCTCTGGAAAGTAAAGACTTCCGGGCCTTACACTAGCAGTAAATAATAATAAATAATCAAATAAATTTAGGTAAAATGGTTTTATCTGTTGTGAAGTTGATGAACAAATAATTATTATAACTATTTTGTGAAATGATACGTGTTACACGTCAATAGCTGCTTCTTTGACATAATGGGAAAAATGTTTGTATGAGCAATACGTACATGAGAAACAGTTAAAGCTCCCAAAGGTCTGCTTTGTCCTAGTGTGAGAATAGTATAGAAAAGTATAGACACAATGGGAGCTACATAGCATAACATATACATTACAGCGAAGATCCCCTTAGACCAGTGCATTTTAGTGCGAAAAGTTTTAATGTGTTTCATTGCAAAGTTTAAAGCCTCAGTGAAAGGCTATATTTCTATTTAAATATTTAATGAGCATCTTGGACTCAAGCCCTGCTCCAGTCGTGTCAAGAGAAAATGCACTGAGCACAATGTGACTGACATTTTGTCACTGAGATTAGCATTAATCCTCCGTCTAAAAATAATCTGCATTGACAGATTAACAGACATGCAGCGAACACCAGTGAGGTCAAAGTTGGCCTGTGGGTGTGTGGGGGGGGTCAAAGCTTTCACAGCATCTGCTTTTCTGTGCCTCAGGAGGCAAAGAGAACCACAGGAACACAAGCAGGACCCTGTGTGACCTCAAAGAAACAGCCGTAATCCAAAAGTAGATCATGTGTGACGTTAAAGGTACTCTTTATGAAAACCAAAAGTATGCAAATATCGCACAAACTTGCTGTATATTACCAACAGCGACAATGCTCTCCACAGGAGGGACGTAGTGATCAAAGACACTGTCTGGAGGCAATGCCAACTCTGGGCTGTGTTTTGTGTTTCTTCTAAACGATAAGGCTGAGTGACTGTCAAATTATGCAGATGCACATTAGAGCCATTTCTACAGCAGTAAATGTTGAGGTCTCTCTGGGGGACTCACTGTTTCTGTACGGTCAGCTCAAAGCAGGGATTTCATTATGAGGCCCAGATTATCATATTTATATTCTGTCTAGCAGACTTCAACTACGTATTTACTTATTAGAAGAATGGCAGCAGAGCTTATTATTCTGTGGCTGTTTTGCACCTTATCAGCAAAGTGGCTGTCACACAGGGGGGGGTTATTCAGCCTTTTTATTTCAACTTCTCCACTATCACCGTCATAAACTATGCATGAGTTATTAAATCAGGCTTGACAGAGAACTCAAATCCCTCATGAATATCTTCAAACAATAAAAAACATGTGAATCTGCTCATAAACAAAGCCCACCGCTATCTCACTGTGTACTTGTACTTGTAAACAAATCACAAAAACAAAACAGTAAAATCCATCAATGTAACCTCATTAAGATTTTGTCACTACACATTAAATTTATTTCATCAGAAAAATGTGATTCAAATCCCAAGCTCTGTTTGGCTTTAGAGCTCAGTGTGACCAGTTAAAGCAGGAGAAAGTGAGAAGACACAACCGCACACACTGGAAGCAAGGTCACTCTATATAACGCTGTGGCTCTAATTTTTCTAAATTTGACTTAATGCAAACTTAATGCCAGAACAATGGATTAATGCAGTCCTGTAAGAATGCTTACCCCTTAGGCTGTGGGGGACTGGAGCCTATCCCAGCTGTTTGGAGCATAAGATGGGGAACACCTTGGAGTCGCCCAAAGAGAATTAAGCAACATCCCAATATTGTCATATGGAATATTATTTCACCACTGTTTTGTTAGAGTAAAACAAGATAGTTCTGCAAATGCTTAATACTGCAACAGAGCAGTAAACAGTTATTGAATGTGATAATATGTTGAATCTAGATTTTTAAAATGTTGAACAACATTTTAATAATTGTGTTTTTCTCCTTATTTTGCTAAGATGTAAACAGACTGACAGGTAACAGTACCTTACTGCTGTCTGAATGCCCTGTGGCGTCCACTCTGTGCTGGTTTCTGGCAGAGCCGATAGATGGACAGCTTTCTGGTCGTCTGTTCAGGTGGGGGCAGCCGCTGAGCCCCAGCTGAGCTGGGTGCTCAGTAGCAGGGGTCCGGTGACTGTCTTTATGGCCCCACGTTTCTGGGGACAGGTGGCAGTCTGACAGTGCGCTGGTAGAAGAGGAGATGGACGTGGACAGAGGAGCAGGCAGCCAGGACAGACGTGACTCTGGGGGGACAGGAGGGGGCCGCTCTGGGGGAGGTGGAGGAGGTGGCTCTCTCTGAGGTGGAGGAGGGGCTGGAAGAGGCTTGTCCTGCTTCCTGGACATTCCTGGGGAAGACTGAGGAAATGCCAGAAATGAGTCAAAATGGATTTGTTTGATTTTTTTTTTTTTTGTTTGATCAGGTTTCACACCAGACGTTAGCTGATAAGGAAGTGTATGACTGTGTAACTTTACCTGGGTTACAAGTTCTACACAAATATTTACTTTCCTATTTACCTTCTTATTTTTTTAAGACAGCGTACAATGTACATTAAGCCAAAGCAAAGCTGCTTGTACCAGATTATAGCTTAACAGCTCTTTTTCTTCTGTAGTCCTATATTGTACATGTCTTTGGTAAACTGCCTTTAGTAAGTGCAGGTGCTTACTAAAGGCAAAAAAATAATTTTTATGTGTCTCAACATTTTTTCCCATACAGAGCTTGTTATTTAGGCCACTTTAACATTTCCATAAAAATGTATCATTGATCTCCAATCATTATAGTTAAACCATTTCTCAATTGCATCTGTAGTTAGATGAATATCTTCTTAGCCTCCGCTGCTCAGTAGGACGGCTAGAACTTGAAGTATTTATTGTCCTAGTGTTCTCACCAAAATATGTTAAAAGCACTTTCCGTGTCCTGTGTCTGTCGTCTTTGTGTAGGACACGTAGTAAAAGAGTGTGACTGACCTTGGGGGAGGCTGTGGGGCTGGCCGAAGGGGAGCGCATGCCCTTGTGGATTAGGTCAAGTCGCGGGGGGACGGGGGGCAGGCCCAGGTGCTGGATGCAGTCTCCTCCGTAGGTCTTTCTGTGCTGGCTCACGGGGGACGAGCTTGGGGACACCATGGGAGAGTTCTGTCGCTCGGGACAGTGCTGGGAGGGAGGATCAAAAAGTTTTTTCATCTTACAAGATCCAGGACAATTAACCACTAACAAACATAGCCTTGAATAACATATTACATTCCTATTAATTTTCATGAAAATCTTAAGTAACCGCTCTACCTTCCTGATGTTGGCTAGTTTGTTCATGACCAGGCAGTCTTCTCGGTCTTCGTCGTCGTCCAGCTCCAGCATGGGGCAGCTGTGCTGGTCCAGGAAAAAGCACTTGTTGCCCTCGTTTCGCGGATCAAAGGGGTCAACGATGATTGGCTCCGTGCCTTTGATTTCACAGCGACAGAACGGACATCCCTGGCCGTCGGACTCCTGGAAAAAAGAAGAGAGAGCCTTCAGGATTTCTATCTAAAGATATTTCACGTCCATCTTGCACGGCTTTGGTAATTGGACTTTGGTCCAGTGATGTCACATACTTCTGGAGGAACAAGGAACATTGTTAGAAGTAATTATTAAATTGCAATAAAAGGATTTGTCTTTGAAGCTATTGACGATTGAGCAGTCTGTGGAGTAATATGAGAGAAAAAACTACAAAAACTACAAAATAATTAAACAGTAAACAGTAGGGTAGGTCCAGAGCCTTGTTTTTCGTCATAAACCTGATTAATAACTTTTACTACGTCAGAAGGGTTATCCAAATATTGAAGCAGATATCTTTAAGGCAATAGTCAACATAATTTAGTTCAATCACATATGGGCAGGTTTTTTTTTTTATATTGTGCTCTGTAAATTTGAACTTTTTGACTGAATTTAATTGTCTGCACCACAAACAAACACAGATATAAGCCCTAGCTTGGCACTGCACCAGTTACGTTATAGTTAAGTGTAATGCATGATGGGTGTTTTCACAGCTGAACACCAAAGATCAGCCCGTGATAAGCCTGTAGTTGCTCACAGCTGCACCACACGTGAGAAATATTATGTGATCAGATTCTGTTCTTCCCCTTTCATGAAAGAACTCTGGCAAAGTCAACTGGACATATGTTAGTGTAGACTGTCTCCAGGGAGAGCAACTTTATAACATCCAAAGGCCACATGTACATATTCTTCATGGCAGTCGCTGTCAAACCGGGGTCATAAATAAGAGAATAAAAGAGCTTTGGGGTTTTCAGCGCATCCCCCTGTGTTCACTGTAAAGCTACAATCAAAGACAGACAATATTTAGAGAGAGAGAACAAAGCTGCGTTTGTGGTGGCCATATGGTTGGGGACTTGGCGGGGGGAACGCACCAAAGGCATGTCTGAAACTTTATCCTAATTGAAGTGGGAGGAGAAGGGAAAGAGTGGGAGGTTAAAAGGAAAGCGCTTAGATGTTGAGAGATGTTGCGATGGTCACAGATAGTCAAGAAACTATTGATTAGCAACAGACTCAATGGAGCAGATAAACTCAAACTAAATGCTGTTAAAGTTTGAGGCGTATTGAAAAGCCAATGTCTGCAGACAGATATTAAAAGGCACAAACAAAAGTGAAACTCAAACGACCATAGTACTGCGGCTGTGACATGCATGTGTTTGAAAAAATGGTGACTTTATTTGCACATCAGGACTGAATATAAGGTGACTGGTTGTCGTTGTAAAAAATAAATATACCTAGTCATTCTATCTCTGTTAATGTGCACTTTATTTATTTATTCATTTCTACTGCTCTTTATGGGTCGCATGGTCCTGAAAACAATCCCCAGTTAATTGCAAGGTAACCATTCACACTCAGATTCACTTAAATGGGCACTTTGAAAGCAATAATTTACCTAACATGAACGTCAGCAGCTTATGAGAAGTCTATACAATGTTCTATAATTGAACCTCATGACAGATCACATGTCTAAAATGTGAAACTTGGTAAACCAAATGTGGCAAAAACACAACTGAGAAAAGCCCCTGTGAATCATTGTGAGAGAAGCAGCACTGACTGAGAGTAACACTAATAGCTAGAACAAGGGAACTCTCTCATGTGCCCTCATGGTCTGTGAAGATCAAAAGGCCTCATTAGAGAGAACCGGATGTGAATGACATAAATCATGAGGCATCTGTGAGTGAGGAGCCACCCAGCTGACTAACACACAACCAGGGTTTAGTAAGGGAAGCACCACCGAGTCAAGGAGATGACCAAATCTAGCCCTGGTTAGTCAGTGTCACCGTGTAGGAGGGTTCCCTCACTCTGACTCACATTAACTCATGTTGGGGGAAAAATACCGCAATCCTCAAGCGCACACAGGCCTACAGTGTGCATAAACTATACGTCACCAGGCCAGTGGAGGCTCTATGTGGAGCCATGAGGCTGAGGAGGAGGAGGAGGGTCACCGCCAGTTGTCATAACAGGAAACATGACAAACAAACACTGCTGATGTGGGTGCTGCTCGATCCCGCTGTGTACTAAGCAGCTCTGGAAAGACTGCGCTCATTTGAAAAGCGACAGCTAAGTCAAAGTAAAGAAACCCAGTGAAAAGATTTCCAGTGTTGAAGCCATGAAATCGAACCTCATGAAAGCAGAACAAACACTGGTGAGTCTGCACTAAAAGGCAGCTTAACCAAGACTTTTATGTGAACAATTTTTGTGAAGGTATATCCCGGGACCTTATATCCCCTGTTGTAGCCTCTGGAGGATTTATCTTCTTATTTTAGTGGGTATTTGATATTGGGTTGGCACATAAACACATTAACAGAGACAGATGCAATGTGTCAACACACTAGATTAAATTATTGCCACTTACTCTATGTCTTGTGCATCTGAGTTTTAGTTTACTGATAACATATGCAAAGAAGGGACTGCTGACATTATATATCTAAACCCCAAAATATAATACAGAAACCACAACTGACAAACTGAGAGCTGGCTCTTTGACTTTACAGTGAGGCAACAGAAAACAGTTTCTGTAGCTGTAATGATGGAATATTTAACTACAGGATAAGAGTGAGATAAAACAAATAAATCAATCAATGAGCTAATAAAAACTTTTTAATCCTGTTTGCAGTGCCTCCCAAAAACAGCTGTTATATATGCTCAAACATTTACCTCTCTATCATGTGGAACTATAACTAAATAAAATAGCATTAGACTAAATTATATTACATAGAATTATGTCATGTAAACAGCAACACAAGTCAACATAGTCATCCAATTTTAGTAACATTTTCAGATTCAATGACTTATACAGACTTATATTAGCATTTAATCAGTTCATTTCAATGTTTTCTGAAGCTACATTGTTTCCACTTGAGACAGTGAACATAACCAAGATGCACAGGACAGGCCGATAATGAGTGGAAACTATTAGAATGCTGACAGATCTGACAATTGCATAAAAAACTAACTCATCGTCCTTGAATAATCTCTTCCTCAAAACAGCTCAAGCAACTACAGAGAAATTGTATTAAGACATGCTTTTACCAAATATATAACAACAACTAGATTCAGGACAACTGTGTTTGTTTGACATTCATCTAAAAAGTTAAAATGCATCAACAAAATCTTATCAAATATGACCCCTATGTGTCTCTGTGTCTGTGGAAGTCTGGGGAAGAAAAGCCCAGGACAAATGTGCTCTTAGAGGATTCAAAGTAACCTTGATAGTGAATTGTGATTGCAGGACGGGCTCTTTGGGCATGTGTCCAGGACTGCAGAGAGGATGTGTGTGTGTCGCTGCAGGAGATCAATACCAGCAGGCCCAGTGCACAGTCTGATATGTCTTTGTGACATGTCTGGAGACGTGTCGCTGTGGAAGCACAGCACAGATGTCCCACGTCAAGCACTGAGCCAAATATGGAAGGACTGTGTGGATTTAATGCTAATGACTCATTAGGGGAAGGTAATTACAAACACATTCTGCTGGCATGGCTTCTGATGTGCACAGTGGCACGGGCCGGTCTGTGTGTGTGCGAGAATAGCCCCCCCGCTGAAAGCAGGAAAACACACTGGAATATATATATATACACTCTCAGTTTTCACTTCCGCTACTGACTGAAGTGGAAATTTGATTAGGACAGATGCAAGGACACAGCAGGAAGCGAGGGAGGAGGCATTTTTCTTTTGCTGTATGCAACACTTGCGCTTGAGTGCTGTTTCTATTATTTATGACTTAACTGATTCATATGTAGAGATTGTTCATGCTTTAACAATGCGTTTTCAACTGGTTTGAAGGGACAGTATGAAGTCTAAATAGATTTTTCAACACCAGATGGCAGTACTGCACATTAACCCAGAACAAATTACACCTTTTTCTGGAGTTTGACATTTGTTCAAACCAATGGAAAGACATTCTAATAGGCTCTGTGGCAAAGAAACCTCCTCTTTAAGCCCAAGCACTATTGTATCTGACAACTCTAGTCGTACAAAGTGATAGCACATGCCACACATGAAGGCACGTTCTGAGTCTTCTCTGTATCATGTCAAAATATAACATTATGTTTTTTTCTATGTGTAAATGTCAAATAATGGACTGTACAAAAATAAAACTATACAAAGAAAAGGTCACGACCACAATAGATCAGAGATAAGATCTGGTAAAGCATGATCAGGTTTACACTCCTGCTAACATACTGACCACACAAACCTCACTGCTTCGGTGGAAGGTTATATTTAACCAACTGAGTCATTTTGGTATCAGCTTAATGTAGCTCGTACAAATGTTTCTGCTGGTTTTAATAGTTCTCAATTTCCTATATAAATGGGTTTTCTTGCGTGGTATCATCATGGTAACGTTACCAAGTAAGTCTTTGATTATGCATATAGTAGAAGTCCATCATATGTTTCATTTGATGGTCTGCTTAAATAACCTCCTTTACATGTAGCTGTCAGAAGGAAGTCATAGATGTGACACCAGAAAAGGTAATGTTTCTAGTTTCACAAGCATGTATTTACTCTGCAGTCAGTTCAGTTGATATCTTATGACAAACACAATCCTCAAAGGCCACACCTGCTGCTGTAATAACATATAAATGATGTGACATTAATGAACACTACCTGCCAGGCCGTGAGACAGGAAGTACACATGAGGTGACCGCAGGGTTCGATCTTCACGTCTTTGTCATTCTCGGCGCAGATCTTGCAGAGCTGGAAGGTGGAGCCCATCTCACAGTAGAGCTCATACTGCTCCTGGCCACACAGACAACAGTTCTGTCATTACCGGCCATTCCAATCCATCAGGACATGCTAATGTTATTACATACTATATATGAAATTATCTGGAAATCCCACATCTTGGAAAACAATTCTTAAAATATCATATATCAGAAATTCCCAGTCACACAATAGCCCCATGTGAGCTTTGAACTTGTTATTGTACATCTACAGTAGATACATGGAGACAGAAGAAGGATTACTCTTCTCTTATCTGAACACAGGAAGCTGTTTCTATCAATAACTGTCAAACAAAGGACTTTTCACACAATAATAAGTCATGGAGCACTTGGGTACTTAACATGACGCAAAAACAAAAATTGTAATCATGTAAAATTATGTTTTACAAATATTTTTTACCACTTAGAAATATATGCTATCAATGCAAAATAGAGTATATGATGGGTCTGTTTTAGTTTTAGACCAATGATTAGTTCATGATTAATCTTAAAAATGTCCTGCGGTGTGTAATATTCCCCAGATATAAAATACAAATATGTTTATGATAACACACTATCAGCTGGAACAGTTCACTAGGTTTTAGGCACTAGTGCAAATATGTTTACTAATATAATGTTATAATGACTTCGACAATGATATTAACAATAAGAAAAAAGTCCTGCAGTGTGACATGAAAGATTACATTTTTAAACAGTCAGTAACAAAAATGTATATAGAAGCCACTCTGTCAATCAAAGACCAAAAAAGCCCCCAAAGTTTGGCTATAAACTGAAAAAAATCAGGAGTTTGTTTTCCTAATATTTTCACTATCTCTTAGACAGTTGAAATGTCCCTTTTTGCATGTCCTGTGATGTTACGGCAGAGTTTAAAGAATATTATAGATCTATGTCAGTTTTATAATTGTTTTATCTTTTTAAAAGGTAAAAGTGTATTTATTCAGGAAGCAAAGCTGACAGAGACATGGCTCTGATGTAGTAAATGTTCTGCCGTGTGACGACAGTGTCCTGCGGTGGGGCGTACACAAGTCACTGGTTTTACAAGTTACTACATACGGGTCGTTTATAACATTTTGGATTCAAAAGACATTTGTTTTATTTTATAATTTTATATTCTAAACCTCTATTAGTCAAGTACCTACTCAACTCAAGTGTGTTTTTACAGAGCAGGAAAATTTGTGATTACTGTCTGAAAAACTGGAAAAAATGTATAACTCTTAACTGTAAAAGAAACATTGAGTTTGTAGTTTCAATGGGGAGTGAGTCATGGCATTGTTTCTTTTATCTGCACACACACAGCCTTATATGATGCAACTTGTCCTACCTGAACATTTTCCACTCTTGTCTATGACAATGAACTCCAGACTTTAGTCTAGGTCTAAGTCTAAACCTTTCCATGACCCAAAGAACCTGGTACACTACAGATGAAACATATTAGACTTACCTGTGTGACTTTGATGTGATCGTGCGGTGTTGGTTCACACAAACCACTGAGGTCAGGGTTGTAGCTGCGACCGTCAGGGAACAAATAGCTACCAAAAAAAAGAACCTTAAATCAATTACTCAAAACTTATTGCAGGACCTACTGTTCATAAAGACATTTCAACAAATTTGGAAAGAAGACCAGGATGTATGCTTGAATGAACAGATGAGGAGCACAAGCCTAGTTAAAAGCATTTCACAAAATTGGATCAAAAGCAAAATGTCTTTGGGTACAGCTTTCCAATTGAACGTAAAGTAAAAAACTGACATATTAAAAGGCCTGATTGAAACTCTAGGTCCCCTAGAAGTGCTTAAGTCTCCCTGCTTGATAAAAACCAGAAACAGAATCCCCCTACCAGCACCCCACTCCTGCTCAGTCGGCTACAGTAGAGAAGAGACAACCTGAGGCTATTGTGAATGACAGTTGAGGGAAGTGAAACGTGGGGCCCAAAACAAAAAGGGTGAAGTGTGTTTGATGTGACTACAATGCTGTCAGATTAGCAGGTATGACAGAAAACATCTAAAAAAACCAACAAAAAAAAACATCTAGGAAGTGGCTTTGAGCAGTAAGCCCCGCACTGTGAGTGACTCACTAAACTGTGCAAATCAGATGTGACCGGTTGAACCATGGCCGATCGGTTCTCATTTGTACACTGCTTGTACACAATGGAGAGTTTGGGAAAACCGATCAATAGAGCAACATGGGGTGAGTGAGTGGATGATTGGTCACGTACAAGCTCTCTCTGTAGCCATCGATGAGGGCCTGGAACAGCGGCTTGTTATGGGGGATGGTCTGCAGGATGTTGCCGTCGTTGGTCACATAGCCGATGGCCCACTGTCCCAGGCGCGTGCAGCTCAGCCTGAAGATGTAGCTACAGAGACACAAGGCACATTAGTACAAGTCACGTACACAATACAATACAGAAGTACCAAGACAGTAAAATACAAGTGATACTTCACACCAAGTCATAAAGTAGTTTCTACAATAACTGATAACAACAAGGCATGGAGACTTTTGCCTTGGAGAGATTGCTACAGGATACTAAAATGACTGTTGGAGTGAACTTCCTGCTGCTCTTGTTGATGTTGATCCACGGGATCTTTGCAGGACTGAAGTTGTGGCATTCTTCCGTTTTAACCTTTCATACTTTTAAAAATGTTGTCTACGCTCGTTGATACACTTTAGAGTAGGCTGACTCAATATTCAAGGCAATCTTTCCTGGTCTATAGGGCAGCAGATGAAGCCAACAGTAACATCCATGTTTATGCAGGAATGCAGACAGTTGAGTCTACCCTTGGTAGTTTGCCTCATCCATGCACAGAGTTGTTATACTTATACAGTACTTGCATTGCAATCTTCTCAAATTTTGACACTCCAATCCTTTTCACAGTCACACCAAGAGTGCACACTTGACACACAGCAACAGTTTCCACCCACATGTCCTCTAGAAATAAATCATCATTATACAAAAATGAATATTTATGCACAAATATTATGGATGGTTTATATTCATAAAGGAATGTAGTATCTGTATTATAATACCACTCCTACTGTATACATAAGAACATGCATACAAAATCTTCCCTTGTTTCTTAACAGTTATAGTTGTGCAGACAGATGTTAACCAGCACTTTATTTCTTCAGTAAATCATAAGTACGACCAGATGGCTCTAGTGACATTTTAACAACTGTCTCAAGAGTCTACAACGAGGCTTGAAGCTCTGATTTGCACATGGTGATAGGGTGAAAAGCCCCTTCTGTTTGATTGAGAACATAAAAGCAACAATCAGCGCGCCTGGTGATGTGTGCGCTGAGTCACAGCCACACAACGGCTGCTGTGGACCATTTGTTGTTGGCTTTCAGAGATGCTGCTTATAAAGAAACCAGACAGAGAGTTGAAACAAAAAGGAGTACAATTTATACAGTGTTGAACAGGATTGGCATTTCAGATTGCAGACTGACACGCTCTAGACCTAATCTTCTAATTCAAAGTCATTCATTTTCAAAATTTCGGATCATTTTGTCATTTTTATTTTTTACAGCCTTAAATGCCTTTAATAGCATTGGCCTAATAATGACCCCTGGGTGACCACTGGAGGAATTATGATGTCCTCATCATCTTTAGGTTTCACAAAATGAGCCATACACCAAACATCATGTTATTATTATTATATTTCTTCTGGTGCTCTGTGAACTTTCTACCTTTATCTATATTTAATGAAACAAAACACCAACAAAACAATGGCTGGGGCTGCATCTTTCAAGCACTATCACAGAGGGATTTCCTTGTTCGAATCACAGCTGAATACAAAGGAAATAGCTCAGCAGAACGGGGGAACAATCTGAATGTTAAAAAGCTGTAAGAGAGGAGAGGTATTAGAAGTGCAGTCTGGCTCAAACACAGAGTTTAGAGCGAGTCCTGACCACGATATGATCCCTCCTTCACTAGCAGCAAAGGCACTGAGGTAAACTCAACAGGGCTTTGACTGGGCTCAGAGTGTCTGTCTCTTTTGTTGATGCTAACAAATTGTTATTGACGTCAGTCTGTCTGCAGCTAAAGCATCAGAAATCTCATCACAAGGGCTTATCATATGCAGCTGGAGATGTAACAAATCCCCAAATGCACAACTTAATTTGTAAAAAAAAGATAAACTCAGCCTTTCTATGCGTTATGAAAAGGTTAGGAAATGACCCACTAGTTTCAGGCCCAAATGGAATCTAAAATGGCAGCTGTTAATTTTCAATAAAAACTTAGTCAAAAGTAGAGTGCTACAAAGTCCATGGTTATTTCATTTCTCTGTAGGACAGACTACAGAGCAGACAGTCTAGTAGGCACATGTCAGCTTGTGTGATTCATGTTTAAGTGCATTATTGAGATACGTAAACAGCACAGGTAGCACTTAAAAAATATTTTGAATGTGGCCGTGTGTCTCTGAGAATGTGCAACAGTTCAAAACATTTTGGCGAATGTTTGTGCAATATTAGTATGAGTTATGACTTTTTAAAACATTTGTGTAACAGGAACTAAACCGATGTATCAGAGTGAAACATCAAGAAACGGCTGGGACTGCAACATAATTGAGATTTGTAATGCAGTCATCTCAGGTTTTCTGTGTCCTCAACGTTGACCAGTGTGAATGTGTGTGGGCATGTGTGAGTATGTGTCTACGTCCAAATGTTATCGTGTCCGGACTCATCCACTATGACTGGCCTCCCCCACAAGCAGCTGGGACCTTAGTGTGTGTGTGTTTGGTACTAGTCCTGGTTCATAATAATGGTATTTACATGATTCACTTGGTTATCAGCACCATATACATTTGCATAGCCCTCACCACACACCCGCCCCCGTTTCCTATCCTGTAATTATCTGCTCTGCTCGACCGTGCTGCCACATCTAGCGACTAATCACAGGGCATGGCTCTGCTCAAGGCTACGCTCACCACTCGCTCTCCCTAAATCACCACTCCTGTTTTAAGGTTATTTCTAAAGCCGTGCTCTTCTCTAAAATCAACAAAACTTGCCACGTGTAGGGGAAAAACCCTTAGAACTGGCGCCGCACCAAACGTGGCATGTCAGCAGTCACTTCTCAAATCAAGAGTGGATGCTTGACTTAGAGCTGCTTGTTTGGCTTGCAAATAATGTCCATTATTTTTGTGATGCTAATGCATACTGAGCTCCTGGTCAAACTGTCAAGCACAGTAGCTTGCGACAGTATGCATGCTTGCTACTAATGGTATCCATTCATTTCTTATACCACATAAGCTTTATATGGGCGCTGGAACTTGGACAAGTCACAGGTTAATTTCAGTTTGCAATGAACTCAAAATAAAATAGCATTTTATTGCCATTGGTACATTACATATTAAGTCTATTTCCAGGGCTTTGTTCTATTTCTGGAAGTCTACAGCTGTTCCTACTGATCTGGACGAGTTGGAGCTGATTCACTAAAATGTGAAACAGATCCTTTGCCTTGAAGAGAGGCTCATCACACACTACTGCCTTTACAAACTCTGAAAAAAGATGCAGCTCGTTTTAATGAATATATATATACACACACAGTATATATATACACAGAGCAGTTATAAGGAGCTTTGGGAAAGTTGTTCTGGGCACAGTTCAGAGGTGCAACCTGTTTATGTCACAAATAATCCCCAAATGAAAATTCATAAATGTTCCTTATTTCTCACTGAAACAGTGTCTTTGAGCCGAAGCTCTGAGGCTGTTTGTGAAGTTGTAAATATTCATGAGCATATGTGCAGGGCGAGAAGATCAATGGTTATATCCGTGAAAATTGGATCCTGAGACACCATGTTGACTTTCAGACCTGGCTGGGCTTGTGCACAGAGATAACAACAAGAAGCGGAAAGTCACCGGCGCCAGAGGCTTGTTATAAGTCAAGGGTAAACAAATCTGTACTTTTTACATTCACAACCAAGCATCATAAGGTCAGTTTGGGCCACACTATGTACATGTATTAACAATCACAAACAACATTTTCAATCACTTTTCTCTTGCTAGAATAATAATTTTTTTTAAAAAGTTGTTTGATTTGAGATGTGTCGTTGTATTCACAAAACCTGCATTACCACACTGAAAAAAAATATATTATCAAGGTATAACTATCATCATGGACCACTGCCGATTGCCCAGAGGGAGGCTTTTTTATTAAAAAGATTTTTTAGCCAATGGCCAATTTAGCAATTACACAAAAATAGCCAAAATAGGTTTGTGAAAAGAGTGAGCAAAGGGTGAGTACAGTTGTAAAATGTATAATTGTATAAGTACAGTTATCTTTGCTGCTTTTTTACAGTTTGCACTGATTTAATTAAGAATTCACAATGTTGAAACTAGTCAGCCCTGCAACTAAATGGCCATTGTCCAAGGTGTCCCCCGCCACAGGCCCAATGCTGCTGGGATAGGCTCCACCTGTCACCTGTGACCCCTAACGGGACTAAGCAGAAGAATATGAATGAATGCATGTTGAAACTACAGCGGCTTTGTGCATGATTAATCATTCTGTGTGGTAGAAAGAATAATCTCATAATCACTATTTTCAGCTCATGTTGCATCGTATTATACCGTTTTCAACAACAAATCTTAGCAGTAATCTAGACACAACCTTAAACCTTATGAAGCAAATTCAGCTGCACTCTATTCTGCAATTTATTAAAGAAATCCCTCAACGTTACACCTATGGCCCTAAATAGAAACTTGGGGTTGTCTGCCTATATTTCCCCGTTTTTAATTTATTTTATGTTTGGGACGCTGCTAGCTGCTCGGTAGTATCATTATAGAGCTATGGAAAGAAAGTAGAGTAATTCTACACAAGGTTGATCCTTGTTTTAACCTTACTGAAACTTATAACAGACACAGACTCTCTCAGTTTTCTGTTGGTCTGGTGAGTGCTGGGGCTATTTAGAAGATCTTTCTTTAAATATAATACGTTGTACTGCTTGTGTCCTTACCTGACTCCTGCCAAATACAATCAGAGCAATGCAGTGTTCTTTACGTTCGTAGTGGTAAAATACTACATATTCAAACCTAAAAACACACCTAGAGCTGCCAGTACTGCCACATCATTGGTCACACTGCGTAATTTAAAGTGATTCTCTCAAAACTGCTAAAGTAATCAACGACCTTAGCAATCACAGAGATTTTGAAGAACCAAATATGACCAAATACAAGATTTTGGTAGATTATGTATAGTATGCATATAATGTAGAGTAAAGAATGCACAGACACATACCTGCCCGGCTTGTTGATGTACTTGTGCAGTCGGGCCTTGACTTCGTCGTAGGTTAGGAAAGCCATGTAACCAGGGTGTGTTACTGCCAAGAAGTTCCAGTTCCTCAGAATGGATCCCCACGGCTGAAAGAGACCACCAGTGATGTGTAATTCAGCACAATACACCCTGTGCCTTTATTTTTCATATCATGGTACTGCTGAGATGAAAACAAATATGCTTCCTTGGCTCTGTAGAATTCTCTGGCGGATGCTAAATTAAACAATAAACTGAGTGGGACAAGCTTGGCAACTTGCAGTTTGGGAAGAAGCTTGTGCAGAGTGGCCAGTTGTGTTTGGTTTCTTTACGACTGCATTGACTTTTTCTGCAGAACAGAGATAGAGCGATGCCAAAGCATTTGGAGTGGAACAGATCTAGCTAGCGCTGCTACTGCTGGATTGCTTGCTTCACTACACAGCTTTAATAAATGTGTTGCTGTCTAACTTTACATTAGACAGAAAGTACACCTGACAAAGAGCACACTGAACTGAGAACAGCATCTGCAACTTTTTAATGAACATTTATCTTGCATATGTGGGCGTTATTTCTGAGAACACATTTGCAACTAAACTCCAGACTGCACGCTAATTGCATTGGCGTCGACGGCAAAACAGTTTTCCTAAATAAAGAGCATAACACTGAAGTTAGCAGCAAAGCGTCATTGTGCCTGGGGTTCGGCGCTGATGCCAGTTGGCAGCATGTGCCTCCAAGTGCCACAACATTCAAGTTCATACTGTCTGTTCGCCCGAGCTGACTAGATACAATGATCCGCTGCCTGGGCACGAGAGAAACTCAAGGGTACAGGAATGACTAAGACTAAACATCAGTTTGCCGCCCGGTTCTAAAAGTGATGAGATGAATAGTTAAGACTACTGGCCATGACACAAACGAAAAAAATAACGAGCTGACAGTTTCCGCTCATTGTACTCATCAATGGTTATACCAAGAACACAGTTATATGTACATTTTACCTGACTGCAACACCTAGTGACATTAGAGAGAATCAGCAAAAAGAATAATGCCAATGTATAAAATACATAGAAATATTATGGTACATCAGTGTATTTAAACCTTTTTAACATTTATTCAGTAGACAGCAGGTGTTAGTGGTTGAATGGTGCATGGAATAAAAACTGAAGACTTTAGGGCTTAAGAATTTAAAATAACTTTAGGCTGTGGTTTGGCTTGAAAGAGTCTTGCTAAATACACGGTGAGTCATTCAGGCAGGCTTTGGACTTTTACTCATAAGCTTATTCACTATTTTGCACTGCTTCTACAGAAGGTGGAATTATGATTAATCCTATTTGTTAATCTCATTTCATTGCATTTGTGGATATTTATAACAGCAAAAAGATGTAAACCAAGAAAAGAGCAGGACATTCTGGGCACTTGTGATTCTGTCCAAAGAGGATTGGCTTTATTGGGGTTGTTACTCATGAGTGTCACATTTTTCTCCTTTGTTCCTCGAGTCAGTTTCGCCTTCATGGGGGCTCTACCTCTCCCTGGGCCTCCCACCTGAATTCCCCAGCAGTGAATCAAGAGGCCAGGGGCATGAGTGGGACCATCTCTATGATCACAGGGGCTCTCTGACTTCACTAACGTACAACATCATTTTTTGAAAAGACTTTTCGCATCACAGTTGTTCCTTAGTTCATTTGTTTTGAGAACCTGAGAAAAAATGAGATGTTTTGACACTAATCCTGACAAAATCATTTTTCAAGTCTCATTTTTCATGGCAGGACCAAGCATGCAAAGCTTAAAGGTTCTGCCAAAGTAAAAACATGGCTTTGAGGCCCTGACGCCCACACAGCATCTTGAGGCCACATGGGCCAGTAATCTGTCGACAGGAGGCAGCTAAAGCCACACACATCCACAAGCCTCATATAGCAGCACAAACAGAGGCACAAAATCATCATACGGGACAAACATTCCCGGTCTGCTCCTATACTGCTCCAATCAAAAGCCTAAAAAAAGGTTTTTGATCATGCACCTCACACAATTCCACTGCATGCTTTGTGACATAAAATAATTGGGAACAAAAGCAGTGGGATGAAAAACACGTCTGTATGCACACAGATTTGGCCTTATACTGATTATAAGAGGAGGAAGGACGCTCTAGGATGCAATCGAGCTTAGTTACATTTTCTCCAGTAACAAGTTCAGCGTTTCAGATGTCTCATTTTCTACCGCTTTGTCCTGTTAGTGGTCGCGGGTGACTGGAGCCTATCCCAGCAGCTTTGGGCCTGAGGCGGGGTACACCCTTGGACAGTGGCCAGTTAGTCACAGGGCTAACATTTAGACATAAACAGTGACAGACAACCATTCACTCTCACATTCATTCACTAGAGACACTTTAGAGTTGCCAATTAACCTATACATGCATGTCTTTGGACGGTAGGAGGAAGCCGGAGTACCCGGAGAGAACCCACGACGTTTCAGATGTATGAAATGGAAATGGTTATGATATGCATCTACCAAGTAAGAGTTCCATAAAATATCAGAAACGTAAATGTAGACGTACCTGAAAAAGGCGTGTGAAGATGTCAAACTCAAAAACAGAGATGTAGTCGTTGCAGGTGAGGTCAATTGTGGACTTAAGGGCCATGGCTTCCAGGCCCGAGCTAATGGGATGCACTTCATGAAGGCACTGTCGGAACACTTTCCATGGCACTATTGTCCTGCAACGACAAAGGATTCAGACATAATTGCTATCTGCATATTTACCACATGACTTGTAGAAAGCATAGTTCAGTATTTTGGTTCTATTAATACTTCTGGAAAGATAGTTTATTGCCTTCCGTGGATTGTTGTCAGCATACTGCTATTATGCAAAGGAACACAGAGTAATGACTAAACCAAGTACCACTGTCAATCACAGCAATAAAAAAAATGTATTAAATAATAAATAAATAATTAAATGATTTAACCACTTTATGGTGGTTAGCACGCCTGCCTCACAGCAAGAAGCTGGTGAGTTCAAACCCCGTTAAAGTAATGTATGGTTATTTATACAGTAGATAGAACAGAAAATTAAATCACAATATAAGTACAAGTTTTATTTAAACATCAGGCAGTGTTAAACTGTCATTTTAAATTTCCCCTGTGGTTTGATTGTCTCATGGGAACCAAACACTATGCCTCTGAAATATCTCTTCTGCCAAATGTCAAATTACCAAATTTATGGTGTGACTGATATCAGCTGCGGCTGTGGCCTTTGTGCGCTGCAGATGAGATCAAACCCAGACATAATATTGCTATAGTGTGTCTTTTCTATTTCCGGACATAGTTAAAAGCTATGTATGCAGAAGTGGAATAGGCGATATATAAATATACAACAGAAGGTATGTTTAATATGAGAGAACTACTAAGCACATTATATGGAAGATTAAATATGATTTGAAAAGTGTTAGTAAAAGTGGCAGTAGCTAGCTGCTGCACTGACATGGTGACAAATGCTTCCCTACTAGAAACAGAAAAGGTATTTTTGCACTGGTGGTAAAAGCGTGGAAATCTACAAGGCCCAATGAAATGAGGAGTGGCAGATCCATTACCAGGACATTTCCACACAACGTTTCCTCTGCATTTGAGTACCAGGATATTTAATTTTATCTCCAGTCACAAGCACCCTAGTGTGGAGACATTTCTCACACTCTCTAATAGTTTTTACTCTAATTCACAATGATTCAGCAATGGAGTCATGGAGTCATTGGCCCCAAAATGTCCCAAACTAATGTGTTATTGATGATTGATGATGCCAAAATAAAAGCCTTCACAGAGAGTGTTTAATTTTAAAGGTAAAACAATGGCTTAAATACAATTAAGTCTGAACACTAGAGCCACAGTTGAATAGGGTTTTAATGTACATTGTCTGTATTGTATGTACTGTAAGTTTTAATGTGTTTGTCACTGTCTGTTGTGTGTTAGGGACCAGGTCTACTCTCAGCTACATGTAGATGGCCTATGGACATGGCATTGATTACAATTGAAGCTGTAACAATGTTTATTTTGTTCTGTCCCTATTAAATAAACGTATAAATTAAAAAAATATGTTCTGTGCTCTGTTGCTTCTGCACACAACATAAATGCCCATCTGGAGAAAGTGTAATATACCATAACTGTGAACTCAAACTGTTGCATAAGAAGACATATTTTAATAATTTGACATAAACATGCAACAGTCAAAACCACAGTAATGGACACCAAGACCCGTCTGAGAGTGTAGATAATCTAATTAGATAATAACGATTATAATGAGACCAAGAATAATTTAAAGTCCCCAATTCCAACATAATTATTGCTAACTGCTAGTTTACAAAAGATTTATGAGTTTTGGACTTAATCTCTCCCTGCTGGTGGTTTACTAATATACGTCTGAGCTGCTATTAAACTCGTTAAACAGAGCAAATTAAGAGCGGCCACATCCTATCACATATGAAGGAAAAGGGATATACATAAAGATGGAACTTTCAGCAATGGCAACGGATGTAACCTTGGTTCCTGCTGCATTTGATGCACACAACAAATTACGTTTATCTCCAGCCTTATGTTCAGTAAACACTCAGTAAATACCACTGACTGCTGTGTTGCCAATTTCCCCAGTGCCTAGTCAATCTAATTGGCTTCTTAAAAGTCAAACCGTCAATGAAACTACTGCAGAGATAAAGAAAAACAGCTGGAGTGGACCAATAACTACAAGCTATATAACGCTGCTAACAGATTGTTTACTCAGTGCTGTTATAATAATAATAATAATGGACAGAACTGGACACAAGCTGGTGTCATAACCTCAGCCAGTAGCTAGCAGCTGGAGCAGCCGAAAGCATGGACACATGGCTTAATAACACAGGGTCAGAGTCTAAGGCACAAGAGCGCAGTGGGAGGAAAGAGCAGCTGCGAGAGAAGAGACGCACAAGGACAGCGGGACAGTAATGAGGAAGGATACAGCACACTTGAATGCTCCATGACCTCAGAGCTGAGCAGAAGTTGCTTCATCTCACAGGCCTGATAATAATCAAGTCTATGAAAAATCCAAGCAACTGCTGACGGGAACTTCACTTTGGCTCAACGCATGGCTGACCACAGCTTTAATATTCACTTGCCTGTATACATTAGCCGAACAGAGCCACTGCTGTTTCTGATGCCGTGTTCAAAGCTCGAACACACTAGTGCTGGGAGATGTGTATATATAGAAAATATATTATTATAAAAATATTATATTGATGTCACAGGAGACTAAATGTCAATTTTTATTACATTTTTTTAACAGTAATAATTAAAAAGAGTGACATTTTTACTAATTAGTGTTACTTTATGACTCTATGCAGGCGCTTCTCAAATAAATGATTATCAAATGAATGAAAATCAAATAACTTTCAGAGAGAATAATACTCACCTAAAAATACATTCATTATACATACTATACATAACTCTAAAACTGTCCTTTTGTTAATGTCCATTGAAATGGTGGCCCTTGTGACATGGTGTTGCAGCAGTCTGGTTAAATAGGACCATGTGATATTGGTAGCTTACACAGGACACTTCAACAGAGAGCTGTGGGAGCATTTACCAAACACACAGTGATATTTAACACATGGACTTCATTGATCTGAGGGCGATCATGTGACCCAAGTAATGGAGTTAGCTCATTTACTGAGGCTGACTGTGCTGAATCTGGGACAGTTGTGACTGAATGATTCAGTGCAACCTTGGCTGTGGTGGTAATTTATATGGGGGGGGGGTGACTCTTTTTGCTCCTCCGGCAGGTTCACACAGGGTACAGCTCTCCTGACAGTCCTGTCACAGAATGGATAACGAGCACACGTCCTCTGCCTCCTGAGCCCCGCCACAGGAGGCTGAGGTTCGTACCGATCTATAATAGATAAGTCTTTAGAGTGGCTTAGAGGAAAGGCCCAGTGAATAAGGACCACTTCAGCTGCTGTCTGAGATGACTGCTTTGTCAGGGTGCAGTCTGTAAAAAGCCTTCTGCTGAATGCATCACTGGTAAAAGGCTTCATTTACATACACAACTTATTCTGCACAGAAGCTCTTACCAAGTTCCAGTCCTTATAAGACTGAAATGCACAAAGTCAAACTTTAATTCGGTGCTCAAATACTTCCTGATTTATGAACTACAGTTTAATAACCACAGGACCAAAGGTGGAACTACGCATTGAAAAATGCTGATAAGTAACTAATTTAAACAAAGAAACTGAGAAGCAGTTCATGATGTGTACTAAACACAATCAGTGTGCCAAATTAGCAGCCATGACAAGCCACACAATGTCAGTTTACAGTCATCCTTAATAAAGTGAGCAAAGGTAATTGTCTGTTGCTGTTATGTCATTTTAATCATCTCCACAATCAGGATCTCCAGACTATTGTTTCTGTAGAGAAAAGTGGCTCTGTTATTCCCACTTATCTTTTCCCATGTCTATTTTAGGGCAATGGACACTGAGCAAATTAAGCAATTCATCAAATTAATAAAGGTCTATTTTGTCAATAAACAAGGCTCGTGTCTACACTGCAAAGGTTATTAGTGAGCTAAATGTTGTCTGACAGTGGAACACAAGCTTTAAATGGTTTTATTCAAGCAGTAATAAGGTTTTTAAAGTGCACCAAACTTGTGAGTATATTAAAAATATGCTTTGCTTTTAAGGACGTGTAATATGGCACGCCTTTGGAAAATATTAAGGTACAGTTACATCAAAGTAAATAATAAGTAATAAATGGTTTATGGATGCTGTAGACATCTGGTGGATGCAGATCAGTGTTGTTCATAGTGACTGGCCATGGATAAAGGATAGGATAAATAAAGAAGTAATGTTTTCAAAATGGTCCAATACCACTAACACTAAATGCAATCGACAATTAAGACGAGAGAAAAGGCTGCACTGTGCACAATACATATTTAAGTAAGGTATAAATGAGCAGCAGACACGCCTTCCCCAGCAGACAGAGGTCATGGCCTTGTCTCAGCTGTGCATGTTAGTGAGACAAAGAGAGGCCAAAGCAGCTGCTCCCAGCTGGGTGAGGCTGTGTGTATGAGGCACTGTGTTCTCTTTCATGTCATGAAAACGAAACAGCATGGCCTTGCTTAAACCATCAGGAAATAGATACAATCCTTAAGGCATAAACCCAGGAAGCACCCACACACCGAGATCAGAGTGAACCTGACTGTCGCTGCTCTGTATGAAGCTGCGGTCTCCAAAAACACATACAGTGCAGGCTAAATTGAAACTTACTTATCTCCGAAGAATCTCCTCCAGAAGTCGGCAGCATCGGCTTTGGTAATCCTGAACGTGTCGCCCTGGAACTGTCCTCCCGGGAAGATGGCTTTGATTTCGGCTAGCATGTGGCTGAAGATCAGAGACAGCTTGGTCAGGTTCCTCCTGCAGAGAAAAAGCCACAGAGAGACATAACAGTTGGTGGAGCATTGCAGCGCCAAAAACTTCACACACACCATATGGAAGATATTCAACATCCTCTTGTCTCTACCAGTTAGTTGTTTATCCTGCCAAAATATGCCCCAAAATTTAGGCAGAAGACAACATTAAAGCTTAAGATCAGCCAAATTGCTTCTCTTCCTGTTCTGTCATTCTGTTTTTCAATGCCACAAGCTATTCTCAACTTGATTTGTAATTGACTCTTGTAATTGTTCCTTTGTTTTGAGAACCTTTATGAGATATGGTACAACAAACTTTTACAGGTACATATTTTCTATGGTAAGAGTTAAACTTAGGTCATTTTCATTTATGGCATTTAAAAAAATGACTGCCAGCTTGACTACATGTACAACTACTACTACAAGTACTACAAGTACAAGTACAACTACTAGTACTACTACTACTAAAACTAATACTAATAATGGATTGGATTTATATAGCACTTTTTAAGTCTCTCAAAGCACTTCAAAGAGTCCAAGCGTACTAAAAACTTCTCAAATAATTGCAGCTTTTTAGTTTTTCTAATACTCTAATAGTTCATTTTCGATTTATAACACAATGCAACATATTCATTTGCATATAAATTACATTAATAATCCAGAAAGTGGAAGAATAGATGAAGTCACTAAAAGCTTCAGTTTCCAGAAGCAGCCCGAGTAAATCTCTCCACAGAAGTAGAACTTTGATGGAGGGCCTGTGTATCGAGATTAGTGCTGAAATAGCTGAGAGACGGACAGTGGAAGCTCTCAGTCCGGCCTCATCTAAGTTTGCAGTATTTCTTAATCCCACAGGAAGCAGGGAAGGACACTCCAGGAGTTTCTTTCTCACTCATTCTCTGTAAAGTGGAGGTGATTGGGCTCTTCCTCTCCACTGGGACGGGGGATTTGTCTGCCGCTCCTTGTGAGATTAGACTGTGGGCGTGTAAACAGTAACACACACAAACACACATATACTGTATATATATATACACACACACACACACGTGCACATGGTAGACGGGCTTGACTTTGCCTGAGGTGAGTGTGCGGGACAAAGACGGTGCACTGGCTGCAGGGTGCTGATAACCGGCTTTGTGACGAGGTTTGTAGCTCCGTGCAAACTTTAAAGACTTCTATCAAACCTGTATAAAACACCTGAGTGGTTCATCGGTGTCAAGGAGCAGTCAATCGTCAGACTCCAACGCTAATGTTTTTCACAAGTTTTGTGTTTAGGTTGACAGAAGGACAATGTGTCATTTTCAAACAAAAGCATCTTCCTCCAACAAAGAATTGAGGATTATGATATGCATTCCTGAGGAAAACAGGGAAAAATCACATTAATAAATATAAGGCTAATACGTTTTCATTTTAAAACAGAATTGGAGCTCTGGCATTGTGAAAAGTCTCCATTTTCATAAACATTTGTAGCGTGGATGGGATGTTGCTATGTAAAAGGTTTGCACCAAGACATCATCATCATCAGTAGGATAGTCTGCTGCCATGCTTCCTATCACATGTACAGAGAACAAACAGAGACAGCTTATGCCACTTCAATAGTTTTTTATTCTGATATTACACTGGTGTATACTGAAAACATCATTGTAGAAAATGAAATTTCCAATGGGCATTAACTCTTCTGTCTCACTTAATGTTTCTGGCATGTTTGAAGATATAACGTAATGGAGGAAATGAACTGGTAATAACTTATATCCTGGACCCTGGAGCTGTACAAAGGTTTTACTGTTTTATTGTCCAGGAACAACTCAGATAAATAAGATATTTATTATGTGCTTGATTCATCTGCTCCAATTTGTCTGCTTTGATTTTAATACTGAAAATCAAAGCAAAGAATGCTTTGGTGACATCAAGTGCGTTGTCTTTAAATGAGAACAATATTGAAAGCCAACTAATAAAATGTAGATTTATGACCATTAACTAAAAAAAATAAAATACAGCTTTGTGAATAGTGATATATGTATATGTGATGAGATGAAACTATGATGAAAACATGATAACATGGTGATTCATTAGAGTGTAATGCATGTACTAATGCATGAGTCCTGCATAAATTAATGCATGAATTTATGATAAGATGTGCCTAAAGTGTTTATATTGCCTTTATTTGATAGAACATTAGACTGACAGGGAACATGGTGAAAGAGAGAAGAATGACAGTAAGCCACAGAGGCACCCCCTGCCCTGTTCCTGCTTTCTGATCTTTACATTTAGAGAGCTACACCAGCTCCCTACATTTTACAGACTCGCTATTTAATGTCACAAGTTTTACCCATTTTTGGGCCCTGGCTATCCATACACAGACATTTCTATAAAAAAGGCACATTTTTCCATCTAAAAACAAGATTTAGGCAACAGAATAGAGCAGAGAAGTGTAGATAGACAAATCTGAGCACTTTACACCTCCCACTCCTGTCACAGCTGTATAAATGCATATAGCCATGGTAACACCAATGACAACCAGAGCAAACACTGTACCTGGGTTTATATGTATATGCTTGCTGGGGAATCTTAGGACTAACATTCATATTTTTACCTCATTGTCTGGCCATCCAAACGAATGACTCCTTACCCTCTTATTTGCCATATATATATAAAAACACACACACACAATTTTGAAGGTGAAAACTTAAAAACAGTCCAAATGCTTGTAACAGAGAGCTGACTGCTCCCCTGTGGTTTTTCCTTAAGTGACAATTAATGCAATGCAAATACATAAATTTCTGCACTTCTCCTTTCCTCTGCCTAATAATTTATTTATGTTATAATGCAAGTGAAATGAAAAACTCATAGCAGCTGCATCCTTTTCTGGTTCACTGAGTGTGACGAGCGGAGTGCTGCCACACAACAGACTGTTCAGCATCAGGGCTGTGTTTTCAACTGTCACAGCCAGCCTCCACAGCTACACATGCCACAACTACAGGCACATCAGGACAGTTTGGGTCTCAGGCAAGCAAAAACTATTCTAGAGAAAGTGCCATGTTGACTAACAGTCTACAGATTCAATATAGCAAAGGATCAATAAAAAGGAGGCATTGCTTGATTAGTGTCTGTAATTTAAAAACAACAATTAATGAGTTTATACAACCATTCCTTTATAGTTATAGCATTTCTGTAATGTTTAAACTGCCTGAAAAAGTCATTTTGCAGCAGCTAGGCATAGCACCTAAAGTGGGGTTATATAAAACTTTTTAACAAAATATATTTCAAAATAGCTTTCCGACAAATTAATAATCACGCCTTCTGTTTCAAAATTGTCCAGATGGTTTCTTTTGAACTGGACTAAGCAAACTTTATGGAGCCAGAAATAAACCTTACAGAGAAAAAGGTCAGGAAGCAGAAAACAACAGTTACAAGGTTGGGAGAAAAAAAACAAATAGGTAATAGTGAACTTCACAAAGCATTAGAGAAATATATTGAAGATTGTCTAGTAACCTACAGACCATAACTACTTCCATAGTAGAGGACTTTTTAGAAGCCAAGAGGCAGCTGATATTGGTCTTTTACCTACAGTCGGCTTTCTGTTATTGTTGATAGGTATGTTGTCTGACAAGTTTAACTGACAAACAATATAGAAAAGAACGTCTTCAAAAAGACTTTAAAAATAGAATTTCTGTTGACATTTTTAATGGGGAATCTATGAAAGCCAGGCCTTTTAGAGCCAACCCTTACTTCCATTTCCTTGTGAGTTAATGAGCAACACACTACAGTACTGTTCTTCTACTGTCTATGCCACAAACACATGTGAGGAGTCCACAGGTGCAAAAACCATGATCTATGAGCCACAGAACATGAAAATCCACGTGGGAGCTAGAAACCTTTTTACAATACACCAATGAGAAACCTAAGAAAATACGTTTTTGATTAACAGATATACACACATATGGATATGGCAGTTACAAGCTATTTGTGATTTAATGTTTCAATATGTTCCACTGAACACTGTGATCAATGTCAAAGCTGTTTGGTAAAATTATTACAACGTGGCAGATGCTGCGTACGGTCTGTCCTTGACCATGTGAGCTCAGTTCCTGCCTGTCATGTACACAAACGAGTTGAAAATGTTATGACTCAGACAGCAAATGCCACCGCAAGAAGCAACACGACTGGTTTAGAAAATACACACCGTCCAATTTCTTTAGCAGCAAGCAGCAGATGTGTTCCCGTCATACTTGACAGAGATAAACAGCAAATAAATTGGAATGTTTTCTCAGTGCCACTTGCTGCGTAGTGATGAGAATGAAATAAAGAGGTAAACGGCAGGTTGGAGTGGGAGAAGCTGTGTTTAGGGCTGTGGTGGCTGCACACACTGCTGTAGTGTGTGTGTGTGTGTGTGTGTGTGTGTGTGTGTGTGTGTGTGTGTGTCTGTGTGTCTGTGTGTGTGTGTGTGTGTGTGAAGCTGCTCTGACAAAGCCAAGCCCGTCTCAGTAATTTCATGCTCTTCCAGTCACCATTAGGCCTCTAATCAACTGAGGACCAGCCAAAAAAAATCTCCATTGGGATGCAGAGGGGAAGGCTGCAGATGCTTACATAACGCTAGTGATTTGAGCTCAATTTCAAGCCTTGTCGTGGAGGAGTGCTCCGCTTCCAAACACCCCCAAACAAACACTAAAAGCATGCAACATTCTCAAATCACTGGCAGTATAAACTGTATATATTTTTGGCTTCTTGCATCATGAGGCCACAGTGTGCAGTGAGAGGGAGACTGATGAGCTTCTCTAAACTCCACATAGTTTAGTTAGGCGTTCTGGCCTGTCCTTGCTGTGCCCTATGCCATGAGGCCAGTTGTGTAATCTGCCTAGTTTGACAGCGCCCCAGGAAAGCCAGCCCATTCATTAGGACTAATGTACTCTTTGAGTGTGGAGCAAACTGCTGGCCCACTAACTGATTCTTGCCTTTAAACCACAGCCATTCTTCCCTGGTTCTGTTAGGAGCCAATACAAATGAAAAGGCAGCTCAAAACGTACCTAAACCAAATGTTATTTTCACCACAAACAAATAAAACAGCAGCATGTGACGATGTGGTGTTGTACTTTTTTGTGGTGACACCTGCAGCTCAAACACCTTCCATCTTCCTCCATTTTCCTACTGGTTTCCTGTCACCTGAACGCTACCATGCTTGTTTAGCTCACTGTAAAGGCCTAATGTTTTCTACGGTGACAGGCGCTCTTTAAGAGAAAGGAGTCAAATAATGTACAATAGGGGAGTGTTAGACAGTTCTTATAGACTAGGCCATCACCGTCTCTTGACTTTGAGTGACTTCCTATTATTTTCAGTCTCAAAATAGAATTGTCACATTTGGCAAAGCAGAGTAGAAAAGACATTTGTTTTTTATTAAGTGAGAGTAATTTGGGGTATTTAAAAAAATAAAACAAGAGTGTAAGACGTCATATAGCCTTTGTTGTCAAGGATTCTTAGAGATAGGAATGTTCAGTGCATACCGGAAGCTTTGGCCAATCACATGCTCACACTGAAGGGGGCCTTGTGTTATGTCTGCGTACACAGATAACATGACATGCTCTTGTAAATGCATTTGAATGATATGTGATTTATAAATACACTTTCTACAAGTATATCAGGTACACAATAAGCAAGGCAAGAATTCTGACTAATAGGATCTTAAGTTTACTTTTCCTAAGACTTGAATAAGTGTCAGCCTACCTCAGAGGGGACAATGGGACAGGATTTTTTAGATAATGTTCAAATTCCGTTCTTGAAATGCAAATGCAGACTGGGATTTCAGATAACACTGTTTGTAAGGCCCAGGGGTCAGAGGTCAGAGCCTGGGCCTCATAGGACAGGACTAACCTAATTAAAGCTCTGATGTGGGGGGGCCTGTCTTGTTTTTTTCGACGTGTGCCTGCATGTGTGCTGGTGCAGCTTACAGCACAGATAGCGAGAGCAGAGTGGCCATGGGGGAGCATAATGGCTTCACAAAGGGACTATCAGACAGATGAGATGTATATCACATCCCCTACAAGCTGCCACCACACTGACAGAGCCCCAGGTTGGAAACAGGCTGGTGGAGAACAACCAGCTGCCCGGGGGGGGGCATAAAGCACACAGCAGATCAAGGCAAAAGCATGGCTGATGGATGAAAACAGGAAGGAGAAGGGCCCTCGCTCGGTCGGCAGAGTCACTGATTTGTTTCTGAGGATTGTTATCAGCATCAATAATTCAGTCAAATCCTTTGCCACTGAAAGCAGCCTGAGTCCATTAAAGCAGAGAGGCATAGGCTGAAAAAGCAGAAAAGTGCTCTTAAAGCAATTCATTTGAAACAAAGACAATAACAGCTCCATTAATCAAGAGAAAATGGAGAAAATGCCAAAGAATAGGTAACAACACCAAAACACAGGTCATGTTCAAAAATATCCTCCGTCTATTCTGCCATACTGAAAAGCTCCGGGTATAAACACTGTATGGATGAGGAGGAATCAGAGGTTTTTCCTCCCTCCCTTACAGAAAGAGACTTATACAGGCTCTTTTGGTAATAATATTTGATGATCCTCACAGTCAGAGAAAAAAATGCTCCAAGAGAACCTTTAATATCTGTAAATGTATCGTCAAATTTGAAACATCAATAAACCATAGCTTAAGATCACTGATTTTTCAAAGTTTAGATGAGAAAATTGTGTTCATCCACTCCGTTTTTCTGAAACTCAGGATTTACAAATACATACTCTACAGAGTTCATTTTCATTTCAGTTAAAAGATGTCAAACCATGTCGACCAGTGACTATGAGTAAAGTGTAATCAGGTCACAGAACATAGCAGACGTATATGTCAGGGGTGTGTGAAGTACTGACTGTTCATAACCAGCTCATAACCATTGCATTTATTTTGCCTGCCAGAGGCTGGAGAGTCAGTGTGCACACCCACAGTGACACACACCTCCCCCGCGTTATGGGCCCGAACCGCTCGGTTCCTGACAAACGCGCTTTGGTTTCTTCTTCTGGTGTTCCACTTCCTCTACAGATGGTTCTACTTTTTGGAAGCTTACTCATCTTAGCCGGGCTCACACTTACAGCCTTTCATGGGCCGTGTGACATCACCACTTTGAAGCACTGCTGCTCACTATGACGTACTAATGTGTGAAAACATGAACACCATCTTTCTATAAAACTGAAAACATTCTCACAAGAAAAAGTTGAGGCTTGTTGGTCACTCAGTTTACCTTTGACTGAACAAATGTGTCTGTGTTGACCTAAGACTATTACAAGTTATTCGTCAGGAAGCACTTCCTGTCCTCGTAACGCTGTCCTCAGCTGCATCACTTCCTTTGTATTTGACTTCTCTACTAACAGGGATCACACTGGCATTTCACTGTCAACACTGATCAACTAGATATGGATCTTGTTAATTATTGGCAATAAAAAGTTCAGACAGAAATGCAGAAAGAGTCTTCAGCTCAATAGGAAACCAAACTTGAAAAAGATCATTACAGTAAGTTTAACTAACCAGTGTTCACAACAGAAGATAACACATCAGTATCTTTTATACAAACATTTACTCAGTGTTGACTGTCTGTGTTCTTCTTTTGAAACAACAAAAAAAATCAAAGCTTTAAGCAAACACTTGTGTGGCCCCCTTGTAGAAACTAATTTGAATGTCACCTTTAGTTCACAAAAAAAAACATGAACAAAAGGCCACAATGAAGTGAAAACCTCTGCTTAACCCATTAGCATCACTACATCAACCTGCAGCTTACTTTGTGTCATTTTGAGTGACTTTAGCCCAAACTCCACTGCATTAAAAACACTCACAAAAAGCTTTTGTTGTTGATTGGTAACATACTGTATTTCTCATGAATAACATAATAACATTGATAAAACACGACTTAAAAGCAAGTTAGATTCATTTTCAAATGAAAAACTGATAAAGTGCCAATTAGGCTAAACCAAGACTTCCCCAGTCAGCAACTCATAAATGGCTTATTTGTTGGAAAAAAAAAAGTGGTTCTACTTTACCAAAGCTACATCTACAGCAAAATGCACTGAAGTCAAAATGAGTTCTACAGAAAAAAAAGCAACTATTTCCACATATTCAAAAGTCTCACACACATACAGATATCATTATTACTGCTGTACCACCTCCAGAGTCGGCCACACTAAACATGTTCCTCTGCCTCTGCACAATGACTCAGGCTAATTCATAATTAGTCCAGTGGCGGCAGACGAGATGGAGTGAGCAGGAGGGAGGGGAGCGAGGTTAAATTGTCTTTTATCTGCAACACTGTTTCCTGGCAAAAAGAAGTGCACTTTTAATCCGGCTGATTTAGAGACAATCACTTTAGGAAGCTGCTAAAGCTGTGCTTGTTGGGCCGGGCAATAAACGCTCAGCGATGCAAATCACTTCACATGTGCTCCGTGGCTCAGGGCAGAGGAGTTTGAACTGGGCCATGCTAAACCAGTCCACTGTCACAGTGCATGTGAGCTTTAGTTTATGCATAGATTTGAAATATAGTCACAGCTGGAGGGCATGGAAGTAAATATATGAATAACAAGCTGTACACATGTATAGGCTCTGCACAAAGAACAGTTATACATTTCTATAAAGCACATATTCTTGCCAGGCTGCTGATACAAAACAGTAAAAACACACAGATTAACTTTTTAATTTAGAATTTAACACAGTTTTGTGTGAGAGTGAGTGAAATCACAGGAGAAAAGGCTCTCACACTGAAGTAGCACGCTCTTGAATAAGGATAGGATAGTTCTTCCAGATAAATGGAGTATTTCAATGTGTAAAAGCATTTTAACAACTAATGACAGCAGTTTTAAAATCCTGCATATCTTGATTTGAGGTGGAATTTCTCTGAATGAGAAAACCTTTGCAACACAATCCTTTCCTAAAACACGAGCACTCACAGAGCAACTTAGCATCTCCCGAGTTGAATTGATCCTTGCTGCTGAGTGAGTTATGAAAGCCACAGCGCTCCTGTTTGTCAATGTCATTTTATGCTGTGTGTGCAGGTCTCTCTCTTGAGAGGAATTTTCATCTCAGAAACAACTAATCTGGCTGATACAGAAGTCTAGCCACTGTTTTTCTGCACTCGGCACAAATCCATCTTGAAATGACTCTTCACTAACGCACTTTCTGCCAACGGTTGGTTCTGGAAATAAAGAACCCTAATTCAAAAAGTATCTTTAAAGAACTTCATTTAGCTAATTAAATAAAACCCTGATAAAACATAGCCTCCTTCAGAACATTTAAAATAATTTAAAAGAGGGAAATTTGTCCTTTTACCTCAAATGGCAAGTTTAACCTCAGAGCAAACATACTTACAGGAGTTCTATGTAACATTTTTAGCTGAAAATAATAGATTAACAGTGCCTTTGCGTCACTGGTTACTCAACTATGTAATTTTGGGTTGGCTTAAACAAACCTTTATAATATAACAAGTTATAAAGACATGGAGTTTTTTTGATCCCTCTCATGGCTATGGAGAAACAAAACAACCTGACAGGAGAGTGTATATACTTTAGATATTATTTATAACAGTCAAGTTTAAGTAGACCATAAATTTGTAAACTTAATGGCTGGCAATTATCTTATCTGGCTAACAAAAAAATACATTTCCATCAAATTGATCATCACACTTGAGAGCATGTGAACAGCTATGGGGCCCAGCACAAATATGCCTTTGGCTATGAACAAACCCAGCGGAAAAAGGCTCAAATGGAAACATAAGTGTGCATCTCTTCCAGCAGTGCTCAGTTTGTCCACTGTGTAATGGAACTTCGACAGTTCTATAATACTTTAAGATAGACAAATACAATACGGACATTGTAATCGATACTATAGTGATATAGATAAATTTGCGATATATTGTGCAGCCCCATTAAATACAATTTACGCACTGCCTCTTTAACAAACTACATTACGTAGCTTAAAGCAGAAAATGTGGCACAATGTGGAACACTTACACGGCTGTCTGAAATTGTCTCCTTTGTCTAACTTCATTAATATTCCTATCACATTATACGTGTAGAAAATGAAGATGTATGGGGGTGTGAGGGCTCAGGTGGTCAGCTGCAGACACTGTGAGGAGACAATGAAGACAGAGTAACAAGGCCTGGGGGCTGGGGCGGGATGCATGGACATCAGATGGCTTAAATTGGGGTGCAGAAGCCCCAGAAAAAGAGTTTGGGGGTGATCACAGCAGTTAATCAGGCATATGAAACAGACTGGTGCTAGACAGGCCGCCACAAAGACGCAGTGGGTCACATATGGGGAGCCTGTGTCCCTGGAGACAGATGTGGGACCAGATGTGCGATCACTCAGCTGCTTCCTCAAAGAGATTCTGTTCCTTTAATGCGTCTTTGTCAAAGGATATTGTGTGTTGTGTAGAACATTGTTTGTACATTGAAGGGTTACATCCCCCACAGAGCCCCGACTGATGAGACCCCGATGACTACTGAGCCTTTTCATGAGATCTACAAAACACTGCTGTGCTGAACTAAACTATGAACTATATTTATGCCTTTTTAATAGGGAAAAAAAGATTTGCAACAGAAAATGTCCTACGGTTTAGACTACCACAGACAGGGTGTAGTGAAAGTTAACTCTCAAAAACAAAACACTGGAGTATCTATTTTGTGACATAAATTTGGCACTGATACTAAACTGGCACCATCTGTAAGACTTGACCACAACAGACTACCCGACAATTTCAAACTAGAACACAGTATTTATAGTTTGGACACTGTAAAAGCTCACATTGTAACTTGGATTGACATATCGTGACTAGAACAAATTCTTCTCCAGGGAGCTTATGCTACAGCCTTCATGAGACCTTTAGTCAGCAGGAAACCAAGTGGGAACTTGTAACTTGTAAAATCTCTCCAATAGAAAATACGAAATTGTAGAATATAATGATAACAAAGCCATTCCATTTGTCTGAACACCTTTTGAAGGACACCCTCTCGATTCACTTTAGCAGAGCAAGCCTGTAGCCACACAGAGCTTCAGACACAAAGCAGTAAGTCCAGTTAATGCAGTAGATGTGGAGCGCCTTAAACACTCCTCAGACATGACACTGTGGCACTCGGCTACACCTGCCCACAGTGTAATTCAGGCCCTAATGTAATATAGGCCAATGCAATAAAAGTCAATAACACCAGTCAATAATGAAATCAAATCCCGCAACAGTCATATAATGTTTTTTTTTTTTTTGCCAGTAATATAATGCTATATCCGCATAGAGCAATGTCAACAGTTATTACACCGCATTCACACATTTCTGTACAACCCAGAAGGTCACTTTGAATTGTGTTCAAAATGGAAAAACTGAGGTGGCCATCCAGCAGTGACAAACTCTTTTGAAACCATGTTTGCTGGCCTTGCAAATCTATATTTAAAGTAGTGTTGCTACATTATTATATTGTGCCATGTTATAAAAATTTCTAAATATATTATTGTGAAAGATGAATACAAATGTACTGCACACAGACTGCACATTATTTTCTGCAGTGGTTTCAAGAGGAGTACAACAGTAAAACAACAAGACAGAGCGCAGAAACCCTACCTTACCAAGAAGAGAGCAAAACATAAATTGCTGGGGATGGAATTCTAAAGACAAGATTTACTCAATCCCTTTTGAAAGTTATCTAATTAAACAAAACGTCCCCCAATGCTTGTGCTGATGTGTTTAGGTACAGTACAGCTGAAACGTGAGTTGTTCAGTACTGTATAGTAACTGATGCTAATGAAGTGCACTGGACTCGATAAATTGAGCCGGCACAGACACAGCCCTCTGGGAGCTTTAGAGGTGCAGAAGAGGCAATTAATGTCCAAGCTAGCCTTGAAAAAACGAAAGAAGATGGAAAAGAGGCATTCTGAGAGACAAATGAAAAGTCTACCATTTTACAGTTTAAGCAGAGGAAATATATGAACAGGATGTTAAAGCGTGTGGGGATTTTCCCTCTGCTCTGCACATGGCAGTCGGAGAGAGCACTCCTGAGTGCCACTGGAGCTTTTCACACTCTTAATTAAATCTACATAAGCTCTTGGTGGAAAATGGTGGAAAATTCACTTCTTCTTTATCTGTATGTGGCAAAAAAATACATTTAAAAATCCAAAGTGTGAGAAGGTATATATAAGACTGTCATTCTTTGTAGTTTATTTCATACTAAATCCAATATTGTAGTTTTCGGGCTATTGTTTCTCACACAGTTGGACAATATCGTAGATCCCATTTATCCTGTCTCATTCTCCTTACATCCGCTGGCTCCGGTCAATACTAAGTGATTGAAATGCAATTAGGTCATTGTTAAAGAGGAAATAGTGGAGGTACAAAACAGATTTGTACTGATGATCAAAAGCAAACATACGGAAAATATGCCTTTGATTTACTTAGACCAGAAAAGCTTCCTGTCAGCAATGTCAGCAGCTTGACCATGACAGCAGAACTGTAATGGTACATTTTTGCATGATTGCAATTTAGAGAAGATAAAGACTCCAGTAGCAGAAAGTGCAGCAGCATTGGCTGTTTTACGCTGATAACCCAAAATGACTGCAACATTTATTTTTGCTGAATATGCCTCGGCTTTACTTGGCTTAAACTCTTGTGTCTTTCACTTCTCCATCTGCACTTCCTACAGCCTACAATCTGACTCGCTCAGACTTTGTCTCACACATCGTGATTAAAGTGGGCTGATTTAAGTGAAGATGACAGTCAAGTTCAGACACCAGAGGCTACAAAAAAAAAAAAAACATCACTCAAGTTGATATGTCGTAACTTGCAAGTCAATCTGAAGTAAAGCGCAGACCTGCTGGGTGTCCTACTGTTCAAGTGCGCTAAACTCTCACTCAAGATCATCATCATCATCGTTCTAATCTGAATACTGTGTGGAGATATTCTCGATCTACTCCAAGGCTGAATATTATTTCACAACACGTATCTGGCACACTGTACAGAAGTGAAGGTTAAAATTACATTAAAACTTTTTTAGTTTAGTTTAGAATTCAATCTCTAATTCAATTCAATAAAATAATTATTTTATCTCCTGGCAAAAATCAAGATTTCAACAAAAACAGATTTAGTATCAATGAGGTAAGTTGTATTAGTTTCAGTTTTTGTGATTTGTATAAAATAAAAAATAAAAAAAACATTCTACTTGTAACTAGTTTATAGATCTTTGGGTCTGTATCGGATTTGTTCGATGTTTGGAAGTAATGCATTAAGTAGTTAGCTTTAGTTGGATTACATTTTAATCAAATTATAAAAAGCATTTCCAGTGAAGAAGCATATATTTAGTAAAACACCTGTCAGAAACTGAATGCACGCAGCTCACATCCTGTTTCATACTTTAGCGTGACACAGAGGCCATGCTGCAGCATCTGTGCTCTTAATAATGGACATGGAGTAGAGGTAGAAGATCTGGACATATTCTTTTAATCATTTGCCAAAATACAGACATTAAAGTACCACTTGTCCATGTAATTCTATGGCCAATTGTACCAAAAAAGTAATATGATTATTTTCGCTTTAAAATTTGTTCAGTAATGAGAGGTCAAGGGAGGTCAAGGCAGTAATCATCTGTGCACTGGAAGTCCACACAATAGAACTAAAAATGCAATAACTTTCAAAAGGTTTCTGCAAGTTTAAAACCAGAAAATATTTGACAAAATACTGTAACTTGGCTGTAAATAAAACTCCAAGATGTTTCTGGGCCAAAACTGCAACAGATGCTGGATTGTTGAGGTTTTGGACACTACTCATACGTGTGCATTATAACATAAATCTTACCTGTCCTGAGACTGCTCCTCATACATCCTCTCCTTGCCCTCTTTGAAAAGTCGAATAGCCCTTTTGGACTTCTTCATGAGGCTGTCAATGTAAATTTTAAAGTACTCGTTCTCACTGAGCTGTGTGAGTTTCTGGTTCTCTTCATATTTGCCCAGTATTAGCCTCAGGTGCTGGTAAGCATCCGGTAAGATATCCAGTATGTATGGAGGACTGTTTTTCAGCTGGAGTCTGGGATTCTGACAGAGGCGAACCTGTGCAAGCATGAATAAGAGAAGAATCAGGAAATATGCTAATTCATTGGAATATCAGTCATGCTACATTTCAGACTAAACCCAAAGTACAGCTTATTAGGAAGATTACATGTATTTATATTTCAAAGCTGAGACATGCACATACAGTAGACAGATGCTCATCTATGATCTGCTCTGCACTAATGTCAAAATCTTCTATTATGTTAGTTTCCGTAAACGATTAGTGTTGCAAACCCGGGTGACAAAACACTTACCACTTTATCCATAAATTTCCATGTTTTTTCCACCGTCCTTCGATCTGCAGCAGCTTGTTTCGGTGGCCCCACTGCATCATGAATGGCATCTATGATACCTAAAATCCGACCCTTACTACGGTTTGGTCCACGTCCACCTGGGGCTCGGCCACTGAGAGCAGTTGCCATTTCCTATAAACTGGCACATAAAGTTATCCTGTTATATATAGATTTATGATTTGTCCAAGTAATTAGTATTAAAAATTTACTTTTAGAATATTTTTTTAAAGTAGCATATTCAGGAAATCAACACTCAACTAATGTTCATTGGTAAGTATTTGGGCCTGTATTTTCACAGACGTAATATTTAAGAATACCCTGTTATTGTGCGTATTAACTAACTTTTTAACTGTAGTACTGTCAAGTAACTTAGAGGCAGTAGAATAATCCCTCTTCTAGTCTGCAGCAGTAGCTTTCCAGTATTCTGTTCAATTATGACCATTTTAGCGTTTCACTGATTAATAATGCAGAGGTCCAAAGCATTCTCTGAAAAGCCAATCTGTTCTCAACAGAGTGAGTTAAACTAAGTTTTACTGAAGATGCTGTGGCCCCATGGTCTTACCTGCTGTGTTGTTTACATAAAAACTCACGTCATAAACAGTTTTTGATAATAGGTTTAATATTTTCTGTTTCTTTATAAAAGGTAAACAGGTCTACATGACAACATAGACGAGTTAGTAAAACGCAAACCCGAATAACTCCCTTCACGGTTCTTTTTCTGGCTTTCCATAAAAAAATCAGTTCAAAGGAAAGTTAAGTCCTAACTTACTGAGCCACTGGGGAATGTTTGCTGGGATCCCTCCTGAACTCGGTCCACCACATCCAGCGCACACAAAACAAGGAGTGTCCAAGAGTCCGGAGGAAAAAACAGTTCTGGGTGAAGGGTCCAGGGCGCGTAACGTTGCAAGTCAATCTAATCCGTCCATGTTTTACAGCCGTCCCGTAAACACTCTTCTCCACTGAAGTGTCTGGGAGTTGGATCAACGAGAAGCTGTGAGCTCCCTTCTTCAGTACATGTTTTGTAAAGCGACATCTGCGTAAAGCTGCAAATGAGCCACCCTACCACAGTGGTCACTCATTTCAAAATAAAAGCCACACTTGCGACGCAACAGCAAATGGAGACACTTGGTTACGTCGTCTGTTGTGATAAAAATAAATGAATACGTTAAGTTATATGCGTCAAATGAAGCTAACTCTCAATAAAAACAACTTTTTGATTAGTAATACAAAGAAAGTACAAAAACAGCGTATTAACCCGTTAACCCAAATAAAACCTTATGAGAAACGAGAATTAAGATGAAACGAGCTTTTGTAAATGTTACTGGCGTGTTCCCATCGTCATCACTTTATACGTGTTCAAGACAAGAGCTGGTTTTCCGCTGTGCCGATACTACAGGTGTATTTTTAAAGCCTTTCCCGTCACCGGGAACATGAAGCAACATTTCCAGGAAGCGGCCAACGCAGTGACAGGCGCGAGCAGCTTTTGCCGTAGCGCTCTGACTGTGTGGACCAAGTCTGTTTTGTAAAGTCACACAAGACTAGAACAAGAGACGCATCCGGTGAACTTCAGCGTAAAACACGGATGTTGTTAAATTACAGGGACGTACAACTCCTTCTCTTCTCTCGATAGTTCTCCAAATGCTCCTGAAAATACTCAAACTTTCTTCTAATAACATTGAATATTGTAACAAAGTCACTGAAACTGATTTTTATTGACTCAAATGGGATGATGAATTTATATAGGTTTAAGACATTGATTACAATCATTTACATTAATTATGATTATTATTGAGTTCATATTTTTTTAAGTGCGTTTTGGGAAACCTATAGTTCTGACAGGACAGTGACGCGACAATAATCAGTGCTTTTAGTTTGAAGAGGCTCTGGTCTGACTTCCTCTAACACCGCTGTTTCTTAAGGCAGCCGCAGAGAAGAGTGACAGGAGAAAGGGCCGCTCCCAAATAAATCCACACAACTCCTCGCGCTGTGAAAAACACCAGCAGCAGATCTGTACCGGAAATGACACAAGAAGCGACGTGGGTGTTAGAAAAGAAATATGTAGCGTGCCACAACTCATTAACTCCGACTTGTGACGTCAACAAATGAGTCCCAGTGAGCAATATTTTAAAAGGTAATTCACTGGAAATGAGTCTAATTATTTTATTGGTAGTGACGATGCACGTGGGCCGAACATTAAGCTGTTTTAATTAATGGCATTTTATAACTTATTCAATAATAAGACATAAAACATAACGATAATAGCACAAAACATAGGCTATGTAACATACTGTACACCAGTTGTGTATAGTTGAACTTTGTTGGGGATAATACACTCCAACAACCTAATATTTAAATAAAAAAAGCAAACGATTATATAAATTACGTATAAATACGTAAATTGTATTGTCATTGTCCAGTAGAAGGCTTTTGTCTTTTTTAAAATATAAATGTACCTCGTGTTGCCTTGATTCATTTTATGAAATCATTGTTATAACAATAAATTTTGATCTTTATTTATTTAATAGACAATGCATATTAATGGACATTTGTAACAGTTACAGTTTGTAAATAAAAGTGCTAGTTTCCATCTGTAGTCCCCAGGCAAGTAACAAAAAAAAGACAGAACACATCAACATTACAAATACAAAGACATAACACCAAAACAGTAAAGATTAAAGCTACTGTTAGCACATTTAATTCCAGGTTTCTTTCAAAGACAAACACATCAAATTATCTGAGATACAATGATTTTTACAATTATAGCTGCAAAAGTAAACCAGTTTTTTCTGTACGTTTTCTGATGAATATGTGGATATAATAAAAAACAGTTAAGGTCTGCTTACGACACAAAACATGACGTGGACTCCACCTTTATCAGACAAGTGCAGTCCGACACAAACAGCCAAGCGTCAGCTATCATCCAGAGGCACACACACAGGGCGTTCCAATCAGACAGCACACTTTCATACAGACCTGAGTTCAACACCAAAACAACAGGACATCCTCTCAAGCTCCAGAGATCACAGAGATCTTTTTCCAGCAGAACAAGCTGAAGGATGAGGTCAGTTAAAACCTAAGTAATAAAAGACTTGTAATTACTCATTTGACATTTTTTATATTTTCTCTTTCAGGTTCTGAAATGTCATTGATAGCTCATTGGAAAAAGTGATTGGAAAATATGGCTGAATCAAGAGAACATGGTAAGATTTTTCTTCTTAAGTTAATGAGGAGTTATTGGTTTGTTTTTGTTTTTTTGGTTTATAAGAGTTTAGAAAATATTGTGTTAAAACTGCAAAATATATGACATTTTAGGTTGCTGCCACCAACATTGTAAAATGCAATAAATATAATTTTCTAGCAATAATTTTAAACACTAACACTGCTCACAATTCTGCTTATTGCAGGTTTATTCTGCTGTTTATTTCATGTCTCTTAAATTATTATTGAGTACCTTTAACAAAACCATAACAAACAACTCATTGTCTTTTAGCGGCAAACTTCCTGGAGGAGTTCAGGGAGGATATCATTGCTGGAGTGACATGCACTGGTGCCATTGTAGAGGCCTGGACGTCCCAACAGCTGCTCTCAGTGGAGGAAACAAGAGCTGTGACTCATGCTTTAACAGAAGAAGACCAAATGAGGGCGCTGTTTGATTCTGTGGAGAGAGGGGAGCCACAGATAAAATCCAGATTTTATCATCTACTTAAACGGAAGGCCCCTGTGCTTATTGCACAATTGGGTAAGGCAAAAGCACCGAGTGTTGTATTGTATATTTTTACTACATTTCATTATAGATTTATTAATCCTGTAACTTTCATTTACAAATCATGTTACAGAGCAAAGACAACAAAACAACAAGACAACCCAAACAGAGCAGAACTGGACAGTGCACAAAACAAAAATGGACATCCAATCCAAAAGGGGGACAATTGTAAGACAAGGACAACTCATTATTGAAATTGTTAAAGAAATTGGACAATTTTGTCAAGAGAGACAAATGGAGAAGGAGGCTTCCCACATTTTTAACAAAGCAACCAGATTAAAGGAAGAGATTAGAAAACTTAGTGATGCTCTAGAGAAAAGCGATCTTGAAGAATACACAATGGATGAAGAGAGGCTTTTGCAAATAAAAGAAATGAATAGACAAAAACAAGAAATAGGAGAAATGCTTGCACAGGTTCAGTGTGAAAGGAATAAGACAGAACAAATAAAAATTGAAATACAGATAGAGAGAGTCAAGATAGAACAGGACAGACATTTTGCTAAAGCAGAGGCAGATGAACTAAACTGTTTGGGGGAGAGCATCAAAAGGCAAAAAGAGGAGCTGGATGAGAAGTTGTGCCAAGTAAAGAGACAGATACGAGAGATGGAAGTGATGAGTGACGAGACAGAGCAAAAGAAAAAGGACATGGTCAAAGTGATGAGGATGAGCAGAAGAAAAGAGGAAGAGCTGAGCAGGATGAGGGAGGAGATAGAACGTGTCACACTTGAAACTGACGAGCACTTATCACAGGCCCAAGTCAAATGGATAGATTTCCAAATCCAAAAGCAGAAACGGCAGCTCGACCAGCGGCTGGAGAGGACCATGAGAGAGAGGGATGAGTTAGACGTCATGAAGATAAAGCTCCAACGGACAAAGGGAGGAGCTGCGACAACAAATGGAAGACGCATTAACAAAGATGCTGCCTGTGGCTCAGATGAAAGGCAACATGGAAACAACTGTGGCCGAGCTGAACAGCACCTGGGGGGAGATGTGTGAAGCCCAAAGGAAGGCACGAGAGAACAAAGAACAAGTGAAGCGTTATGTGGTGAGTAAAGCATATACACACACAACAATATGAGCCAGTGACAAGGAAGGACATGAGCTAAAATGAGGTCTGAAAATGAAAATTTAAAGTTAGTTCTGTTTAGTCTCTGCTTTAGACTTGGTTCATTCCTACATTTAGTCCTGGTTCAGACCGGTTTAATCCTTTAGCTTCTGTTTTGACAAGTGAAAGTTTTCCAGAGCCTATTTCTTTCTATATTATTATTCAGTTAATCATTTTTACAATGTCAAAAAGCATTCAAATATTGCAGCATAAATAGTTATCACCTATTTTTCCAAAATCATGTAGCCCTAACCTAATATATATTAGCTAGTCCAGAATGACAAAGCCTAAATGTGGCCTAATATGTCACTACAATGTAAAACATTTAAGATTAGTAGATGCCCAAAATCTCACACAGTACAATATTAAACAGTAACATTTGCAGAAATATGCATAGAATTTAATTGTAATATGTCTAAATATGGAGTTCAAATAATTATAAACCAAAGTCCTTTTTTCTTCTTTATAAAGGACACACTAAAATACATCAAAGCTCAGGTCAACAGGTGGATTACAACAGAGGAAAGGACAAAGCACTTCACCAGAGCAAAAGTTTCAAGAAACAGACCAAGGCCTTTTTGAACATGACACAGCTCAGGTTGCAATGGAAAGAACAAAAACCACGATGAAAAGACAACCACCAGTAAGAGCTGATGTCCAGCAGAGTTCAGAGGTGACACAAGAAAGCGAAGAACACGTTTTGGCAGTGAACGTAGAGAAGGAACAGAAAAGCTTTTTACAAATCCAGAGAGAAATTCACGAAGAAACAATATCAGTTCATGATGAGGGCGAGGCAGTGTTAAATCTGAAAGAAATTGAAGAAATTGAAAATCAAATAGCTCAACTTACAGAGAACGAGGAGAGAATAAAAGAGCAAATCAAGTCTGATATGAACAACATGGAGGTAAAAAGTGAGGAGATTAAACAAATCATCAAAGAAATAAATGAACTACAGAGTCAAACACCAGACACTGTTATCACACCGCAAGACGTCAAATCACCGAGAGAAGCAAGTGGATGGATACAGGAAACACTTTACACAAAAATTCAGAGGATATTCAGCACAATCTGGCGACAGAAAGAAACAGAGGAAGCCGACATACAAGATGTGACTGATGAGTGTGATTTAGTGACCCCAGATTTTGAGGACGGCTCAGGGGAAGAATATTCTGCAAGTGATATGCAGAGACTGAAAGAAGAGCTTTACGTTACGATAGACCTCATAAGATCAGTGAAGTTGGACCTCATGCCAGAATCAGACGATTGTTTCACAGAGGAAGACTGTGAACCTGAGGCCAGTGCAGACACTGAAGCCCTGCTACGAGAGATAAAAGAATTCCAAGATGTTTTAAAAATGATAAGAGATGACATTATGCACCTGAAGGAAGAAATGAGTGACTTAAAAATGATGAAAATAACAGCGAAAAAGCAGAAAAGAGATCTGGATCAGAGGTTAGAGAAAACCTTAAGAGAGAGAGATGAGTTAGATATCTTCAAACTAAAGGTTCAAAGACAAAATGACGCCCTTCAGCACAAGTTGGAAAAAATGCAACACATAAAGAACAATGTTGCGAAAATGGCTGCTACAGTAAGAAAGAAAAGTGAAGATATGGACGCTGTTATAAAAGAAAATGAGTTATCATTGGCAAAGATTGAAGATCTTTGTAAGACCGAGGCCAAGAAACAGGACTCAGAAACCCTTAAATTGCAAATTAAAATTGAGTTGGAAAACATGAAATCAGCAAAAGAATATGTGCAGGCAGCAATCAGTAAAGTAAACAATTTAAAGGAAACTGTGCAATGTCCAACGCAGGAGCTCGATGACAAACAGCAAATGAGCAAAAGGGAAATCAGAGAAATGGAAATGCTTCAATCCGAGCTGGAAATCAAGAAGAGAGAAAGTGAATGGGCTTTTAGAAAGGCCATGAGGAAAAAGGAGGAGCTCGAACACATGTGGAACGAAATTCAAGAAGAGAAGGACTCGCTGAGAAGAGAGCGCAAGAAAAAGAAGAGAGAACTGGACCAGAGACTGGAGAGGACCATGAGAGAGCGGGACGAACTGGAAATACTGAAGATCAAACTGCAGCGACAAAGAGAGGAGATGGAGGTCTTTGAGAGAGAGAACGAAAGCATCAGAAATCAGCCAGCGTTGATCCTACAGGAAGAACAAGAGTCCGTTACCCAGACAGTACAGGCTCACCAGTTTATCAGCAACCTCCAAAATCTCAAGAGAAAGATCGACAGGCAGTTAGAAATGATTACTAAAGAAACAGGGGCTTTGAATGATGTACGTGTTGAGCTGCAACATCAGTGGGAAGTGCTCCAGGGAATGCAGTCTGAAAGCAGGAATGTTAAAGACACAGTTAACAGAATCAAATCACAAATCCTGGTGAAAACACAACAAAATATCCTGCAAGGCAAAGCAGAGACCGATAAACTCTACCAACTAAAAGAAGAGCTGGATGCCACTTCCCGGAAGGTGAGAAGAGATATACAAGAGATGGAAGTGTTGAAGTCAGAGTTAGAAACGAATAAAAAGGAAAATGAGAGGATGTTTAAAAGAGGATTCAAAAAAGAACAAGAAGCAAAAGCAATGTGGGCTGAGATCCAAGGAGAGAAGGAGGCTCTAAAAATGGAGACGCAGAAGCAGAAGAAGGAGCTGGACCAGAGGCTGCAGACCATCATCCGTGAGAGGGACGAGCTGGAGGTCATGAGGCTGCAACTGCAACAAGAAAGAGAGAAGAACTACGGTCTGATGGCATATCAAATTCACAAGCACCGGGAGAGGATTGAAACGTGTACAGAAAAGTTCAAACGCATTAAAAAAGACACTGAAGAGATGAAAAAAGTGGTCGAGACAGAAAGTCAAAATATCACAGCTCAGTCGGGCTTCATAACAAAGACAAAAGATCAAGTAGAGCACCTTAAAAATGAGACGAAAAGAGTGAAGTTAACATTAATGACTGCTTTAAAAAACGTGCAGGAAAAGCAGACATCTCTGGTTCAAGTCGAGGAGAAAATTGACAACAAACAAAAATCTCTAGGAAAAGAAAGAGAGAAAATCCGGCACAAATCAGAGGAGTTAGTCCAGAGAGAGATGGAGCTGGAAAAAGAAAAAGAGCATCTCAAAGCCCAGGTTCAGATGCTCACGGCGGACATAGAAAAGATGAGAAAAGAACAAAAAGAAAAGAGATTTGAGAGATGTCGCTGGAGGGTATCAGGAATTCAAACCTAAAAAGAAACGAATGAAAACGGACGCAAAGAAAGAAAAGGAGTGTGAGGTGTTGCGACATGAAGAAGAGACAAAGAGGCCAGAGATGATGGAGGACAGCGAAGACCTTATGAAAATCAAAGCAGAAATAATGCAGGAGCGAGTGGACCTTCACAGATTCAAAAAGACAATTGAAAAAGAAAAAGCTGACTTGGAGTTAATGAGGTCAGACATCCAAATACTTATGAACCTGATGGAACAAGACAAACAGCGTATAAAAGAGGAAATAGAGCTTCTGAACATGACAAAGTCAGAGATAGAGAAGAAAAGACAACACATAGATGGGCTCCTTGATGATATAAACCAAGAGAGAGGCAACTTTAAAGATCTGTCCGTCCAAGTTAACAAAGTAAACGACACACTGGAGGCAATCAGAATGACTGCTTTAGAACGAAAACACAACGAGGAGCATCAACAAACACAACTAAAGAGTGTTCTACTCTCAGAAACCAAACTGGAAGATCTCATCAAAAATCTGAACGTGATGAAGAAGAGGCTGAAAGAGCCATTAACCTTACCAGAGAAGAGAAAGAGCAGCTTATTAAGATGAGGAAAGAAGTTGAAATGGACAGACAGATGCTGGTACAGGAGATAAAAAGAATAACAGAGCAACTGTCACTAGAAAAAGTGACCATCCGAGAAAAATGCAAACACATATTCATAAAGACAACAGAGCATTAAAGCCAAAACAAGAAGAATACAGGAAAGTCAAGAAGCAATGCAAACAGTCTGCAGTCTATTACAACAAAACCAGCTACAACTTGATCAAGGGATCAGTAAAATGGCAGAATATAAGGACACATTTAACCAAGAAAAGCAAAGTCTGATTAGTACAATGTCAAACATAACCAGCTCCTTAAAAGAAGAGAAACTGCTTTTAGCCAGGGAAATATTCAAGAATAAGTCGGAATTAGAAAACACAGTGACACATCTCAAACAAATGGAGGAACACATTAGAAGTTCCCTTAATAAGATCCACCGAGAAAAGGACACTCTCCGAGACCTGGCTGGTCAGGTTGAGGAAGAAAAGCACAAACTCCAGAACATCATGGCCACTGCTGTGGACAAACTGAAAGACCTGAGTTATGGAGCAAACCAAATCCAGATGAAAGAGCTGCAGGGTGACGCTGCAGTTTTAAGAGCAGAGAAGGTCAGAACTGCAAAATGTAGAAAGAGATCTAAACACGAAGAGAGAAGAGGTTGAAATTATCTTAGGGAAATCAGAGAAGGAAACAAAGTGGTCCGTCAAATGAAAGCTGTCACTGAACAAGTGAATAGTCAAATACAGAGAAGAATGTCTGAGTTAAAAACTAAAGAAGAAGAGCTTCAGGTTCAGATGGAGTCAGCAGAATTTGTGAAGGCAAAACTGAAGGAGATTAAAGAAAAGATTGGGGAAATTACAAAAAACAAACTGCAGAAACTGGAGCAAAACAGTAAATGTCTCCAAAATGTGCATGTGTGTCTGGAAGAAAAGCACACAGCTCTGGAGGAACAGCAGCAACAAATGAAGGCCTATAATGGGACACTGCAGAGGGAAACTAGAGGATTAAAGAGTGTCCTTTCCCAACTAAAGGAGCATCGGGACAGTCTGGATAAAGACAAACTAGAACTGGAGCTGAAGAGGTCTGAAATCCAGAGAGACACGGCCATGTTCCAACAATTAAAACAGGACGGAAATGAAGCCCAACAACTAGAGGTCAAGGGTGAAGTAGACACAAGACAAGCAGAAGCAAGAAGAGTTTATACAGTTGAGACAGAACAGACAACAGCAGAAACAGAAACCCCAGACAAATTCAAAGTGGAAGAGGAACAAGTGGAAACACTGAGGGTCAGAAGGGATCGGCTCATGAGTAAGATGCAAACACTGAAGCAACTTACAAACAAAATATGTTCAGATATCCAACAGAAAATGGACAGAGTAGATAAACTAAGGGTTTTAATAGAACAAAAGCAAGCCCAACTTGATCCACAGAAAGATACAATCTGTGTGGACACTGAAGTGTTTAAGAGGGAAAAACAGACTGTACTCAAGGTCATCTCAAACATAAAGAAGTGTATTAGAGAAAAGGAGAAGTCAGAGGATAACACAGGAATCCAAGATGGAGAGACTAGTCAAGACAAAGAGACTGTGGGAGGAGATTTTGTTACAAAGCCGAGTGAAAAACTGGACTCTGGTTTGATGAGTCCTGAACAAATAATCACACTGGAACAAATAAAACAAATTATAAAAGTAAAACAAGACAAACTGAAACAGACGGAAAATGAGCTCAAGGACAATAAAGAATATATCAGCAGCTTGCTCGTCGAAACAAGCAGAGAGAAAAGCCACATTAAAACTCTGGCTGCTCTTGTTCAGAAAGGAAAAGATCAACTTCAAAATATTGTGAGCACTGTTTGTCAGAAACAAAGAGATCTGCAACAAGATGAGAGAGAAAAACAGGAGCAACAACGAGCTGTGGGGGCAAAAAAAGAACAAGAGGAGCTTTTGGGGAAGAGTTTCAGTCAGATGAAAGAACTGGACACACTGAGAGCAGACATGTCTGAGCAGAAAATGTCCTCCGCTAAACAAGCGCTAAGTGAGAGAACATGCTGTGTCCTGGAAAACAAAATGCAACAGTTACATAAAGATAAGGCCGTTCTTAAAGTGTGCACTCTGCTGGAAGAGAAATGTGCGGAACTTGACCAAGGAAAACAAAACCTAACTGCATGCAGTGTAATTTTGAAAGAAGAAAAGACAAGCTTAAGTAGTAAAATATCAGACATTCTTAGACACATACAGGGAAAGAAGGAGGAGTGGAAGGCTACAGTCAGTGCTGAAGAACAAAGTGTCACACTAAAACAGGGAAGAGAAGATGTTGACTTGGAGCGTGTGAACTCTGACATCCAGAAACAATATGCCATATTAAAAAAGTATAAGGAAGACATCAATAAGCAACTCCGGCAGCTGAACGCAGACAAGGTGGAGCTGCAAAACAAAAAAGCACAAACAGACTGTCTGCTCAAAGAAATAACTACAGAGAAAAGCGAGCTTAAAGATCTGTCTGCTCGTGTTCAGACTGTAAAGAAAAACCTCACTAATGTCATTGGAATGATTCAATCGAAACATCAAGAGGAGATGCAAACCTTGAAATGGGAATTGATGAATGAAAAATCAACTGTAGATGGAGAGAAGAGAGAACTGGAACTGCTAAGACAGGATCTGAACAGAAAGAGAGAAGAGACTGAAGCTGCCATGCACAAGATCAGTGAGGAGAAAAGGGAACTTGAACAAATCAGGATAAGCATTGACAATGAAAAAGTAACCCTAAAGAGTGAAAAAGACAAACTGAACAGAGACCAATGTGAGCTAAAAGAACAAGAAGATAGACTAATGGCAAATATGAACATTATGCACAGATTGCAAAAAAGCCTCAAGGAGCTGAAAGAAAGCAAAGGTTTTGACATCGAAAACAAATTTCAGAACTTGGATCAAATGCAAAAGAATGTGCAGGATGGTTACAGGAAACTGCAGGAACAACTGGAGAGCATTCAGGGCAAGAGTGAAGAAATAAGTGTCTGCATTAACTATATACAGAGGGCACGACTTGAAGTGTCGAAAGAGCACAGACAACATCAGATGCTTCTTGAAAAACAACAGATGGAAATGGAAAAAGGAATGAAGCAGGAAAAAAAAGAGCTTGATAGACTGAAGGAAATAATGAAGAAAGGGAAAGTTGATCTGGAGAAGATGAGGGCTGACGTCCAGAGAGATGTGAAAAAGTTAACACAACATAGAGAAGAAACAGTGAAGGACAGAGAGCTGTTCCAAAAGACAAAGAGTGAACTCCTCAAACAGAGAGAACACACTGACAGTCTGCTGGAGGAGGTCAGCAAGGAGAAGAGCAACATTAGAGACATGGCTACTCAGGTTCACTCAAAAAGACAACATCTTGAGAAAGTAATCCACAAAGTTGTCCTCAAACAACAGGAACTAGACCTGAGACAAAATGAACTGGAGACACAACGCCAAGACATTGACAGGAAAAGACAAGAGGCAGAAGCCACCATGAGCCTCATTGATGAAGAGAAACAGCAGCTTCACAGAATGAGGACTGAGCTGGAAATGACAAAACAGGAAGTTGGACGTGAAGAAAACTATATGAAACGCAGAGAAGAAGAGATTAAAAGAAAAGAACACTTGAGACACAAAGAACTGGAGACACAAATCAAAGAGCTCCACAGTACCGCTGTACTGCTCCAGGCCGAGAGACAACACTCAGATGCTCAGAGGAAGGACATGGACAGAAAAAGACAAGAGGCTGAAGATGCCATAAGACTCATCAATGAAGAGAAACTACAAATTCACAAAATGAGGACAGAGTTGGACATAAAGACACAGGAAATGAGACAACAACAGGACAATCTGAAACAAGGAGAAGAGCTCCTGAGCAGAGACAGAGACCAACTGGAAGCCCTGAGGACAGATGTGGACAGAGACAGACAAGAGCTGAACTCTGCCTGGGAGGACATCAGAGAGCAGAAACAGCAGCTCAGTCTGATGAAGAACACTTTGGACATGGACAGACTAAAGCTGGAAAAACAACAAGAGCAGATGGACACAGGGCTGTGTGAGCTGAAAACAAGACAAGAGGAGGTCCACAGTCACATCCTGGACATCCACTCTGTGAGAGAGCAGCTGAGACACCTAAGAGGACACATCCAACACAAGAGGGACACATTACAACAACACATAAAAGACATGGACACACTTTGTGTTGGACTGCAGCAGCAGCTCACAGCACTGAACCAGGACAGAGTCAAGATGGACGACTGCACTCAGCAGCTCAAGAGACAACAGGACGCTCTAAAAGACACACTGTCTCACACCGCAGGACACAAGCAAATGGAGCAACAACTTCTCCTGGACAGACAGCATGTGGACAAACTGAGAACAGAAGTGAAGCAGCAGAAACAGGAGCTGGATCAAGAGAGAGACCAGATGAACAGAGACAAAGTAGGGCTGCAGCAGATGAGGACTGGTGTTCACAGACTCATGGACAAGTTAGAACACAGTGGAGACAAGATTCAAAAGACAGCAGAGACATTGTTCCTCTTCAGAAGTGAGCTCCAAGAGAAGACAGGAAACTTGGACTGTCTTCTTGAGGAAATAAAGAACGAGAAAAGCAACATGAAGGACATTCAGACACAAAGAGATCAACTGAGACGCCTCAGGAGCTCTGTTGTCCTCAAGCAACAAGAACCTAAACAACAAGACCAGGAGGCTCTGAAAACCTTAGCAGCAGAAAGAGAACAACTGGAGGAGTGCAGGAAGGAGCTGAACCTGACGAGAGATGAGAATAATGCTGTCATGGTTATAATCAGAGCAGAGAGACAACAGTTAGACAAGATGAGGACCCAAGTTGAGATGGAGAAACAAACATTTCTGAATGAAAAATATGTACTGGAAAGAGAACTGTTTGAGTTTAAGACCAGAAAAGAAGAACTTATTGGTGATATAAAATCTATTAAAAATGTTAGAGAAAAACTCAAACAGCTCAATGAAAGGACACATGAGAATGTCCAACGTCAAATGAGCACATTACATGAGAACAATCAGCGAGTATTAAAACTGTGCTCAGAGATGGAACAGAAACTGGCAGGTGTTAATGAATATCAAGATAAACTGTCCTGCTTCACCAAACTGTTTAGGTCAGAAAAAGAAGACTTGGCGACACAACTGTCACAGATGAAAATAAAAAATGAAGAAATACACAGCCGACAGAGCAAACAGTTGGAGAAAGACAAACACAATCTTGAAATTCAAAAGGCAGAGCTGAATCAAGAACAACAGGATCTGGAAAGAGAGAGAGAGACGGTGAACAAAGAGAAAGCGCAGCTGGACGTGATGAGGTCAGACGTTAACAAAGTCATGGAAATGTTACAACAACATACACTTCATGTAAAAAACGAAAAGGACAAGCTGCAAACCCTAACAAAAGACCTACAAACAAACAACGGAAATGCATACCTTCAGCTACAGGAGCTGCACACAGAAAAAGACCAAACGAAGAATCTGAAAATGCAGCTTCAAACAACACGAGCCAAAGTGGAAAATCTGATAAAAAGGTTTGATCTGAAACAAAAAGAACAAGAAGTAAATGATGAAGAGATGAGACGACAAACAGAGGAGCTGCAGCACATGAGGAGCACGTTATCAGCAGAAAGACAACAAATGCAAGAGCGGAGACAAGAGAATGAAGATGTTATGGACACTATCAGAGCAGAGAGATTAGAGCTGGGTCAGATGAGGACCAGTGTGGACATGGACCGTCAGAGGTTGAAGGATGACAAAGAGAGAATCAGAAAGGACCTCATCGAACTGAAAACAAGAGAGGAACTGGTGGTGAGCAGATTCAAAATGATGTCGGACAAAGTCAACTTCCTGATTGAAAAGAAAAGCAGAGATGTAGAAGACGTTGAGAAAAGACTAGAACAGCAGAGTCGAGATATACAAAAGCTTTGCGGCGAACTGACTCAAAAGCAGGAACGAGTCCATCAAGAAAGAGACAAGCTGCTGAGTTACGCATTCAAAACAGAAATAGGGCCTCTGAAGGTAACTGTCTCAAATCTGGCAACGCAGCAAGAAGCCATGCAAAATCAACTTCAGGAAAAACTGACAGTGGAAAGACAGCATTTGGAAACATTTAAGGCACAGATTTTGCAGAAAGCGTCTGATCTGGAAAAAGTCAGTCAGATGATAATCAGTGAAAGACAGGCCTTGGTGGAAATGAAGAGTTACATTAAAGAACAATTCCACGAGTTCAAAAGGGGCCAATTACTGATTAAAGAAATTAAAGTTGATTTGGATGTGACAAGGAGTGAGATACAGGAAAAGAAGAAACACATCACTCGACTTGTTGATGATTTAAATGTGAAGAATGAGAAAATTAGTCATCATCTGATTCAAGTGGAAACACAAAAAGACCAATTTAAAGTAGCTATGAAAAACTTTGCTCAAAAAGTGAAGCAACTATCGGAAGACAACCTGAAGAGGAAAACTGAGGAATTACAATGTGAGAAGAAGAATCTACAAGAGGCTGAAGAACAAGTCAAACTTTTACAGATTGGTTTTAAAAACATGACCGTCAAGGTGAAGGCTGCTGTGAGCAAAATTGTCAAAGAAAATGAAGCCCTTGGTCTAGTGCACGCACAGATCAAATCAGACAGAGAAATGTTGTTCAATGAAAAGGAAAGAATCACACGCGAGGCATTTGCACTAAAAGGCCAAGAGAATCAGCTTATGAATGAAATGAAATACTGTGAATGTCTGAGAACAAAACTGGAAGAGATGAGTAGAAAGTTGCACAAGGACATCAAACACAAAAAGGACCAATTAGAAGAGAGCAGGCAGCACATATTTCAGCTGCACAATCATTTTAAACAAAAACATGATGAACTTGGTCATCAGAAAGAAACTCTAACAAGTTACTCTGAGCTGTTGAAGAGAGAAAAGGAGAGTTTAATGAGAACACTGTCAGACATGTGTGCCCAAAGAGAGGAAGTGGAAAGTCAATGGAAGCAAAGGATTGACTCGGAAACAAATAACATTCAACAACTCAAGTCCAAAATGATGTTAGAGAAGGAGGAGTTTGACAGAGAGAGGGAGTTGCTGTGGAAAGAGAGAGATGACTTGGATCGGATTAGATCTGACATCCAAAGGCAACATGACCTGCTGAAAAAATATAAGAAAAAAATACAACCGGGGCTCAGTTATTTGGACATGACCATATCCGAGCTGCAGAAAATGAAGATGGAGATCCAGAGTGTGTTTAAGGTCATAAACACACAGAAAACCAGTATGAGACACCTGGCTCTGCAGACGCACAAGGGACAAAATGACATTCAGATGTGTCTGAAACTGTTTGCTTTAAGACAAAAAGAATTGGATCAAAGGGAAGACAATATCAGAAGACAAGCTCAAGAGCTACAAAACCAACAGAGTCTTGTACAAGCAGAAAGGCAACAACTTAACAAACTCAAGGCAGATGTCAACAAGAACAAGCAAGAGTCTGCAGCAGCTATGGACAGTGTCAATGAAGAGAAAGAGCAGCTGACTAAAATTAAGGCTGATGTTAATCTAGAAAGACAAATCCTTCTGAATGACAAAAAAATAGTGCAAGAAAAACTAAATGAAGTTCAAGTAAAAGAACAGGAGCTTCTGAGTAAAACCCAGATTGTTGAAGATCTAGGGGAAAAAGTCAAACAGTTGATTGAAAGGGCTCATAAAGACATGGAAAACAAAATAACTCAAGTTAAACAAAATAATGAGCATGTTCTTAAGCAGGGAATTTTGCTGGAGCAAAGCTCTGAAAAACTTAAGAAGAAGAGAGAGAGCGTGTGTACATACATGACACTGTTTCACAAGGAAAAGGGAACTCTCTGTGGAATCATGTCAGACATGTTCAAAAACATACATGATGAAAAACAAGATCTCAAGAGAGAGAAAACTGACCTGGAGCAAATGAGGATAAAACACATGGATTTGTTTGAAAAATATCAACAAGATATGATAAAGGACAAAGACCTGGTCCAAAAGACAAAAATTGAACTCCTAAAGCAGAAGAAACACACTGACAGTCTAATGGAGGAGGTCAACACAGAGAAGAGCAACATTAGAGACATGGCCGCTCAGGTTTACTTGGAAAGACAAACACTTGAAAAAGTTATCCACAATGTTCTCCTCAAACAACAAGAACTAGACCTGAGACAACATGAACTGGAGACACAACATAAAGATCTCCACAGCTCCACTGAGCTGCTGAAGGCCGAGAGACAACAAGTGGAAGACCTGAGGAAGGAGCTTGACAGGAAAACACAAGAGGCTGAGGCTGCCATGAGTCTGATCAATGAAGACAAACAGCAGCTTCAAGAAAACAGAACAAAATTAGAAGCTGAAAGAGAACAACTGGAGATGCTAAAGAAGGAAGTGAACAGGAAAAGTGAAGAGGCCAATGTATGTATGAACGTTATTGAAGAAGAGAAACAAAAGCTTTACAAAATAAGGACAGAGCTGGACCTGAAGAGACAGGAAGTGGACGGTCAACAAGACAATATGAAACAAAAAGAAGAGCTCCTGAACAGAGAAAAACAACAAGTAGAAACCTTGAGGAAGAACCTGGACAAGAAAAACCAAGAAGCTGAGTCTGCCATGAGTCTTATCAATGAAGAGAGTCATCAGCTTCAGGAGCGCACAAGTAAATTACTAACTGAAAGAGAGCAACTGAACGTATTAATGAAGGAAGTTAATAGTAAAAGAAAAGACACTGAAGCTGCAATGAGCCTCATCAAAGATGAGAAACAGAAGCTCCACAAAATAAAGATGGAGCTGGACCTGAAGAGACATGAAATTGAGTGTCAACAAGACAATCTGAAACAAAAACAAAGACTCCTGAACAGAGACAGAGACCGAGTGGAAGCCCTGAGGACAGATGTGGACAGAGACAGACAAGAGCTGAACTCTGCCTGGGAGGACATCAGAGAGCAGAAACAGCAGCTCAGTCTGATGAAGAACACTTTGGACATGGACAGACTAAAGCTGGAAAAACAACAAGAGCAGATGGACACAGAGCTGTGTGAGCTGAAAACAAGACAAGAGGAGGTCCACAGTCACATCCTGGACATCCACTCTGTGAGAGAGCAGCTGAGACACCTGAGAGGAGACATCCAACACAAGAGGGACACATTACAACGACACATAAAAGACATGGACACACTTTGTGTTGGACTGCAGCAGCAGCTCACAGCACTGAACCAGGACAGAGTCAAGATGGACGACTGCACTCAGCAGCTCAAGAGACAACAGGACGCTCTAAAAGACACACTGTCTCACACCGCAGGACACAAGCAAATGGAGCAACAACTTCTCCTGGACAGACAGCATGTGGACAAACTGAGAACAGAAGTGAAGCAGCAGAAACAGGAGCTGGGTCAAGAGAGAGACCAGATGAACAGAGACAAAGTGGAGCTGCAGCAGATGAGGACTGGTGTTCACAGACTCATGGACAAATTAGAAGGACATTTAGAAGACATCAAGAAGGACAAAGACATGCTCCAAAAGACAAAGACTGAACTCCTGAAGCAGAAAGAAGGCACTGACACTCTCTTAGTGGAGGTCAAAGCTCAGAGAGATGACATGGCTGTTCGAGTTCAGAAAACAAGAGTCCAACTTCATGAGCTCATGAACAGGGTTACCTTAAAACAACAAGAACAGAAGCTCAAGGAGGAAGCATTGGTCAAATTAACCCAAGATTTGCAAGTCTGTAAAAGCAACGTATTGGCTGAAAGAGAAGAATTGGAACTCTTTAGGAACGATTTCAATGAAAAAAGGGAAGAGGTTGAAGCTGCTGTGATAAGAATAAAACAGGAGCAAGAGCAGCTCCGTCAAGTCAAGAATAATGTCGAAGATGACCTTTCTAAAGTCATAATCAGAGAAGAGCAGATATTGAATTGTATGAGCTCAATGGAAACAATAAGAGCAAAGTTTAAAGAGACTGTAAAAGGACTGTGTGAAAACACCAGGGACACGGTCAGTCTCCTAAATCAAAACAGCACAAAACTATTACAACTGCAACAAACACTGACCACTCTCAGTGTACAAAAGGAAAGCGTAAGTTCTTTTGAGGTTCTAGAGAAAGTCAAAACACGTGTGATGGAAGAGTTGTTAAAGGAAAAACAAGAGCTTGAAATGGCTAAGGACAAAGAGAAGCTTAAAGCCAATGAGCAACAGAAAATGGACACAAAACATATTCAGAGACTACTGACCATTTTTAAACATGATAAAGAGAAGTTAGAGAAGAACAAGGCTGATCTACAGAAGGACAAAGAACAGTGGGATAAGCTTCTGTGTGAGATTGATGGAGAGAAAATTCACATCAAGGATTTGGCCCTCAGCTTTCACACACAGAGCAAACAAGTGAAGAGAGCAGTGGCTGAAGCAACAGTCAGACAAAATGAAGAACAATGTGTTGCTATGTTAAAGGAAAAGATGATGCATGACAGAAAAGAATTTGTGGACAGAGAGGAGGAAGCCTTGGGAATACTGAAATGTAAAATCCAGAAAGATGTAGAGGCCATAGTAGAGGTGAAATGTGAGCTGGAGAACACTGTGAAGGAGTTCGAAAACAGCAAACAGAACCTTCACTGCCTTTTGAACAAGATCAACGCGGAGCGGTCCAACATTAAACACATGGCACTTCGTATCAGCACGACAACAGGAACACTTCTAAACAGGATTAAACTGAAACAAAAAGAACAAGAAATCAAGGATGATGAGATGAGACGACAATTAGTGGAGCTGCAGCACATAAGGAGCACGTTATTGACCGAGAGACAAGAAATGCAGGGGAGGAGACACGATAATGAGGCAGAGGAACAAGAGCTCAGGCAGATGAGGACAAGTGTGGACATGGACCGACTGAGGCTGGAGGAGGACAAGGAGAGAATGAGAAAGGACCTAACTGAGCTGGAAAAGAGAGAAAAACGCCTCATGGAAAGCATTACATCAATTGAAACGCTGAGAGCAAGGTTTGAGGAGCTTTATGACAAGATGTGTGTGTATGTCCAAACAAGTGCACCGCAGCAGGAGACCGGAGCAGCAGTGGGCAGCAGCGGAGACAAAAGTACAATTATTCAGACTGAAGGCGACATGGAAAAACAGCTTCTACACGTCAAGGAAAGATTCCAAAAACAACTGTCTGAGCTCACGGCCAGAGAGTATGAGCTAATGTGTATAATGAACTCCATGGAAACTGGGAGAGCAAATGTCCAACTGCTGAGCCGAAGGATAAATGAACATCTGAAAAACAAACAGCAAGAATTAGACGCAAACAGTGACCGCATTCAAAAGCTGTGCAGTGCTTTGGAGCTAAACTGTGCAGAATTAAAGAAAAATAAAGACAAAACATTAGCATCCATAAGTAAACTGTTGCTGAGTCAAATGGATGTACTAAAATGTCTGTTGGTCAAAAACATGCCGGGAGGGAAAATTGACAAACTTGCCGCAGAGAACATGCAATTGAAAACATACGCTGAGACAGAGAAAGACGAGCTGAGTGAGATGTTAGTACAAGAAGAACAAGATCTGAAAGTGGTGAAGGAAATCCCAACGGTACAAGAGGAGACAGAACAACACTCACAAACAGACTCTCTGCTGGGAATCAGGTCAGATGTGTCGACTCAGACTGACTGCACCGAAAGGCAGGGGAAGAGAGAAGATGACTTGGAACAACTTCATCTATTAGCATTCAAGGAGAAACTAGAGCTGAAGTCCAACGACATCCAGACACAATTCAAGGCTTTGGATGTAAGCAAGCGATATCTAGAAGAAGAAAAAAACAAATTATTGAAGATCCAAGATGAGCTAAAATCCCAGAGTCAAAAACTATCCCACCTCATCGAAGTGATAAAAACTGAAATGAAATATCTTAAATTTCAAATTCAGGCACAGCAGCAGCAACTGAAGGAAAAGAACTTTGCAGGACAAATAAGGAATCTGCAAATCCAACAGAGTGTTTTACCAGGGGAACGAGAGGCACTTAACTCTTTAAATAAGGACATTGATCGAAGAGAGGAGGAAGTTGAAGTTGTTCTGGACAGCATTAGACAAGATCGAGAACACGTGGAGGAAATGAAAAGAGCATTTGACACTGAGAAGGAAATGCTTTTAAATGAAAAGAAGAAGATACAAGAAATAATTTCAGAGCTTCAAATGAAAGAGGAGAAGCTTCTCAGCAAAGTAAAACTCTGGGATTCTCTGAGAGCTGAACTTAAGGAGCTGAACAAAAGACGAAAGATGAGATTAGATACAAAATACAGAGTTTGGAAGAAAATACAAACCATGTTATGAAACTGTGTGCTTCTTTTGAGCAAAGGTGTGCCGAGCTGGATCAAGTCAAAAACAAAATGTCTGCTTTTGCTGAAATGCAAAGACAAACGAGAGAGCTCTTTAAAATCAAAGGTCAAATAGAAGATGAGTTGAGAGAAAAAGTGTTGTTGGAAGACCAAAAGGTTGCTAAGATGATGCACGAGACAGAAGAGACAAAAATGGGGGAGAAAAAGGTAGCAGACTTAGGTGTGCTGGAGGTTTTGAGGGGGGCAAAATGTGAGCTGGAAACCACTATGAACGAACTAAAGAACAGCAAACAAAACCTCCATTGTCTTTTGAATGAGACCAACGCAGAGAAGTTGAACATTAAGAACATGGCACTTCAGATTAGGAAGAAAACAGAAACAGTTCTAAACAGGATTACACTGAAAGAGAAAGAACAAGAAGTAAAGGATGAAGAGATGAGACGACAAACAGAGGAGCTGCAGCACATGAGGAGCACGTTATCCGCAGAAAGACAACAAGTGCAAGAGCGGAGACAAGAGAATGAAGCCGTCATGGACACTATCAGAGCAGAGAGACTAGAGCTAGAAGGGATGAGGATTCAGACACAAATGGAGAAAGATATGACTGAAAGAGAAATATCAGTGGTTAAGTCCAGGAAAGAAGAGCTTGAGGGTAAAATAAAATGTATTGAAGATGTTAGAGAAAAACTCAAACAGCTCAATGAAAGGACACATGAGAATGTCCAACGTCAAATGAGCACATTACATGAGAACAATCAGCGAGTATTAAAACTGTGCTCAGAGATGGAACAGAAACTGGCAGGTGTTAATGAATATCAAGATAAACTGTCCTGCTTCACCAAACTGTTTAGGTCAGAAAAAGAAGACTTGGCGACACAACTGTCACAGATGAAAATAAAAAATGAAGAAATACACAGCCGACAGAGCAAACAGTTGGAGAATGACAAACACAATCTTGAAATTCAAAAGGCAGAGCTGAATCAAGAACAGCAGGGTCTGGAAAGAGAGAGAGAGACGGTGAACAAAGAGAAAGCGCAGCTGGACGTGATGAGGTCAGACGTTCACAAAGTCATGGACATGTTACAACAACATACACTTCATGTAAAAAACGAAAAGGACAAGCTGCAAACCCTAACAAAAGACCTACAAACAAACAACAGAAATGCATACCTTCAGCTACAGGAGCTGCACACAGAAAAAGATCAAACGAAGAATCTGAAAATGCAGCTTCAAACAACACGAGCCAAAGTGGAAAATCTGATAAAAAGGTTTGATCTGAAACAAAAAGAACAAGAAGTAAAGAATGAAGAGATGAGACGACAAACAGAGGAGCTGCAGCACATGAGGAGCACGTTATCAGCAGAAAGACAACAAATGCAAGAGCGGAGACAAGAGAATGAAGATGTTATGGACACTATCAGAGCAGAGAGACTAGAGCTGGGTCAGATGAGGACCAGTGTGGACATGGACCGTCAGAGGTTGGAGGATGACAAAGAGAGAATCAGAAAGGACCTCATCGAACTGAAAACAAGAGAGGAACTGGTGGTGAGCAGATTCAAAATGATGTCGGACAAAGTCAACTTCCTGATTGAAAAGAAAAGCAGAGATGTAGAAGACGTTGAGAAAAGACTAGAACAGCAGAGTCGAGATATACAAAAGCTTTGCGGCGAACTGACTCAAAAGCAGGAACGAGTCCATCAAGAAAGAGACAAGCTGCTGAGTTATGCATTCAAAACAGAAATAGGGCCTCTGAAGGTAACTGTCTCAAATCTGGCAACGCAGCAAGAAGCCATGCAAAATCAACTTCAGGAAAAACTGACAGTGGAAAGACAGCATTTGGAAACATTTAAGGAACAGATTTTGCAGAAAGCGTCTGATCTGGAAAAAGTCAGTCAGATGATAATCAGTGAAAGACAGGCCTTGGTAGAAATGAAGAGTTACATTAAAGAACAAATCCACGAGTTCAAAAGGGGCCAATTACTGATTAAAGAAATTAAAGTTGATTTGGATGTGACAAGGAGTGAGATACAGGAAAAGAAGAAACACATCACTCGACTTGTTGATGATTTAAATGTGAAGAATGAGAAAATTAGTCATCATCTGATTCAAGTGGAAACACAAAAAGACCAATTTAAAGTAGCTATGAAAAACTTTGCTCAAAAAGTGAAGCAACTATCGGAAGACAACCTGAAGAGGAAAACTGAGGAATTACAATGTGAGAAGAAGAATCTACAAGAGGCTGAAGAACAAGTCAAACTTTTACAGAATGGTTTTAAAAACATTACCGTCAAGGTGAAGGCTGCTGTGAGCAAAATTGTCAAAGAAAAGGAAGCCCTTGGTCTAGAGCACGCACAGATCAAATCAGACAGAGAAATATTGTTCAATGAAAAGGGAAGAATCACACGCGAGGCATTTGCACTAAAAGGCCAAGAGAATCAGCTTATAAATGAAATGAAATACTGTGAATGTCTGAGAACACAACTGAAAGAGATGAGTAGAAAGTTGCACAAGGACATCAAACACAAAAAGGACCAATTAGAAGAGAGCAGGCAGCACATATTTCAGCTGCACAATCATTTTAAACAAAAACACGATGAACTTGGTCATCAGAAAGAAACTCTAACAAGTTACTCTGAGCTGTTGAAGAGAGAAAAGGAGAGTTTAATGAGAACACTGTCAGACATGTGTGCCCAAAGAGAGGAAGTGGAAAGACAATGGAAGCAAAGGATTGACTCGGAAACAAATAACATTCAACAACTCAAGTCCAAAATGATGTTAGAGAAGGAGGAGTTTGACAGAGAGAGGGAGATGCTGTGGAAAGAGAGAGATGACTTGGATCGGATTAGATCTGACATCCAAAGGCAACATGACCTGCTGAAAAAATATAAGAAAAAAATACAACCGGGGCTCAGTTATTTAAACATGACCATATCCGAGCTGCAGAAAATGAAGATGGAGATCCAGAGTGTGTTTAAGGTCATAAACACACAGAAAACCAGTATGAGACACCTGGCTCTGCAGACGCACAAGGGACAAAATGACATTCAGATGTGTCTGAAACTGTTTGCTTTAAGACAAAAAGAATTGGATCAAAGGGAAGACAATATCAGAAGACAAGCTCAAGAGCTACAAAACCAACAGAGTCTTGTACAAGCAGAAAGGCAACAACTTAACAAACTCAAGGCAGATGTCGACAAGAACAAGCAAGAGTCTGCAACAGCAATGGACAGTGTCAATGAAGAGAAAGAGCAGCTGACTAAAATTAAGGCTGATGTTAATCTAGAAAGACAAATCCTTCTGAATGACAAAAAAATAGTGCAAGAAAAACTAAATGAAGTTCAAGTAAAAGAACAGGAGCTTCTGAGTAAAACCCAGATTGTTGAAGATCTAGGGGAAAAAGTCAAACAGCTGATTGAAAGGGCTCATAAAGACATGGAAAACAAAATAACTCAAGTTAAACAAAATAATGAGCATGTTCTTAAGCAGGGAATTTTGCTGGAGCAAAGCTCTGAAAAACTTAAGAAGAAGAGAGAGAGCGTGTGTACATACATGACACTGTTTCACAAGGAAAAGGGAACTCTCTGTGGAATCATGTCAGACATGTTCAAAAACATACATGATGAAAAACAAGATCTCAAGAGAGAGAAAACTGACCTGGAGCAAATGAGGATAAAACACATGGATTTGTTTGAAAAATATCAACAAGATATGATAAAGGACAAAGACCTGGTCCAAAAGACAAAAAGTGAACTCCTAAAGCAGAAGAAACACACTGACAGTCTAATGGAGGAGGTCAACACTGAGAAGAGCAACATTAGAGACATGGCCGCTCAGGTTCACTTGGAAAGACAAACACTTGAAAAAGTGATCCATGATGTTCTCCTCAAACAACAAGAACTAGACCTGAGACAAAATGAACTGGAGACACAACATAAAGATCTCCACAGCTCCAGTGAGCTGCTGAAGGCCGAGAGACAACAAGTGGAAGACCTGAGGAAGGAGCTTGACAGGAAAACACAAGAGGCTGAGGCTGCCATGAGTCTAATCAGTGAAGACAAACAGCAGCTTCAAGAAAACAGAACAAAATTAGAAGCTGAAAGAGAACAACTGGAGATGCTAAAGAAGGAAGTGAACAGGAAAAGTGAAGAGGCCAATGTATGTATGAACGTTATTGAAGAAGAGAAACAAAAGCTTTACAAAATAAGGACAGAGCTGGACCTGAAGAGACAGGAAGTGGACGGTCAACAAGACAATATGAAACAAAAAGAAGAGCTCCTGAACAGAGAAAAACAACAAGTAGAAACCTTGAGGAAGAACCTGGACAAGAAAAACCAAGAAGCTGACTCTGCCATGAGTCTTATCAATGAAGAGAGTCATCAGCTTCAGGAGCGCACAAGTAAATTACTAACTGAAGGAGAGCAACTGAACGTATTAATGAAGGAAGTTAATAGTAAAAGAAAAGACACTGAAGCTGCAATGAGCCTCATCAAAGATGAGAAACAGAAGCTCCACAAAATAAAGATGGAGCTGGACCTGAAGAGACATGAAATTGAGTGTCAACAAGACAATCTGAAACAAAAAGAAAGACTCCTGAACAGAGACAGAGACCGAGTGGAAGCCCTGAGGACAGATGTGGACAGAGACAGACAAGAGCTGGACTCTGCCTTGGAGGACATCAGAGAGCAGAAACAGCAGCTCAGTCTCATAAAGAACACTTTGGACATGGACAGACTAAAGCTGGAAAAACAACAAGAGCAGATGGACACAGAGCTGTGTGAGCTGAAAACAAGACAAGAAGAGGTCCACAGACAGAGGTCTGTGAGAGAGCAGCTGACACACCTGAGAGGAGACATCCAACACAAGAGGGACACATTACAACAACACATAAAAGACATGGACACACTTTGTGTTGGACTGCAGCAGCAGCTCACAGCACTGAACCAGGACAGAGTCAAGATGGACGACTGCACTCAGCAGCTCAAGAGACAACAGGACGCTCTAAAAGACACACTGTCTCACACCGCAGGACACAAGCAAATGGAGCAACAACTTCTCCTGGACAGACAGCATGTGGACAAACTGAGAACAGAAGTGAAGCAGCAGAAACAGGAGCTGGATCAAGAGAGAGACCAGATGAACAGAGAAAAAGTGGAGCTGCAGCAGATGAGGACTGGTGTTCACAAACTCATGGAAAAGTTAGAACAAAGTGGAGACAAGATTCAAAAGACAGCAGAGACATTGTTCCTCTTCAGAAGTGAGCTCCAAGAGAAGACAGGAAACTTGGACTGTCTTCTTGAGGAAATAAAGAACGAGAAAAGCAACATGAAGGACATTCAGACACAAAGAGATCAACTGGGACGCCTCAGGAGCTCTGTTGTCCTCAAGCAACAAGAACCGAGACAAGATGAGGAGGCTCCAAAAGTCGTGGCAGCAGAAAGAGAACACATTGCTGTCATGGTCCCAGTCAGAGCGGAGAGAGAACAGTTAGACGAGATGAGGACCAAAGTTGAGATGGAGAAACAATCACTTTTAAATGAGAGAACAGAAATGGACACAAAATGGTCTGAACTGCAGAAGAAAGAGAATGAGTTTAACGACAAAATAAGCACTTTTAATACTCTAAATGAAAAACTGCAGCAACAAAAAGAAAGGATGAACGAGGAAATCAAATGTCTATTAACTCAAATGGAGAGAAACAACCAGGACATAAAAAGACTTTTCACTATTCTGCAGCAGAGCCGTTCTGTTTTGGAGGAGCAGAAGGAAAACTTGGTCTGTTACAGAGAAACAAAGGACAAAGTGAAAGCTGGTCTCACATTCATGCTGTCAGATATCTCCAAAAGAAAAGAAGAGGAACAAGAGCCACCGGAGTCAGAAACACTGTCCCAGAGAGAGAATCTGGACATAGACACACTTCAGCGGGAGTCCATGAAAGCTGATATCCACAAACAACTGGACACACTGGCAGAAGGTCAACAACACATCAAGAATGAAAAGGACAGATTAGAAGATGTAATGGCTCAGCTGACAGAAAAGAGAGAACAGGTAGATAATCTGTTCAAAGACATCATCACAGAGAGAGACCTAATCAAAGACTTAGCCCGTCATGTCCAACTGAAACACACTGAGCTTCAGGAGGCTATGGCCATCAGCACTTTGAAGCAGGAAGAAGAACCTCTTCAGGAAACTAGCATTAGAACTAGAATAGAAGAACTCAAAGGAAGCAGGAGAAACTTACAAATTAAAAAAGAAGAACTGGAAGAACTAAAGACAGAAGTGGACAGGAAAACAGAAGAGGCTGAGGCTGCCATGAGCCTCATCGATGAAGAGAAACAGCAGCTTCACAAACTGAACAAAGAGCTGGACACAAAGAGACAGGAAATGGAAGACAATATGAAACAACAAGAAGAGCTCAAACTAAAGCAACTAGACCTGAGACAAAATGAACTGGAGACACAACTTGAAGATCTCCACAGCTCCACTGAGCTGCTGAAGGCAGAGAGAAAACAAGTGGAAGACCTGAGGAAGGAGCTGGACAGGAAAACACAAGAGGCTGAGGCTGCCATGAGTCTCATCAATGAAGACAAACAGCAGCTTCAAGAAAACAGAACAAAATTAGAAGCTGAAAGAGAACAACTGGAGATACTAAAGAAGGAAGTGAACAGGAAAAGTGAAGAGGCTGCAGCCACTATGAGTCTAATTAATGAAGATAAACAGAAGATTCTCAAACTGAGGACAGAGCTGGACCTGAAGAGACAGGAAGTGGAACATCAACAAGATGATATAAAACAAAAAGAAGAAGAGCTCCTGAGCAGAGACAGGGACCGACTGGAAGCCCTGAGGACAGATGTGGACAGAGACAGACAAGAGCTGAACTCTGCCTGGGAGGACATCAGAGAGCAGAAACAGCAGCTCAGTCTGATGAAGAACACTTTGGACATGGACAGACTAAAGCTGGAAAAACAACAAGAGCAGATGGACACAGAGCTGTGTGAGCTGAAAACAAGACAAGAGGAGGTCCACAGTCACATCCTGGACATCTACTCTGTGAGAGAGCAGCTGAGACACCTAAGAGGAGACATCCAACACAAGAGGGACACATTACAACAACACATAAAAGACATGGACACACTTTGTGTTGGACTGCAGCAGCAGCTCACAGCACTGAACCAGGACAGAGTCAAGATGGACGACTGCACTCAGCAGCTCAAGAGACAACAGGACGCTCTAAAAGACACACTGTCTCACACCGCAGGACACAAGCAAATGGAGCAACAACTTCTCCTGGACAGACAGCATGTGGACAAACTGAGAACAGAAGTGAAGCAGCAGAAACAGGAGCTGGATCAAGAGAGAGACCAGATGAACAGAGAAAAAGTGGAGCTGCAGCAGATGAGGACTGGTGTTCACAGACTCATGGACAAGTTAGAACAAAGTGGAGACAAGATTCAAAAGACAGCAGAGACATTGTTCCTCTTCAGAAGTGAGCCAAGAGAAGACAGGAAACTTGGACTGTCTTCTTGAGGAAATAAAGAACGAGAAAAGCAACATGAAGGACATTCAGACACAAAGAGATCAACTGAGACGCCTCAGGAGCTCTGTTGTCCTCAAGCAACAAGAACCGAGACAAAATGAGGAGGCTCCAAAAGTCGTGGCAGCAGAAAGAGAACACATTGCTGTCATGGTCCCAGTCAGAGCGGAGAGAGAACAGTTAGACGAGATGAGGACCAAAGTTGAGATGGAGAAACAATCACTTTTAAATGAGAGAACAGAAATGGACACAAAATGGTCTGAACTGCAGAAGAAAGAGAATGAGTTTAACGACAAAATAAGCACTTTTAATACCCTAAATGAAAAACTGCAGCAACAAAAAGAAAGGATGAACGAGGAAATCAAATGTCTATTAACTCAAATGGAGAGAAACAACCAGGACATAAAAAGACTTTTCACTATTCTGCAGCAGAGCCGTTCTGTTTTGGAGGAGCAGAAGGAAAACTTGGTCTGTTACAGAGAAACAGTGGACAAAGTGAAAGCTGGTCTCACATTCATGCTGTCAGATATCTCCAAAAGAAAAGAAGAGGAACAAGAGCCACGAGTCAGAAACACTGTCCCAGAGAGAGAATCTGGACATAGACACACTTCAGCGGAGTCCATGAAAGCTGATATCCACAAACAACTGAACACACTGGCAGAAGGTCAACAACACATCAAGAATGAAAAGGACAGATTAGAAGATGTAATGGCTCAGCTGACAGAAAAGAGAGAACAGGTAGATAATCTGTTCAAAGACATCATCACAGAGAGAGACCTAATCAAAGACTTAGCCCGTCATGTCCAACTGAAACACACTGAGCTTCAGGAGGCTATGACCATCAGCACTTTGAAGCAGGAAGAAGAACGTCTTCAGGAAACTAGCATCAGAACTAGAATAGAAGAACTCAAAGGAAGCAGGAGAAACTTACAAATTGAAAAAGAAGAACTGGAAGAACTAAAGAAAGAAGTGGACAGGAAAACAGAAGAGGCTGAGGCTGCCATGAGCCTCATCGATGAAGAGAAACAGCAGCTTCACAAACTGAACAAAGAGCTGGACACAAAGAGACAGGAAATGGAAGACAATATGAAACAACAAGAAGAGCTCAAACAAAAGCAACTAGACCTGAGACAAAATGAACTGGAGACACAACTTGAAGATCTCCACAGCTCCACTGAGCTGCTGAAGGCAGAGAGAAAACAAGTGGAAGACCTGAGGAAGGAGCTGGACAGGAAAACACAAGAGGCTGAGGCTGCCATGAGTCTCATCAATGAAGACAAACAGCAGCTTCAAGAAAACAGAACAAAATTAGAAGCTGAAAGAGAACAACTGGAGATGCTAAAGAAGAAAGTGAACAGGAAAAGTGAAGAGGCTGCAGCCACTATGAGTCTAATTAATGAAGATAAACAGAAGATTCTCAAACTGAGGACAGAGCTGGACCTGAAGAGACAGGAAGTGGAACATCAACAAGATGATCTAAAACAAAAAGAAGAAGAGCTCCTGAGCAGAGACAGAGACCGACTGGAAGCCCTGAGGACAGATGTGGACAGAGACAGACAAGAGCTGAACTCTGCCTGGGAGGACATCAGAGAGCAGAAACAGCAGCTCAGTCTGATGAAGAACACTTTGGACATGGACAGACTAAAGCTGGAAAAACAACAAGAGCAGATGGACACAGAGCTGTGTGAGCTGAAAACAAGACAAGAGGAGGTCCACAGTCACATCCTGGACATTCACTCTGTGAGAGAGCAGCTGAGACACCTAAGAGGAGACATCCAACACAAGAGGGACACATTACAACAACACAAAAGACATGGACACACTTTGTGTTGGACTGCAGCAGCAGCTCACAGCACTGAACCAGGACAGAGTCAAGATGGACGACTGCACTCAGCAGCTCAAGAGACAACAGGACGCTCTAAAAGACACACTGTCTCACACCGCAGGACACAAGCAAATGGAGCAACAACTTCTCCTGGACAGACAGCATGTGGACAAACTGAGAACAGAAGTGAAGCAGCAGAAACAGGAGCTGGATCAAGAGAGAGACCAGATGAACAGAGAAAAAGTGGAGCTGCAGCAGATGAGGACTGGTGTTCACAGACTCATGGACAAGTTAGAACAAAGTGGAGACAAGATTCAAAAGACAGCAGAGACATTGTTCCTCTTCAGAAGTGAGCTCCAAGAGAAGACAGGAAACTTGGACTGTCTTCTTGAGGAAAAAAGAACGAGAAAAGCAACATGAAGGACATTCAGACACAAAGAGATCAACTGAGACGCCTCAGGAGCTCTGTTGTCCTCAAGCAACAAGAACCGAGACAAGATGAGGAGGCTCCAAAAGTCGTGGCAGCAGAAAGAGAACACATTGCTGTCATGGTCCCAGTCAGAGCGGAGAGAGAACAGTTAGACGAGATGAGGACCAAAGTTGAGATGGAGAAACAATCACTTTTAAATGAGAGAACAGAAATGGACACAAAATGGTCTGAACTGCAGAAGAAAGAGAATGAGTTTAACGACAAAATAAGCACTTTTAATACTCTAAATGAAAAACTGCAGCAACAAAAAGAAAGGATGAACGAGGAAATCAAATGTCTATTAACTCAAATGGAGAGAAACAACCAGGATATAAAAGACTTTTCACTATTCTGCAGCAGAGCCGTTCTGTTTTGGAGGAGCAGAAGGAAAACTTGGTCTGTTACAGAGAAACAGTGGACAAAGTGAAAGCTGGTCTCACATTCATGCTGTCAGATATCTCCAAAAGAAAAGAAGAGGAACAAGAGCCACCGGAGTCAGAAACACTGTCCCAGAGAGAGAATCTGGACATAGACACACTTCAGCGGGAGTCCATGAAAGCTGATATCCACAAACAACTGGACACACTGGCAGAAGGTCAACAACACATCAAGAATGAAAAGGACAGATTAGAAGATGTAATGGCTCAGCTGACAAAAAAGAGAGAACAGGTAGATAATCTGTTCAAAGACATCATCACAGAGAGAGACCTAATCAAAGACTTAGCCCATCATGTCCAACTGAAACACACTGAGCTTCAGGAGGCTATGGCCATCAGCACTTTGAAGCAGGAAGAAGAACCTCTTCAGGAAACTAGCATCAGAACTAGAATAGAAGAACTCAAAGGAAGCAGGAGAAACTTACAAATTGAAAAAGAAAAGAACTGGAAGAACTAAAGAAAGAAGTGGACAGGAAAACAGAAGAGGCTGAGGCTGCCATGAGCCTCATCGATGAAGAGAAACAGCAGCTTCACAAACTGAACAAAGAGCTGGACACAAAGAGACAGGAAATGGAAGACAATATGAAACAACAAGAAGGGCTCAAACAAAAGCAACTAGACCTGAGACAAAATGAACTGGAGACACAACTTGAAGATCTCCACAGCTCCACTGAGCTGCTGAAGGCAGAGAGAAAACAAGTGGAAGACCTGAGGAAGGAGCTGGACAGGAAAACACAAGAGGCTGAGGCTGCCATGAGTCTCATCAATGAAGACAAACAGCAGCTTCAAGAAAACAGAACAAAATTAGAAGCTGAAAGAGAACAACTGGAGATGCTAAAGAAGGAAGTGAACAGGAAAAGTGAAGAGGCTGCAGCCACTATGAGTCTAATTAATGAAGATAAACAGAAGATTCTCAAACTGAGGACAGAGCTGGACCTGAAGAGACAGGAAGTGGAACATCAACAAGATGATCTAAAACAAAAAGAAGAAGAGCTCCTGAGCAGAGACAGAGACCGACTGGAAGCCCTGAGGACAGATGTGTACAGAGACAGACAAGAGCTGAACTCTGCCTGGGAGGACATCAGAGAGCAGAAACAGCAGCTCAGTCTGATGAAGAACACTTTGGACATGGACAGACTAAAGCTGGAAAAACAACAAGAGCAGATGGACACAGAGCTGCGTGAGCTGAAAACAAGACAAGAGGAGGTCCACAGTCACATCCTGGACATCCAGTCTGTGAGAGAGCAGCTGAGACACCTAAGAGGAGACATCCAACACAAGAGGGACACATTACAACAACACATAAAAGACATGGACACACTTTGTGTTGGACTGCAGCAGCAGCTCACAGCACTGAACCAGGACAGAGTCAAGATGGACGACTGCACTCAGCAGCTCAAGAGACAACAGGACGCTCTAAAAGACACACTGTCTCACACTGCAGGACACAAGCAAATGGAGCAACAACTTCTCCTGGACAGACAGCATGTGGACAAACTGATAACAGAAGTAAAGCAGCAGAAACAGGAGCTGGATCAAGAGAGAGACCAGATGAACAGAGAAAAATTGGAGCTGCAGCAGATGAGGACTGGTGTTCACAAACTCATGGACAAGTTAGAACAAAGTGGAGACAAGATTCAAAAGACAGCAGAGACATTGTTCCTCTTCAGAAGTGAGCTCCAAGAGAAGACAAGAAACTTGGACTGTCTTCTTGAGGAAATAAAGAACGAGAAAAGCAACATGAAGGACATTCAGACACAAAGAGATCAACTGAGACGCCTCAGGAGCTCTGTTGTCCTCAAGCAACAAGAACCGAGACAAGATGAGGAGGCTCCAAAAGTCGTGGCAGCAGAAAGAGAACACATTGCTGTCATGGTCCCAGTCAGAGCGGAGAGAGAACAGTTAGACGAGATGAGGACCAAAGTTGAGATGGAGAAACAATCACTTTTAAATGAGAGAACAGAAATGGACACAAAATGGTCTGAACTGCAGAAGAAAGAGAATGAGTTTAACGACAAAATAAGCACTTTTAATACTCTAAATGAAAAACTGCAGCAACAAAAAGAAAGGATGAACGAGGAAATCAAATGTCTATTAACTCAAATGGAGAGAAACAACCAGGATATAAAAAGACTTTTCACTATTCTGCAGCAGAGCCGTTCTGTTTTGGAGGAGCAGAAGGAAAACTTGGTCTGTTACAGAGAAACAGTGGACAAAGTGAAAGCTGGTCTCACATTCATGCTGTCAGATATCTCCAAAAGAAAAGAAGAGGAACAAGAGCCACCGGAGTCAGAAACACTGTCCCAGAGAGAGAATCTGGACATAGACACACTTCAGCGGGAGTCCATGAAAGCTGATATCCACAAACAACTGGACACACTGGCAGAAGGTCAACAACACATCAAGAATGAAAAGGACAGATTAGAAGATGTAATGGCTCAGCTGACAAAAAAGAGAGAACAGGTAGATAATCTGTTCAAAGACATCATCACAGAGAGAGACCTAATCAAAGACTTAGCCCGTCATGTCCAACTGAAACACACTGAGCTTCAGGAGGCTATGGCCATCAGCACTTTGAAGCAGGAAGAAGAACCTCTTCAGGAAACTAGCATCAGAACTAGAATAGAAGAACTCAAAGGAAGCAGGAGAAACTTACAAATTGAAAAAGAAGAACTGGAAGAACTAAAGAAAGAAGTGGACAGGAAAACAGAAGAGGCTGAGGCTGCCATGAGCCTCATCGATGAAGAGAAACAGCAGCTTCACAAACTGAACAAAGAGCTGGACACAAAGAGACAGGAAATGGAAGACAATATGAAACAACAAGAAGGGCTCAAACAAAAGCAACTAGACCTGAGACAAAATGAACTGGAGACACAACTTGAAGATCTCCACAGCTCCACTGAGCTGCTGAAGGCAGAGAGAAAACAAGTGGAAGACCTGAGGAAGGAGCTGGACAGGAAAACACAAGAGGCTGAGGCTGCCATGAGTCTCATCAATGAAGACAAACAGCAGCTTCAAGAAAACAGAACAAAATTAGAAGCTGAAAGAGAACAACTGGAGATGCTAAAGAAGGAAGTGAACAGGAAAAGTGAAGAGGCTGCAGCCACTATGAGTCTAATTAATGAAGATAAACAGAAGATTCTCAAACTGAGGACAGAGCTGGACCTGAAGAGACAGGAAGTGGAACATCAACAAGATGATCTAAAACAAAAAGAAGAAGAGCTCCTGAGCAGAGACAGAGACCGACTGGAAGCCCTGAGGACAGATGTGTACAGAGACAGACAAGAGCTGAACTCTGCCTGGGAGGACATCAGAGAGCAGAAACAGCAGCTCAGTCTGATGAAGAACACTTTGGACATGGACAGACTAAAGCTGGAAAAACAACAAGAGCAGATGGACACAGAGCTGCGTGAGCTGAAAACAAGACAAGAGGAGGTCCACAGTCACATCCTGGACATCCAGTCTGTGAGAGAGCAGCTGAGACACCTAAGAGGAGACATCCAACACAAGAGGGACACATTACAACAACACATAAAAAGACATGGACACACTTTGTGTTGGACTGCAGCAGCAGCTCACAGCACTGAACCAGGACAGAGTCAAGATGGACGACTGCACTCAGCAGCTCAAGAGACAACAGGACGCTCTAAAAGACACACTGTCTCACACTGCAGGACACAAGCAAATGGAGCAACAACTTCTCCTGGACAGACAGCATGTGGACAAACTGATAACAGAAGTAAAGCAGCAGAAACAGGAGCTGGATCAAGAGAGAGACCAGATGAACAGAGAAAAATTGGAGCTGCAGCAGATGAGGACTGGTGTTCACAAACTCATGGACAAGTTAGAACAAAGTGGAGACAAGATTCAAAAGACAGCAGAGACATTGTTCCTCTTTAGAAGTGAGCTCCAAGAGAAGACAGGAAACTTGGACTGTCTTCTTGAGGAAATAAAGAACGAGAAAAGCAACATGAAGGACATTCAGACACAAAGAGATCAACTGAGACCTCAGGAGCTCTGTTGTCCTCAAGCAACAAGAACCGAGACAAGATGAGGAGGCTCCAAAAGTCGTGGCAGCAGAAAGAGAACACATTGCTGTCATGGTCCCAGTCAGAGCGGAGAGAGAACAGTTAGACGAGATGAGGACCAAAGTTGAGATGGAGAAACAATCACTTTTAAATGAGAGAACAGAAATGGACACAAAATGGTCTGAACTGCAGAAGAAAGAGAATGAGTTTAACGACAAAATAAGCACTTTTAATACTCTAAATGAAAAACTGCAGCAACAAAAAGAAAGGATGAACGAGGAAATCAAATGTCTATTAACTCAAATGGAGAGAAACAACCAGGATATAAAAGACTTTTCACTATTCTGCAGCAGAGCCGTTCTGTTTTGGAGGAGCAGAAGGAAAACTTGGTCTGTTACAGAGAAACAGTGGACAAAGTGAAAGCTGGTCTCACATTCATGCTGTCAGATATCTCCAAAAAGAAAAGAAGAGGAACAAGAGCCACCGGAGTCAGAAACACTGTCCCAGAGAGAGAATCTGGACATAGACACACTTCAGCGGGAGTCCATGAAAGCTGATATCCACAAACAACTGGACACACTGGCAGAAGGTCAACAACACATCAAGAATGAAAAGGACAGATTAGAAGATGTAATGGCTCAGCTGACAGAAAAGAGAACAGGTAGATAATCTGTTCAAAGACATCATCACAGAGAGAGACCTAATCAAAGACTTAGCCCGTCATGTCCAACTGAAACACACTGAGCTTCAGGAGGCTATGGCCATCAGCACTTTGAAGCAGGAAGAAGAACCTCTTCAGGAAACTAGCATCAGAACTAGAATAGAAGAACTCAAAGGAAGCAGGAGAAACTTACAAATTGAAAAAGAAAAACTGGAAGAACTAAAGAAAGAAGTGGACAGGAAAACAGAAGAGGCTGAGGCTGCCATGAGCCTCATCGATGAAGAGAAACAGCAGCTTCACAAACTGAACAAAGAGCTGGACACAAAGAGACAGGAAATGGAAGACAATATGAAACAACAAGAAGGGCTCAAACAAAAGCAACTAGACCTGAGACAAAATGAACTGGAGACACAACTTGAAGATCTCCACAGCTCCACTGAGCTGCTGAAGGAGAGAAAACAAGTGGAAGACCTGAGGAAGGAGCTGGACAGGAAAACACAAGAGGCTGAGGCTGCCATGAGTCTCATCAATGAAGACAAACAGCAGCTTCAAGAAAACAGAACAAAATTAGAAGCTGAAAGAGAACAACTGGAGATGCTAAAGAAGAAAGTGAACAGGAAAAGTGAAGAGGCTGCAGCCACTATGAGTCTAATTAATGAAGATAAACAGAAGATTCTCAAACTGAGGACAGAGCTGGACCTGAAGAGACAGGAAGTGGAACATCAACAAGATGATCTAAAACAAAAAGAAGAAGAGCTCCTGAGCAGAGACAGAGACCGACTGGAAGCCCTGAGGACAGATGTGTACAGAGACAGACAAGAGCTGAACTCTGCCTGGGAGGACATCAGAGAGCAGAAACAGCAGCTCAGTCTGATGAAGAACACTTTGGACATGGACAGACTAAAGCTGGAAAAACAACAAGACCAGATGGACACAGAGCTGTGTGAGCTGAAAACAAGACAAGAGGAGGTCCACAGTCACATCCTGGACATTCAGTCTGAGAGCAGCTGAGACACCTAAGAGGAGACATCCAACACAAGAGGGACACATTACAACAACACATAAAAGACATGGACACACTTTGTGTTGGACTGCAGCAGCAGCTCACAGCACTGAACCAGGACAGAGTCAAGATGGACGACTGCACTCAGCAGCTCAAGAGACAACAGGACGCTCTAAAAGACACACTGTCTCACACTGCAGGACACAAGCAAATGGAGCAACAACTTCTCCTGGACAGACAGCATGTGGACAAACTGATAACAGAAGTAAAGCAGCAGAAACAGGAGCTGGATCAAGAGAGAGACCAGATGAACAGAGAAAAATTGGAGCTGCAGCAGATGAGGACTGGTGTTCACAAACTCATGGACAAGTTAGAACAAAGTGGAGACAAGATTCAAAAGACAGCAGAGACATTGTTCCTCTTCAGAAGTGAGCTCCAAGAGAAGACAGGAAACTTGGACTGTCTTCTTGAGGAAATAAAGAACGAGAAAAGCAACATGAAGGACATTCAGACACAAAGAGATCAACTGAGACGCCTCAGGAGCTCTGTTGTCCTCAAGCAACAAGAACCGAGACAAGATGAGGATGCTCCAAAAGTCGTGGCAGCAGAAAGAGAACACATTGCTGTCATGGTCCCAGTCAGAGCGGAGAGAGAACAGTTAGACAAGATGAGGACCAAAGTTGAGATGGAGAAACAATCACTTTTAAATGAGAGAACAGAAATGGACACAAAATGGTCTCAACTGCAGAAGAAAGAGAATGAGTTTAACGACAAAATAAGCACTTTTAATACTATAAATGAAAAACTACAGCAACAAAAAGAAAGGATGAACGAGGAAATCAAATGTCTATTAACTCAAATGGAGAGAAACAACCAGGACATAAAAAGACTTTTCACTATTCTGCAGCAGAGCCGTTCTGTTTTGGAGGAGCAGAAGGAAAACTTGGTCTGTTACAGAGAAACAGTGGACAAAGTGAACGCTGGTCTCACATTCATGCTGTCAGATATCTCCAAAAGAAAAGAAGAGGAACAAGAGCCACCGGAGTCAGAAACACTGTCCCAGAGAGAGAATCTGGACATAGACACACTTCAGCGGGAGTCCATGAAAGCTGATATCCACAAACAACTGGACACACTGGCAGAAGGTCAACAACACATCAAGAATGAAAAGGACAGATTAGAAGATGTAATGGCTCAGCTGACAGAAAAGAGAGAACAGGTAGATAATCTGTTCAAAGACATCATCACAGAGAGAGACCTAATCAAAGACTTAGCCCGTCATGTCCAACTGAAACACACTGAGCTTCAGGAGGCTATGACCATCAGCACTTTGAAGCAGGAAGAAGAACCTCTTCAGGAAACTAGCATCAGAACTAGAATAGAAGAACTCAAAGGAAGCAGGAGAAACTTACAAATTGAAAAAGAAGAACTGGAAGAACTAAAGAAAGAAGTGGACAGGAAAACAGAAGAGGCTGAGGCTGCCATGAGCCTCATCGATGAAGAGAAACAGCAGCTTCACAAACTGAACAAAGAGCTGGACACAAAGAGACAGGAAATGGAAGACAATATGAAACAACAAGAAGAGCTCAAACAAAAGCAACTAGACCTGAGACAAAATGAACTGGAGACACAACTTGAAGATCTCCACAGCTCCACTGAGCTGCTGAAGGCAGAGAGAAAACAAGTGGAAGACCTGAGGAAGGAGCTGGACAGGAAAACACAAGAGGCTGAGGCTGCCATGAGTCTCATCAATGAAGACAAACAGCAGCTTCAAGAAAACAGAAGAAATTTAGAAGCTGAAAGAGAACAACTGAGGACAGAGCTAAAGAGACAGGAGGTGGAACATCAACAGGACGATCTAAAACAAGAAGAAGAAGAGCTCCTGAGCAAAGACAGAGACCGAGTGGAAGCCCTGAGAACAGATGTGGACAGAGACAGACAAGAGCTGAACTCTGCCTGGGAGGACATCAGAGAGCAGAGACAGCAGCTCAGTCTGATGAAGAACACTTTGGACATGGACAGACTAAAGCTGGAAAAACAACAAGAGCAGATGGACACAGAGCTGTGTGAGCTGAAAACAAGACAAGAGCAGGTCCACAGTCACATCCTGGACATCCACTCTGTGAGAGAGCAGCTGACACACCTGAGAGGAGACATCCAACACAAGAGGGACACATTACAACAACACATAAAAGACATGGACACACTTTGTGTTGGACTGCAGCAGCAGCTCACAGCACTGAACCAGGACAGACTCAAGATGGACGACTGCACTCAGCAGCTCAAGAGACAACAAGACGCTCTGAAAGACACACTGTCTCACACCGCAGGACACAAGCAAATGGAGCAACAACTTCTCCTGGACAGGCAGCATTTGGACAAACTGAGAACAGAAGTGAAGCAGCAGAAACAGGAGCTGGATCAAGAGAGAGACCAGATGAACAGAGACAAAGGGGAGCTGCAGCAGATGAGGACTGGTGTTCACAGACTCATGGACAAGTTAGAAGGACATTTAGAAGACATCAAGAAGGACAAAGACATGCTCCAAAAGACAAAGACTGAATTCCTGAAGAAAAATGTGGATATCCTTCATGATGATATAAAAAGAGAGCGAGACAGCATGAAAGATGCAGCATTACAACTTCAGAAAAGAATAGCCAGTCTTGAGAAGATGATTCAGGAAAGAAAACTAAGGCAAGAACTGATTGACAGTAGCACACCTATTTTAGAAGAGAATCCTGAATTGGTCAGCGATTCTGACACAGCTATAGACAACAACATCAGGAGAGAGAGACAACAGCTTATTCAGGGGAGGGCAGAACTGGCACCAGAAAGAGAAATGTTTTTGAGTGAAAGCATGGAACGGGAAAAAGATTTTAATTTGAGAGAGGAAGGTCTCAGGAGTAAAATGACATCCATAAAAAATCTAAGTGCACGCCTCAAACAGCTGACCCAACACAAAAGTGAAGCTTTGGGTACAAAAATAATACAGTTGGAAGCCAACCACAAATATGTTTTAAAAATGAGCTTTTTACTGGAGCAAAAGTGTGCCGCCCTGGAGCAAGAAAAACACAAGATGTCTTTATATTCTCAAATGCTTCAAAGGGAAAAGCAAAACATCAATGATATATTATCCAACATCTACACAAGACCTGTTGAAGTTGAACTTAAAACAGAAACTAGACAAAAAGGGCAGACTCTAGAAAAAGCCACAGAGACCGAACATACAGTACAAACTAAAACATTTCAAAAACACACACAGGATATAAAAACTGCTGAGTATTTGTTGGAGAACACACTGGAGGAGTTACTGTGTAATAAAGATAAACTTGCAGGTATTGTTGAAGAGATAAACAAAGAGAAAGCCAGTCTTAAGGAAGTGGCTGCTACTGTTCAAAAGGAAAAAGACCATCTTGAAAAAGTTCTGAATGAGTTGCAAATTAACAAATGCGTTGTAAAGGCAGACGAACAGGAGCAGGAAAACATTGAATGTACTCAACAGGACAACACAGAGAGAGAGAAAGAATTGCTCAATCAAAGCGCTGTTACAGAGAAAACAATTTATGTGAAAGAAAAAGATGTCAGTGAAAGAGACCTAAAAGTCCTTCTGCATCAGTTTGCCAAACAGATGAATGAGAAGACATCAAACATTATGAGTAAAACTAAACAATCGGAACTCAACAAAGTACAAATACTAAAAGTGTACACTGTGTTGGAGCAAAAGTTTTTAGACCTTACCAAACTGAAACAGGACATGGCTCATTACACAAAGGTATTTGAGAAGGAAAAGTCAGCTCTGATAAATACACTGTCAGATCTGAGAAGTGCAATGAGTGACAAACCATTGTATAAGTCTATACTGGAAAAACAAGATGCTGAAAAACTCAAGACAGAGAGGAAGGAACTTCATACAGAGAGGGTGAGAATGAACAAAGAGAAAGAGGACTTAGAACTGTTAAAGTCCGACATCCAGAAACAAATGGAACAATTACAAAAAGTGAAACGAGACGTACAAGACGAAAGAGATGAGGTTGAAATCAGAAAAACGGAACTGCTCAATCTAATGAAGAAAGATACTGAGAGTCTAAAAGAAATGCTTGCAAATCTTATGGCCAAAGTAAAACAGCAATGTATACGGGCAGACAGTAACATGAAAGAAAGTATACAAAGAGTGGAGTTGAAGAATGAGCACATACTTCAGTTAAGTGTAGTTATTGAGCAGAAATGTGTGGAGCTTGAGAAACTAAAGCATGACATTGTTTGTTACTATGACATAATGCAAAGAGAGAAGAGACGTCCGGTGATTTTGAAGTGTGAAAAAGCAATACAAACTGAAGCAGAAGCATTACGCTGGAGGCAAGAGCGCAGTGTGGGAAAACAAGATGTGAGGCCATTTGAAAATAGAGGGGACATTAGGCAGAAAGTGAAATCAGATGTCAGAATTCTGACTGAAGGTGTGAAGTTAGAAGTGAAAAAGCATGATCCTGCTCAGGACAGCACATCGCTCAAAACTGTGGAGGAAGATCAGCTGATGAAGTCAAAAGTAGTGGAAAGAGACTGGGAAAAGAAGTATGCAAGTCTATCTAAATCACTAGAAAGGTTAACTGGTTTTGCTGATGATAAAATCTCCAAAAAAGATTATCTGAGGCAGCTGTGGAAAGATACAAACAAGGAACGTAAAGAGATTGATCAGATGAAGCAAAGAGGTCAGGAGCTGAAAAACGACTTAGAGACGAGAATAAAAAACATCAATAAGTTTCTGAAGAGGCCCTGGATACAAAGAGAACAATCTATGACTATAAAACAGGACACAGAGGGAGACAAGGACACCACATGTCAGCCTGAGCATGGCAGAGACCCCAAAATAGCAGATAATGTCCAAGAAAAAAACACGAGGACACTGAAAACATGCGACAAAGCCAATCAGACATCACACACAGACACTTCCACTGAGGCTGTGCAGGTGACACAAGATGATTCAGCAAGTAAAGAAGCAGAAGCTGAAGATGACACATCCAGTGGACTCCTCTGCCAGATTCGGCATTACTGTTACAGCTGCTGCTGCCTCTGCTGCGCCTGCTGCAACCAAGTGTGTCCTGACAACAAATAACAGCTACACCTTGGTTCATTTGCGCTTGTCACTTTCAGTATTTGAGTAAACAGTATAAGTTAAGTGTGTTTGTTGTCTATAGTAAGCCTTTGCTATGTTTTTTACATTTATTTATATATGTTATTCTGTTTATGATTGCATGATTACACATTTATATATATATGTATGTAAAAGCTTAATTTAAAAAGAGACTGCTCTACCTTTAAGCCTAAACTGAAAATAATATTCTAAAATGTTAAATGTGTTAACTGAATTGAATTTAAATAAAATTGACAAAATTAGAACATGGTTGGCCTATTGTTTCTTTGTCTGACATATACAGTGGGGATCAAAAGTTTGGGCACCCCAGGTAAAAAAATTTATTAATGTGCATAAAGACGCCAAGAAAAGACAAAGCCAAAAGGCATCAAATGACAGATTAGACATCCTTATAATAAGTCAAAAAAAGTTAGATTTTATTTCCATCATTTACACTTTCAAAATAACAGAAAACAAAAAAATGATGTCTGCAAAAGTTTGGGCACCCTGCAGAGTTAATACCTTGTACTGCCCCCTTTGGCAAGCTAAGACCTGACAGTGTCATGGATTGTTCCCAATCATCGTCTGGATAGACCAGGTGATGTCAATCTCAAAGGTTTTAAATGCCCAGATTCATCTGACCTTGCACCAACAATCAGCACCATGGGTTCTTCTAAGCAGTTGTCTAGAAAACTGAAACTGAAAATAGTTGACGCTCACAAAGCAGGAGAAGGCTATAAAAAAGATAGCAAAGCGTTTTCAGATGCCAATATACTCTGTTCGGAATGTAATTAAGAAATGGCAGTCATCAGGAACAGTGGAAGTTAAAGCAAGATCTGGAAGACCAAGAAAAATATCAGACAGAACGGCTCGCAGGATTGTGAGAAAAGTAAGTCAAAACCCACGTTTGACTGCACGATCCCTCCAGAACGATTTGGCAGACACTGGAGTTGTGGTACACTATTCCACTATAAATAGATACTTGTACAAATATGGACTTCATGGAAGAGTCATCAGAAGAAAACCTCTTCTACGTCCTCAACACAAAAATCAGCGTTTGAAGTTTGCAAATGAACATATAGACAAGCCTGATGCATTTTGGAAACAAGTTCTGTGGACCGATGAGGTTAAAATAGAACTTTTTGGCCGGAATGAGCAAAGGTATGTTTGGAGAAGAAAGGGCACAGAATTTAATGAAAAAAATCTCTGTCCAACTGTTAAGCATGGGGGTGGATCGATCATGTTTTGGGGTTGTATTGCAGCCAGTGGCACAGGGAACATTTCACGAGTAGAAGGAAAAGTGGATTCAATAAAATTTCAGTAAATTTTGGATGCTAACTTGATGCCATCTGTGAAAAACCTTAAGTTAAAGAGAGGATGGCTTCTACAAATAGACAATGATCCTAAACACATCTCAAAATCCACGGTGGGTTACATCAAGTGGCATAAACTAAAGGTTTTGCCATGGCCTTCACAATCTCCTGACCTCAACATAATTGAAAATCTATGGATAGACCTTAAAAAAGTAGTGCGTGACTGCGTGGAAGACTTTTGTAAGGAAGAATGGGCAAAGATACCTCAAACAAGAATTGAAAGACTCTTGGCTAGTTACAAAAAATGTTTACAAGCTGTGATACTTGCCAAAGGGGGCAGTACAAGGTATTAACTCTGCAGGGTGCCCAAACTTTTGCAGATTAGTGATGAGTCGTTCATGAACGATTCGTTCTTTTTGAACGAGTCTTTAATATGACTCGGGAACAACTAGTCATCTCAGAGAGCGAGTCGTTCATTTTTGTGTAGACCTGCGCATGCGCATTGCACCACATCTCATACAGGAAACAGAAAGGAGTCATTCATCTCCCGAGTCGTTTGTTCGTTCGTTCACCAAGTCCCTTCCCCATAGAGAAAGAGTATGCAGTTACCGGAAACAGAAAGGAACTGTTCATCTCCCGAGTCTCTGAGTCGTTCATTCAAGTCCCCGTAGGCTGAATGCAGAAACAGAAGGATTCGTTCATTTCATTAGTCAGTCTTCTGGTCTGAGTCTCGTTCTTTTGTCACGCATTGGATACAGAAATAAGTTAATACATACACATATATTTTACATAACTGTATAAAAAACGCAAATTATTATTATTATTATTAATTTTTTTTTTTTTTCAGTTACGTGATGCGTTTCTGGCCTCAAATTGTATCTTTATATTTTTCTTATCCGCGGAAATTCCTGATAAAGCAAAGATTGAGACTTTACAGTGGATTGCAATCTTAGGTAATAATTGTATAGTTTATAATAGTTTAAATAATAAAAAAAACAAAGTGGCACTAACATTTAAACCTAAAAATGGACTGACAGAAACAAATGGAACTTTTTTAATTTTCAGATAATGTTTATTGCAGATATATTTTGATAAATTTATAATAATTCCTAAACATAATACAATACAGTCAATAATACGAGTGTAATGATGTTGCGAGAGACTGAAGCGGTCACATGACAAAAGAACGAGACTCAGACCCGAAGACTGACTCATGAAATGAACGAGTCCTTCTGTTTCTGCATTCAGCCTACGGGGACTTGAATGAACGACTCAGAGACTCGGGAGATGAACAGTTCCTTTCTGTTTCCGGTAACTGCATACTCTTTCTCTATGGGGCTGGGACTTGGTGAACGAACAAACGACTCGGGAGATGAATGAGTCCTTTCTGTTTCCGGACGGACGGATGTATTAGCTACAGCTACATGAGGCTGTCACGGCCCAGACCAGACATGTTGACGGAATTAATGCTAAGCTAAATATGAAGTGACAAAGGAAAAAAACTATTTGGATTAAGAGGTGAGTTGAACTCTCTGCCTGAAGTAAGCTGCAATGAATTTATAATTTATTTTTCAAAGTTTGCATTAGCTTATAGTTATTATAGTTTTTATTCCAAAAGTACTAAATGTATTAAAAATTGTAATATGTAACATTTTAATTAGATTCTGCTGAAATGAACGAAATGAACGAAATGACTTGAAAAAAGATTCGTTCATTTTGATGAACGAGACTTAAAGAACTGAGTCAGCAAAATGATCCGAACTTCCCATCACTATTGCAGATACTATTTTTTTGTTTTCTGTTATTTTGAAAGTGTAAATGATGGAAATAAAATCTAACTTTTTTTGACTTATTATAAGGATGTCTAATCTGTCATTTGATGCCTTTTGGAGATTTTTCCATCTTTTCTTGGCGTCTTTATGCACATTAAAATTTTTACCTGGGGTGCCCAAACTTTCGATCCCCACTGTAGGCCTACAGGTAGCCTACATGTAAATACAAACACCCAGACATAATAATTACTAAGAACCTGTTGGGAGTCATTCTCTGGCCCAGGATTTCAGCTATTGATCTTGTGTGAGATAGTTACATACTGTATCATTCAAATAGATGATTTCTGAAAGAAAAGGCAGGTTACAAACAATGTCTTCAATAATGTAAACAATACTACCTTTGTGTCGAATAAAAAATACATATTGTAAGTAGCCGAGTGTTTAATAGCTGGGTTTACCTATCTCACATTTAATGAATCATCTTTATGCAAGCTCTCTAGAATTTTGCACTTAACATATCTCCACTAGTTAGCTTATGTACTGTGAACCAGCATTAAATTTAAATAGTTTGACTAAAGTATGTCCGTAAATAATTAGGATGACCATATTGCCAGACCTCCAATTGGGACACTTAATTCTTTTCCTCAATTGTATAAGAAAACTGATGAGTAGCAGCATCTGTGCTCTATATAAACATTGATAATTCCATTGTTCAATCAACAATGAAGAAAGAACTCCATTGGTGCATTTGAATTACTAAGTAATTAAAAAGATCTTTTCAGAACATAATCCAAGTACACTATGACCACACGTGTTCCCAATGACAGGGTCGTAGCAAGCATTTCAAAAGTGTGGGGAATAAAATACAATTATAGTGAGCATAGCTCATCATTAGCCAAGCATGCAAAAAGTTACCAAACAAAACATGTTAACACAGTTTTGGTCATGTAGTCAGGAGGGTCTGGGTGTCTTCACTCTGTCTTCATTCTGGTGCATTTTAGATGATCTTTAGCTGGCCATGGTGTCAGAAAATTACAAGTACAATATTTTGATTTAACTGGCCCCACAATCCCAGACTCAACATCTTTAAAACAGAAAGAATTAGGGAAAAACATTGTTTATAAAATCTTCCCTTTAATCATACTAACTTGAGCAGTTTCAACAACCTACATATAAGAATGCATGTTTGAAGCAAAGCAATAAGTAGCGCAGTTTGGCGCTACTTGTGCATGCTTATTGCTTTGCTTCAAAGCTTGTTGCACACTAAATCTTTTCTTTCTCGTTGCTGGGAGCCCTGTAACTAATCGGTTAGGGGAGTGAGTTTCTTGCACTCAAGGGCTGCGCCGCTTTATATTATTGTTTGTTGTTCATCTACAAAGGTAAGTGTATTGTTGTTTCGCGTCTGCCGGTTAGAAAGCGTACACATTCTATACCCCTCGGCTTACGGCATTGGACAAGTCAGCTGTTTCCGTTTAGTTTGAGTAGCTGCGTTTAGCAGTGGCTACACAGCAGTGGCTACACAGCAGTGGTTTCTGTGTAATTTTTGTTTAGTCTGGTCGCATAGCAATGCATACATCCTCTTCCTCAACTCAGTGTTTTGCTTTGAGTTCAACTAGATCCAATTGTAGATCTGACTTATTAAGTGTTTGGTTACATGCACCGCGGCCGTAGTTTGTATTTTCCTTCTTTGCTATTGCGGCTAGCTATTGTGATAATTAGCAGCGGTGTTCTATTTCTTTTTGTAGAACACTGATTTGTTTGATGTTTAGCTCTATTTTGAGCTCTCTGACAGCTTGGTGCAGTCTATCTTAAGCATGGCTCTGGAACCCCTAGGTGTGGAAGTTCCACAGCAGCCAGCATCTGTAAGTGCCTTTATTAGGTGTGGAAGTGCTCCTACCAGTTTTCTTGTTTTCCCTCAGGAGAATATCTGAGGCAATTACATGCCTGTTGGAGAGATCCTGCAGCTCTATTGCATCTTATAGCTGTCCGTACATTGGCGGCCATGCACAATGCATCTGAGGCTGGTCTCAAACACATGCCTGCGGTTGAGCCTGCTATTGCCTTTTTGATTGTATCCCCTGAGAATGCGCTGTGGCCATAGATAGTATAATTATGGATGATATCCGCCCATTGATCCCCTATTCACCAATATTGGTAATGCATTTATATAGCGCATTTTTGCACCCTTCTCGGGCACCCAAAGCGCTTTACATCATGCTTCCACTCACCCCATTCACACACATTCACACCTGGGGCAGACGGAGATGGGGGCTGCCATACAAACGGCGCTCAACCGTCTCCTACCACCACCAAACACACCTCTACAGTCACACATATTCATACACCAGTGCTACGGACACTGGAGGCAAGGTGGATTAAGTGCCGCCCCTGTCATTACGAATGGGCAATAAAATGGCCGTTACATCCGGGCTTTTCGGGTTTTACTCCACAGTAAAACAATAGTTTTTAGATAGCATAAACCAACGTAATTTTCAAAAATTCACCTCCCTCAGAGTTGTCACGTAGTAAAAACTTAGCTCTAGAGACCGGAGCCATCTTTTGTACCAGAATGTAAACATGATTTTGTTGCTGCAGGCTTTTGCACTAATGACCAGACCATGGGAGAGGCTTGGCTGTGGCAAATTGTTAGATGCCCACTCCCCCCAGTGTTGTGTTGCTGCAGGCTTTTGCACTAATGACACAGGAGCTTCAGACTCGTGGAACCAGGACTGCTGTTTGGTTCTGCCACACTAGAGGCACTGCAGCAAACCATTCAAGCTAGGGAGATCAGGCAGCAGGTGTGAGGCCAAAGCAGACATATAACGCCACCAAACAGAACCAGGGGACAAGCAGCGGGCAACTGCTATTAACTGTGGGGAGTTTCATGGAACAGCTCGCCCACTACCAGGGCGGCTGCAAGGCCCTGACCCTGTCTGTCATCTGTTGAAGGCCTTGGGTTGTCAGTAGGGATGCACCGATTGGGAAATTCTGGGCCGATACCGATACCAATGTTTAACATAACATCTTGGCCGATGGCCGATTCCGATGTTTTTTCTTTTTGTTATTTATTTATTCATTTGTGCCACAGAAACATACAAGTCTTTCGGCTCTTGATCACACTATCCTAGAATTGAAGTCCTTATCAATCCATTGTGCCATGAGGCTAAGCATGCTCACAGGGCTTACATCTGAACTCCATATATCTGTGGTGAAACTGATTGCAGCGATGTCGCAAGCCAGTAGCTCATGAATGTGCGTGGCCACAATGTTGTGGATTTCGGGGAGACAGACCTCAGCAAAGTGACGGCGGCTCGGCAGCGTATAGCGTGGCTCCATAAACTTAATCAGACTCCGAAAACCCACGTCCTCCACTACAGAGAAAGGCTGGTCATCTAAAGCGATGAACTCCATCACCTTGTTTGTTATTTGTTTTGCTTTGGCGCTGTCTGGAGGCAGCTGTTTGGCTTTCTCAAATGCCATGTCAATTGAAGTCTGAGTCTTAGCGGGGGTTTGCGCTTTCTTGGCGGCTTCATTTTCCCGTTTTTGGTCAGCTTCCAGGTAATCGCCGTACACCGCCTCGTGCCTGCTTTTCAAATGTACAATGAGATTTGTTCTGTTAAATGACTTTCTAACAGCCCCGCCTCTTGAACTTTCAACGGAACACGTATTGCAAACTGCAAAACGCTGATCTTTCTCTGAAACTGTAAAATATTGCCACACGACCGCCATCTTCTTTGTTTAATCTGAGTTACTGAGGACGGAGAGTGAGCGGGCGCCCTCTCCCGTCTCGGCGCGGTATCTCATCAGACATCGGCGAATGTCATTTTTATTTCCCGATGGCCGATGGCATTTAACAAGGCAAATATCATCCGTTATCGATGTTCAGCCGATGCATCGGGCATCCCTAGTTGTCAGATATTTTACCCAACAGCAGCTTAGTTACTGTTCAAACCCATGAGGGGGTTGCCACTTTAACCAATGAGTACAAGCTGCAGTTTTGATGCCAGCCACTTGTTTCAAGCCGAATCCCAATGACCATCACTGGCAACCCGGCGTAAGCCTTAGAACTGGATCAGGAGTTATCTCCCCTCCTCACCAAGGGTGCGATGGAGGAAGTGAATTCTCTTCTGCAGCTGAGAGGTTTTTATTCCTTACTTTCTCATTCCAAAGAAGACAGGAGGATTTTGACCTATTTTAGCACGAGATCTGGTTGACTTCTAAAGGCCTCCCAATCAGGTTGCGGACTCCCTCTAAAGGACCTCAGTCGGAAGAGTGGTGCCTCCACCGTGGTGCATTTGATCGGGTACCTCTTTGGCAAGGCCGAAGTAGATCACTTTGCCTCTCAAGAGTCAACTCATTGTCTCCTGTGGTTTTCCCTGATGGAGACAACAGGTTCTTTAGGTCAGGATGCCCTGGCTCACCACTCAGACTCTTTTTTTATGCCTTTCCACCACTGCCATTTATCAGGCCAACCCTTCAGAGGATTCTGCAGGACAGTCACAGGGTGTTGTTAGTGGCCCCATTCTGGCCAGCACAGCCGTGGTTTCCACTGCTACACAAATTCTGTCAGATCTGGCAACCCCAACCCCCATAATCTCCTCAAGATAATCTGAGCAAGTGCTGACAGTCTCAGAGCCTGTACGGCAAACCATCCTGAATGCCAGGGCTGTGTCCACTCGTAAGCAGTACGACAACAGGTGGGGTTTGTTCTCCAGGTTGTGTATTACAGGTATGGTAATGCGTCTTGTGCAGTTGAACACAATGTTTTGCTATTTCAAAGTGCCCTCTGACTCACCATGGCCAGGGAAGGGGACCCAGGGCTGACTACCAGGGCCACCAGATGTGGGGGTGTTGTGTGGCCTCATGGACAATAAGTGGCCTCCAAACCTTTGACTACAAGGGCTGCTGACCCTTCTAAAGGCCAACTCACACCTGGCTCGCTTCGGAGTGTCATCAGGCGGAAATTCAAGCGCCATCCCTGCGCGTCAAACCACACCGGGTGCGGCAAATGGAAGCCATTTATTTTTATTTATTTATTTTTTTAACCTTTATTTATCCAGGATAGTCCCACTAAGATTACAAATCTCTTTGCAGGGGAGTCCATGCCCCATGTGTGTGTGTGTGTGTGTGTCTTTAGTGGTAGGGGAAACCGCAGTACCCGGAGGAAACCTACGCAGACACAGGGAGAACATGCAAACTCCACACAGAAAGGCCCTGCCCTGGATGGGAATCTAACCCAGGACCTTCTTGCTGTGAGGCAGGAGCGCTAACCACTCCTAGTATGTGACTACGAGTGGTTCAAGGCACAGGAGTGCAAGCAAATTGTTGTTAATAACCTGACAATACGAGAGAATTAGCTACAGGGCTATGAGTGTATCGAACAGGCAACAGTTTCCTGAAAGACAGCGGAGCTGGAGTTGTGCCGATGCTGTGAACTGCTACGTGTTTCCTGGTGTGGCTCATGCTTCACTGCTGTGTACAGTATGTGACTCTCTATCGCACAAAGCGGGAGAATGGCATCTTATTCACAGCAGACACAAGGAGCAAGTTGTTTATTAATGCTCGGCGATGCCTCAAATGGTTTGCTGACTACGTCATACACAACTAACGCAGCTTGCGCTAGTCCAAAGCATTCTACGTCAAATTTTGAGCGTTTTGCTTTTGGTGTACATTTATATTTAGTCATTTTATCCAAAGCGACTTACATGAAGTTTCCATTCACCAGTGTAACATTTTTTACATTCATTTACATTTAGTCATTTTACCTGACACTTTTAATGCAAAGCGACTCACATTAACAGCTGTTACAGCTGGGTTAAGTGTCTTGCCCAAGGACACAACAACAGTATGAACTGTGGTGAGTGAAGGAATCGAACCGCCAACGTTCCGGTTGAAGGACGACCGCTCTACCACTGAGCCAGATGCTTTATGTCACCGAAAGACGAGAATCTAAGCTTTCTAATAATATGCTGCAGGTACACTTGCTCAAACCAGGCAGTTGTGTACTAGACAATGTATTGAAAAAAAGTTGCAATGTCCCTCTTGTACCAGGCTGCAGTGGTGGACGAAGTACACAAACCAAGTACTTGAGTTAAAGTACAGATACACTAGGTAAAATATTACTTCAGTAAAAGTAAAAGTACTCCCTTTTAACTTTCACTTGAGTAAAAGTACAAAAGTATTTGCCTTCAAATGTACTTAAGTATCCAAGTACTAGGCTATAATGCCCTTATAATTTTTGTCAGTCTCTTGCCCCCTTTAGGTGCCAGGAATTATTTAAAAAAATACAGATTTTTGAGATCCAAATTTCAAAAGGCTGTGGTTTGAAAATGATAAGAGATAGAGTCCTACTCTAAACTAGAAAAATGTCAGGTATGACCCAAAGTATTTAAGTAAATAAATTTTAAGCATCTAATTTGCATATAATTTGCATACCATGACATTATATATTGGCGGTTATGTTTTTTTCAGTACATACAACCTAATGAACATATTATAATAGTTTTTTTTCTTTTTCTGAAATAAAGAATAACTACAACTTCTATTATACCATAACTAGTAAAACGTAAGCAAATAGTTCTGAGAAATATACACATGTACTGTATGTGTGTGGTTGCAGTTGCTTTATCTTTTCTTATCCATCCATGTGGCATAGTTAGTAGTTTTTTAGAGTGTGGGACCTCTCATAAAGCACAGCACACAGCCATCACTTTTATTACGATCGCTGCTTTGATTAGTGCATTCTCGCTGACTGTTTACCCCTGCCTCTCCCTCCTCGACTGGGTAAAGTGTCAGGATGAACAACACGTATTTGTCCCAAACAGCTGTCAATAGAAGCCGCATTATTCCCAAACTCCCTGTCACTCCCGCGGCCACGGCAAGTACACCCGCCCCGGCTTCTATCACCGGGTAAAGGTAAAGCTGCAGGTGCTCGCGCACGGCTTCCGGCTTCCGGTTTCCTCCCGTTTCTTTCACTGATGTTTGGTAAAATGTGGGAAAAACAGCGTGTGCTTTATGAGAGACGCTGAGAAAGGCACGAGCAGCGCGCCGCTGTCCAAGTCACAGACGCACTCACTCGCTCGTTCATTCTCACTTTCACTCGGCTGAAAAGACTCTAAAGGTAGATGTTCTCCCTCAGAATCAGATTCAGCCATTACTAATACCAAAGCTTCATCACAGGTGTATTTTTTATTTGTTATTTTCATGTTTATCAGCTCGCGTGTAGAGAATGAGGCTTCTATTGAGCCGGTCCTGACACTCCCACTGAGACGCGTCTTTGAGGTCTTCTTCTACAAAAATATTTAACGGAAACACAAGGAACGACTAATTTTGCAAAATGTACTTGAGTAAAAAGTAAGATATTTGATGTTGAAATGTAGTGAAGTTAAAGTAAAAAGTATCCCTTAATGGAAATACTTAGTAAAGTACAGATACTGGAAAAAACTACTTAAGTACAGTAACAAATTACATTTACTTCGTTACTGTCCACCACTGCCAGGCTGTAACTGTCTTCTTCAGAAAAGGCAGAAAGGAAAATACAGATGCTTCCATTTTGTTACGTTCAAACTAGCACTCTCTAAAATTATTAAATAATGTACATGGTACAAAATAGTAGTGCTATGGTTATGCTACGTTGCTAACTGGCTAAAAGCTAATCATTAGCTAAATGGTGGGTTCAAATTTTGAGGGGAGGGGCGAACGCTTTGCCCAGGGGCCCACACAACCCTTAATCCGTCCTTGATCGGGGGCTATTGCCCTGAAAACCCATCACATTGATCCGCCTGTTTTAAACAAAAAAGTTTTTGCGCTGCTTCGGCTCCTCAACAGGAGTCATGAACCAGGTTTAACTACTCATCAAGGGGAGCAAACACCTGCACACGCTTATATCTGACCATTATAAATGTGACTCTTTATCTACAATATTTTAAAGTACCTTTGCATTTTCAACGATGCATCATCTGTCCATCTTGGAGCATTTAGTAGAACACTTAGTGGATCGTATTGCGGGGAATATTGCCACCTACTGGAGAACATGTGAACAGTTTTTACAGAAGCAACTGTGGGTGTGCTCTATCTGAGAGAAACAGACAGCCAACCAAACACAACTGTGTTTATTTTAGTATTCTTGCTTACATTTTGAAAAAAAAAAAAAACAAGACATCCAGGGATCTGTTCAAGAGAAATTTATTGTTATTCTAAATTGTCTTGCAGTGCACATAAAGAAAATCAATTTCTATTGAAAAAAATGTCTGATTGTTTCTAATTACAGAATAATAAAGCTCAGTGTTCTACAGCAACAATTCAAAGATAATGGAATTATTAAATCTGTAATTAAATTTAGAGAAGCAAGTGCATGTTTACAAGCTACTGCATCACAGATTGGTACACACAACACTTGCCCCTTCAAGCACACTTCTGACATACAAAAATAACTCGAGAAAGAATTCTAAAAGAGCCACAATGCACAGCCAAACAAAATACAATAAAATACGTCAATGTCAGTAAAAAAATGCATTCAATAATAGTCGATTGAGTACAACTACCGTGTGATGTCAGTCTTGTCAGATGGGATGACCGCAAGTGTATAGAGGGGTCGTTTTTATTGTTTTCTCAATTTACAACAATCCATCATTGGTCAAATCCATTCAAATTTTTTTGTGTGTTGTGTTTGTAAAATGGCTGAGCAAAATCTCAAAAAGCAACATGTACATTAGGTCCAGCAGAGAATGGCTTGTTCAAATACAATATATATTACACCATGGTTTGCACTATTTACTTATTTTATAGGAACTATATAGTGGCTGTTATTGGATGAATTACCACTTAAATTCACCAGAAGCACACAATCACCATATGGTCTCTAGTAAGATTCTCATCAGATTTTGAAGCCTGAAAATCTCTATAGCTCACCCGAGTGCTGATGACAACGGCTGATTTTCTGTCTCTGCAAAAGGTTTTTGGGTGTCAGACGAGATCTGTCTATTGCATTACACTTTTGGTTATAATATCTACAGTTGAAAATGTGGCCATCAGAATGATCATCCTGCAGTAGGCAATAGGCATAGGATAAAGATGAGAAATGAATAATCTCTATCAAAAAAGTTAGAAAATATACTAATTATATTCATTGAAACCCAAGCAATCAGAGATGTATTTATACAACCAACTGCACTTTTATTCAAGTCATCCATATCCCAAGCTAGAGCTTTTGAGATAATCATTGTGTGTGGAACTCTCTGTCAACATAGTGAGATCACTCAAGTCTTTGTCAGGGCTGGTCTGTGTGCCTGCTCTGTGTCCAACAGAAGCAGGGAGGAGGACAGTGGCTCCAAAAGAGGAGCAACATGCTCTCTATCATCTGTTTCAGGTGAGGGGGCAAACAAGGGGGAGGGTGGTGATGTTCCATCATCAATGTTGTGCAAAGACATCATGGTGGGCATTGCATTTGTAGTGGTTGTTTGAACATCCTTTTGCTTCTCCTCATCATCCCTGCTCTTGCTCTGCTGGTTATTAAGTGCTTTCAGTTGCTTTATGTCTAGCTCTGGGTAGGATCCCGATTCGCTCATGGCCTGAACTAGTTTGTCGAGAGTGTGTGCAGTGTTGCTGGAGTCAGACTGACTGGCTTGCGCAGCCTCGCAGAGAAACTGCGTGTGCTGACGTAGCTGGGCGATCTCCCTCTCGGTGGCTGCGTTCTGTTTTAGCAGCTCCTTGGTGCGGAGTGTGATAGCAAGCAGGCCAGACTGGTTTAGGATCTCGGCAGTGTTGAGAAAGCGACGATGCTTCATAGTGGTGCTATCTGGGGATGGGCGATAGGGGCTGTGTGCCACTGAGGACATCGGAGAGGAAGACTGGGGTGAGGAGGATGAGGGAGAGTCAGAGGAGCATGGCGGTGATGAAGTTTGGGAGCTGGACACTGACGGAGAACTCACACTGTCTGAGCTTGACCTTTGTTGGCAGTGGTGGGGTTTTGTTTGGTTTGAGGAGGAGGCCTGTCCTGGCATGGAGCGATGAGTGGAGCCATTTCTGTTTTTATACTGTGAGTGGGAATGGACTCTGGTCTCTTTTTGCTGCTGCTGGGGCTTTTGGAGGTGTGTGGTGGTGGAAACAGCCTCCCGCTTCTCCTCTTCAGTGCATACTCTTTTACTTTGACTCTGACCCTCACTTCTACTCTCCTTTGCGCCACCCACCCGTGTTCCGCCCTTACTCTCATGACTTTCCTTCCTGGGGTGAGGTGCAATACGGGGGTAAGAATTCAGAATGGGCAGGTAGGAATTCTTGTGCGTCTGGTTACTGCGTCCGTTGACTTTTTTCACAGGATTTTGTGCTGGGGCGATGCCAGTAGGAGAGGGGGCAGATATTGTCTGTTGCTGGATGAGGAGAAGCTGGGTGGGTCCTTTTGTTCCAGTAAGACCGTGCCATCCTCCTCCCCAACCAAGGGGGCTGTGCAGCAGCTGATCTGGTCTTGACTGTAACAGGAGGTTGTGAGTCGAGGTTTGTGTGATCAGCAGTTAAGAGACCGGGGGAAAAAAAGAAGATAAGAATGGAAGGAGGTTAAAGTCACAAGGAGAACACTAAAACTTTAGATGAGATAACATACCTTAAATCTTCTATAAAACAAGTTCATGATAAAACCTGGAAAATGCATACTAAGACTACAGCTAAACAAATAAACTCAATATGTATTTGAGTTTGTTTGACATGAGTAGTGCTATAGCTAAGTCATTTATATATTAGACCCCAAACTCAAGAGAAACCATACTTTTTTTTCTCCAATCATTTTGCAACCTGTGCATCCAATATATGTTTTGCATAAGAAATCAATAAAATCCTGAACTGCAGTAATTTTTCAAATCTAAAATTACATTACCAAACATTTAATGCATTATCTCACATGTAAACGGCCATGTCATATCTATTTCTATTATTAGGAGCTAAAATGATGTGTGATTTCAAGATGCTCCGCTTGAGGTACTCAATGAACTATTAATGAACTAAAATGCTATATACACTGAATAATTCTTAGTAATTTTACCCTTACATACCCAATCATAAAAGTCAGCCTATTAACTACCAGTTGAATTACATACACATAGCACAATTATTTCAGGGCACTCGTGACATAATACATACAGTATATTAGTTTCATTATCAGGTTTCTTTTTATTTAAATAATTTAAACAAGAAATGACACATAAAAGTTGACACTTCAAAATCTAAATTGATAATGTGCTCTTGTGTGGGATGTTTTTTGTAACTGAATAGCTCACCGGCTTGACCGTTACGTTTTTGATGACATAAACAGGGGTCAGCTCCTTGTAAGGAGACACGCTGTGGGCGGCGTTCACACTGCTGTTGCTGTGGGTGCTGTTGTTACTTTGCCATTGTGGTTCGCTCACACTGCTGCGCTGGTCATCTACATCAGTGTGCACCGAGTCTGAACCAGCCTCTGAGAGCAGGCAAGACACAAGTGGGCAGAAACGTATTTAACAACAACACGTCAAAACAAAACGATAGATGAGTTAAAAATTTATGTGAGGAAAGCAGCTCACCCGAGTACCCCGAGTCCTTTTCGGAGTCCTTCTCTGAGTCACAGCGCAGCATTCGGTTGGTCAAGTCACCCATGCCCGTCTGCTCCTTGTGGGTGCCACTTTGGGATGCCCGCAGTGTGGCACAGTTACTCTTATCCTTGGCATTCTTTGAGGTGCCACGGCCACGGGCAACCCGTTCCCCAAAGTGGCCCTGTTCCTTTGGCATTCCAGACCTTTAATAACCAAACCAATAACAGTTAGATGAGAGTTAATGACAGATGACATTGTGCCAAATCTAAGCAGATTCTCCTCTGAGCTGATCTGTCATAACCAGGGGCGGCTGGTATCAATGGGTTAGGTGGGCTAAGCCCCTCCTGTCATGTAGGCTTTTCAATGTTTTGTTTAATATTTAGTATAATATTAGTTAGTTTGTATTAACATCAAATATATATATTTTTTTAGATTCTAGAACATAGTTTATAGTTTTGCTGGCACTAATATGTCTAAATTGCCACAAAACACAAAAAAGTTTTTTTTTTTAACAGCCCAAACACAATGACAAATACAGTGACCTAAGCACTAATCATCTTCCTCATTTGGTGATTGAAAGGTGTGAATCCCTGGCTATTGGGGCTAAATGTATTCAGCCAAGAGACTTGAATTTGATTGAAACCTAGAGACTTACAACTTAACAGTGAATTCGACTGTACTTCTGAGAGAGAGAGTGGAGAAGAAGTGACAGTAAGAGCAGGTGATTTTCATATAAATACATTAGCTTTAGCAATATCTGTTCCGTTTAGGATAATTTGACACATTTAGAATAATTTGTTACCTAACAAAAATCCCGTTTCCATTCTCTTTTGTAATGAACATTATTTTTGCCCCAGTCTTAAAGCTTTAAATATATTATGTAGATCATTCTGAAAGTGTTTATGTGAAAGACTGTCAAGTTTGTTTGATTAAGTGCTGTAACGTCATGTCCCAAATGTAATCACATTTGGGACATGAAGTCATAGCAAATATACATATATTCACCAAATATTACCACCAGCTGCCACTGGCCATAACGGGCCAAAGTTTTTTTTATGGGACCATAAAAACATTCAGAGACATGAAAACATGAGGTCACATCAGGTTACAGTCCTTCCTGGTTTATGACTTCACTTTAACTTAAGACCTATTGTTAAACTGGCACTCCAATTAAAAAGTTCCCCAGCAGGTTGTGGTGACGTCATTATTGCTTGTGTACACGTGCAAATACAGTCGTGCTGAAATTCTCTGGCTATCATTTACAGTCCAGGAAAGAATGTATTTTATAAGATTCATAAGACATCATTGGATTTAAGAAATTAAAGGAACTTAAAAGGTAAATTTTGATTACATTTCCATCATCTTAACTTACATTACAATAATTCTTTTATATTGCAATTACATAGAATTACACACATCTGAAATGTGGTTATGTTTATACAAAGCCATAGTGTTGACCTTGAGGAGCCCCATTCCTCATACAGTGGGTACTGATAAGTGTATAACTAATCTTTTAGAAAAGCTTTACGCTTTTACAGAGGCGGTTGGATATTAAGCTTTTAAAAATCAAATAAATCCTCAAACAATAGAAAACCCTTTATTTTTCACACCTGTACACCTCTAGAACAATGTGGAGGTGAGTACATTTGCAACACACACTATTTTCACATCTGCTCTCTTTGTTGACATGTGACAGGCAGAAAGGAAAAGGGGGTGTAAGTAGGCTCAGGTTTGTTTACAAACGTCCTTCTGGATATCCTACCTTTTATGCCTTTAACAAAGCTCAAAATGTAGCCTTTGTCCTTTGGCCTTTGTGATTTGTTACAAGGTCTACATCGGTTTTATTGTTATAGCTGAATATGTCCTGTAATAATAAGAGACAAAGGCAATAGAGAACACGTGATCCAGCTGTTGTAAAGAAAGGCTGTCTAATGTCAGGTGGCCCATTCACAGGCGTGTCGTGTCCTCGTGTGTAAACAGCAGAGCACATGGGATGGGGAGCCGCTAAACTTGATCAGACGCTCTGGCAGCCTGCACGGTCCCGCCCACCACATTGTTATGTAATACACTGCTGCCGCCACCGCTCCAGGAAAAAAAAAACTGCTCAATGCTATGTCTGTATAACATTTACAACAAATCCCATAGTATTTTAAGAGTTACATCTGAGATTATTGAAAAGCCATGGCAGGAGATAATGTGGGCGAAGGAGAGTTTAGACACTTAAACACAGACTGTACTCACCTGTCAGTGTTTAATCTGCAGAAGAGGAGGTACCGCTCACTTTTGGTACCGGGAAAACATATCTCCACAGTTAGGAAGGCTGGAGCTTCCTCTTGTCCTGACTTTCACTCATCCATTTTGAAGACAAAATATATATCCCGGAAGTGGCAAAAAAAACTTCAAGTAATAAAAAACAACAAGCAAATGTTAAGTTGAAACATAGTGAAGCTGTTGTTCACACCAGAGTCCTGCTCACGGCCAGTGTGATCATGCACTGAAAGCATCCATGATGTTCATTTGCGTAGGTCCGCCCCCTTAATTTTATATTAATGAGGTCTCAGGAGCGCTCGGCGGTGACGTAACCACAGCCATTTGACCAATCCCGTGCGGGCACACGTGTTTGGGAGGTGACGTCTGACCATCCACGTGAGGGGTGCTTTTAGAGATACTATGGTGCATTCACAGACACCATATTTATTAAACCACCAACTCGTATTACACATGTAGAAAGCTCTGCTCAGTGTGCCAGCCATTTTGGAGTTATCAAAAATTGACTTTTATAATAAAATGTGCATTCACAAATGCTTTTATTTATGGAGTTCATAAATACTGTGAAAAACAAACTCTCTATCTCTGTCACACAGGGTATAATATGCCAGTGTTGAAAAACCTGGAAAATGTTGAAAAATAACAGAACAGTGAACCATCATCATACCAAATAACACATTGCTGTTATATCAAAGTCTCTGAGTAGACTACAAGACAAGGTGAACACTGACAAAATAACACACATATAGTTTGACTTTACATTGTGAATATGCAGAGCTTACAACACCTCACTGAATAAATCCTAAGTTTGCTCTTTGTCTGAACAGTATGGAACAGCCAATATGAGGTTGAAGTTGTGCTAGTGCTTAATTTCTCCTCCCACTGGTTCATGAGCATCCGGGGAACAGCTAAAAAAAGCAGGTAGGTGTGTGAAAATATGTGACTGTATCCACGGGGGAAGGCGGCGTTGGGACACTGTATTGTGTGCGGCTACATGTGATGTGAGACGGGCGGTGCACGCGGCTGCGGAGGCGTGGTTGTTCCCCGGCAGCACATGTTCACTGCCGGCAGAGCACCGTGAGCAGAGCACCGTGAGCAGAGCCCCGCGAGCTGAGCCTCCCGCGTGTCCGCGCCGGAGAACACTGCGAGCTGTTCCTCTGATAAACACAGACAGAACAAATCTGTCTGGTTATGTAACACTGCCATTCTCTACTTTATCTTTTGAACATGGAACCACTTAAAAAGTTGTAGTGTATTCTGTAATATCCCTTTCATAGAGCATAAAATAGACTAGTTTATCAAAAGTAGGATATGATATATGAGGCTAAAAACATAAATTCAAGGCCTATTATCTTCGACTAATAATATAATTTATTTCCATTGTTGAGGATGACCGTGACAATAAAAAAAAAAAACTCGTTGATAGACTTGACTGCCAATTAAAATTGTGACCTGCTAATGTGTCTATATGCGAGATAACTACTTACTAACTTACTTGCTAAAGCAGAAAAATTATGTAAAAAAAAATCCATCACAAAATATTTCACTGTAGTAATGGACAGAGGTTAACATAACATCTCAAGTAGCTACATTTAAACAAAACTTAAATAATTGATAATCATTGGACCAATTGGAAAAAAAATGTTAAAAGATAATTTAGCGTAGTGTCAAAATCTGACCTAAATTGCTTTAAAAAAAAAAAAAAAAAAACTCCAAAGTAAGCTCCACTAGTAATCTGCATCTGTGCTTTCAAATGTTACCATTGTGCATTTGGAATTATTCACATTGGAGTAGTGATCAGGGTTTCCACTCTTACAGGAACATCAGATTTAAGGACTGTTAAAGCACCATTTATATCCTTGTTCACACCCCAGCATATGTAGCATAATTGAAAGAGGTCCTACAGTACTGCACATTTCACTTCACGTTTACATTAAAGGTTTCAGAATAATGATTTTCTGAATGTATAGGTTCCATAAATTTAAACCGTTTTGAGCAGTTTTCTTCAAAGAAATTAAATTAAAACCACTACAGTTAATGGATCTATATACTGTTAATATTAAAATGCAATTTCTTAAATATTGATAAACATAATTCTTTGCATTATTTTTTTTTTGCAAATTCTTGTAAAAGATTTGAATTACAAAAATTTAAAATTTATAAAAGTGATTAAATAGCATCATTCTACAAAAATAAATTTAAGATTTTAAATAAGCACTTTTAAGGACTTGTTTTTATGTACTTTTCAGTCCTTGAATCTCCATATCTGAAATTCAAGTACTTTCAAGAAGCGTGGGCACCCTGTGTGATATATTGCAGGGGACACTGACCAGTCCCCTGAAGACTGTGGTTAAGTGTTTGTGTAATTTATCTCACTGTGACTTTCCCTCTAATCAACCTGCTAGCCAGTTTGGCGAAAAAGCTACTAGATTAATAAGACATTCACTCATACAAAAATGTATTAAGACAGATAAAACGTGTATTCAATTATTGTCTTTCAGATTTACATTCATAGACAAATAAAAACAAATTGCTTGAATAGAATAATGTAACTGAAAAACATACAATTTATTCAACTGTTATGAATTTCCTTAATTTCAGACTATCTCTGAAGGATGACCGGGGAACATGTAGAATGAGGATGGACAGCACATTGAAACGTATAACCACAAAAAAACTAAAAATTAGAAACAAGTTGACAAATATAACGGAAAAGATTTCAAAACAGCATATGGAGTAGAGCCTCTGCTGGGACGTTTAGCAGGTCTGCTTAACCAGCTCTTTGTTTATTACCAGTGCTTCAGCAGGATAGCACCAGTACAAATGTGGGCACATTCTCATTTACAGTATCACATCCAGTATTGCTAATCACTCACTAAACAGTGCACCCCCTCCTTGCTATTGTTTGATGTGGAGCCATTTATAACAGTTGGGAAATTTTGAATATAATAAAAAGACATCCTCACAAGTGCACTCACAAAGCACAAACTCTAACATAAGACCATGTTCACAGTGTAGGTCAGTTTTAGCAAAGTACAAATGTCTTGACTGTATATCATGAAAAGATGAGCCCATCTCTGTATTTTCCTACATATGTTCAAACACATACAGTAGTTGTTTGAGATAGAATCCAATGCTGATGGCCCAGTAAATATATCTCCGAACTGTCAACAATTGCAAACATTTTCAGAAATAGGCCAAAATTTTATTCATTAGGAATTTTTGGAACAACTGTCTTTTTAATTGAGTAAGTATGGTAGAAGTGCTGGGGTAGATTATTAGTAATCAGTAATTGTTTGTGCACTAAAGCTCCCAATTCCTAAATCCAATAGCACAACTTAATTTGCAGCCATTATTCATTGAATAAGAGAACACCAGTTGAATGCCACAAAAGCAGATGAACAAGGATTAAACATTTAATAATTGTTGACGAAACATTTGGACAAAAGAGGGCATGTAAAAGTAGACTACTACTCATTTGTTTTACATAAGTTTAGCCCAAATAAATCATAAAAGTATGTGTGTATGGTTTTTTTTAAGCCAAGTACAGTTCAGATGGCTTAGATAAGTTTGCACTGATGCACAAAATACAGCACTGGATGCCCTCTACACTGTGAACATAGTCTAATCACAAAAGAAATGAGGTCTGCTTAAAATCACTAAGTGCTTATCGACCCTCTTAAATCACAATGCTGGTGTCTAACTTAGTGATTAAGAAAGATCAAAATGTGTCAGAATTAAAAACCGTTGTTTCAACAAAATAACATATACACCTTTTGTATTTTGCTATTCCTGAAATTCATTATTAACGGTCCCATTTGACATCTGTTAACAGCGATCACATTCTGAGAGTGATTTTATTCTCTGTATACAATTGGATGGTTCTGAAGATTTTCACCTTGCATACACTTATTTAGTATCACTATTTGTTTGTTGTTTCTGATGGATATTGAGCAGAGGCATGTAAAGGCACTCGGACCAGACACTGTCACTCATGCTCCTTCAGTTTAGATTTGCTGCTCCAAAACAAACACACACCTAGCAAAAAGATAGTCAAACTGCCTTTCTTCTTCCTCCCTCATTAAGAACCAGTCTACAATGGGTTGTAAAAGCTAGTTCTGAAGAAGGGCACTTGACACAGTATTAAAAACAGTATGGCTTTCAGGAGACTGTAGAAAAGATACTAGCAACTGATGGTTTGACAGTTTTAAAAAGCAGCAGCACTTGCGTGTTACCAAAGGCCATCCAAAGGTGCTGTTGTCAAGAGTTCTGTGTTGTTAACGTGCTGATGACTATGTGAGGTACTGAAGTCCAGTTTGATACAGTATAGCCAATGTGGCCAGACTTTGTCCGTAGTGTGGACCAAAAGGGTTTGTATAAAATAATATGGCCGCCAGCCTAGGCACTTAAATCCTGCCAGGACTAAAAGCCTGTTTGAGATTCTGACAGTCAGTTCATAGTTGCTGACGACAAAGGCAGCTGACACGTTGCATGTTTTTATGCCTGTATTTGTGTATGTGTCAGTGTGCGTGTGTGGTGATGGTGCATCACTCTCTTATGCTCGCTGAATACGAGAACTGAGGAAAATGTGCTTGCTGTCTGGGGTCCTCACAGTCCAGACTGAGCTCTGCAAAGGTCAAAAACACAGGAGGGGTCAGTCAGCAGAACAGTGTACCAAGACAACTGCTTGACACAGTCACATGATACTCACGCTTGTCTGGAGGTGTGAGTGTGATAGTCTGCGCTGTGAACTCCTCATCAAAGTACCGAGTGTCTGTCTCTGATGAGACTTGGGGTTTAAAAATTGGGTTGATCTAAGGTGAAAAAGTTTAAAATTACCTGTTGTATACAGCTATCCAACCTGAAAGAATATTTGCTAGCCAGGTATTAGGAGCAGCTTTAGGCCCAATCCCAATTCTTTAATTTACCCCTACCCCTCAGCCCTACCCCTTGGCCCTCCAAATGAAGGGTAAGGCTAAGATTATAGCCTTACACCTAAGAATTGGGACACCACACCTGTAGGAGACAGATGTACATAAAAGATGTCATATAACATTCATAACAGTTATAGTTACATAAGTGTTCATAATATAGACAACATAATATTACATTAAGGTCTAATAATACACCCGCCATTTTCATAAGCGTACTATGAACAGTTTAATGTGAGTATTTTGACTTGAGTCTTGCACTGAACAGTATCAGCTGCTGTTTTTTCAGTTCCTGTCACAGACATGAGACACAGAAGGATGTTACTACGACCAAAACGACTGTTCGTTTACGTTATATCAATTTCTATTGATGGAAAAACAGATAGCGGTTTGATACATTAGCAAATAAAAAATTTCTGTAATTACAAGACTGTGACTTGTGGATATGAGGCTAATGTAGCAAACAATTTTTAAACATTCCAATGAGAAAACAGATTAGTGCATAAATGAGCTCAAGATAAAAAGGAATATTTAAAACAAATTAGTTACATTTTGCACCTCTCACAGCCGCAGTGCTGGTAAACACACTGCATTTTGGGAAATCATTTTACCTCTTTGCCCTTGATCCAAATGAGTATTGGGACACCACCTGGTCTCTCATAAACACGGTAGGGGTAAGTTAAAGAATTGGGATTGGGCCTTTTTTTTTTTTTTTAATCCAATTAATTATGACCATTTGAAAATCCTAAAAGTTCCTAATTTTTTAAGGACTATATCCACCACCATGTCAGTTCCCCAAAGTCTCGTCCCCTTTTAATGGAGTGTTCCATTCAATAGTACAGGTCAATTTTACCTCCTGGATTTTATTCAATATAAAATAAAATTACAGTGTACTACCACCTACTGGTCACAACTAATATAAACTTGAAGTAATTTCCCTATCTCCCCCAAAAAACAACACTTACCTTCCTTTGTTCAAGATCCTGCCAGTTTATGCTGATAAAGAAAATGTGGCTCATTACTTCTTTGGCATCGTTAGGACCTCCACCTAACCTGTTAAGATACAAAATGAGAAATGCCTGTTAGAAATTAATTACGACAGATAATATGGCTCCAATTTTGTTGTTATTTGTTAGTTTTGCCTCTGCTTTGGGTCTTTTTTGAGTAGGCCAGCCAGCAAGGATTTTGCTTCAGGTGAGAGATTTCTGGGGAAGCGGATCTCCTCCATGAGAATGAGCTCAAATAGACGCTCATGATCCCGGTTGTAGAAAGGCAAACGGCCACACATCATCTCGTACATGACCACGCCCAGACCCCACCAGTCAACTGCACGACCATAGTCATTATCCTCCAGTACCTGGTTAAGAACAAAACAATGTTTTAGAAGAGTTGAAACCAAATGTCACATTTGTGATACATTCCAAGGAATGAAAATCATGATTCCAGTGAAACAACATGGAACATGGAACAGCCCAATCCTCATAGGATGAGTTTGTGACTTACCTCAGGAGCAAGATACTCCGGAGTTCCACAGAAGGTTTTCATGGTTGCATCAGACGTAATGCCCTCTTTACAAAGACCAAAATCTGTGATTTTAATGTGTCCATCTTTGTCCAGCATAAGATTCTCCAGCTGAAGGAACAAAAGAAAATTTGATGAGACATTCAGGATTAGGTAGACAGCAAGTTACCACAACTCACCGATATAGTCAATAATTCCTTACAGTCTGGAACATTTCCAAGGGCCTTAAAAACTGCTGTCATCAAGCCTCTCCAAAAGAAGAGCAGTCTTGATGCTACAGTGCTTAACAACTGTTGGCCTATATCAAACTTGCCATTTTTAGGGAAAGTCATTGAAAAAGTTGTTTATCAGCAACTTAATGACTTTCGATTACTTAACAACTGCTTTGATCCTTTTCAGTCAGGATTCAGGCCCCATCACAGACTGAGACTGCACTTATCAAAGTCACAAATGACATCCGTCTGAAAACTGACACTGGCAAAGTCTCATCTTAGTTTCGTTGGACTTGAGTGCTGCGTTTGATACACTAGATCATGGAATCCTGTCACAAAAAATAGAGGAATGGATAGGCATCTCTGGAACTGCGTTTAAATTGTTTCAGTCCTATCTTAAAGACAGGTACTTTGTTTTGGTTGGCAACTGTGTATCACACCAAATGGCAAGGACGTGGGGTTCCACAGGGGTCTATCTTGGGACCCCTATTTTTCAATCTTTACATAATTCCTTTAGCCCAGTTAATACACAGCTGTGAAGTATCCTACCATATTTATGCACACTCAGATTTACATTTAATTCACAGCAGGTGAAAAGGTGTCACTGCATCAATAGATTGACGTATGGATGCAAATAATTTTTTTTCAACGGACGTGTCAGCAGTCACCTCAAAGCTCTCTCTCTAAAATCTAAAAATCAGGTTAGAAATCTAATGGTCATCAGACTTAGATTACTTTACTGCTTATTTAGAACGTGGCTGCTCGGGTTCTAACCATAACCAGGAAGTATAACCACATCACGCCAGTTTTAAAATCTCTGCACTGGCGTCTTTTCTTCAACCCAAACTACTATTGTTAGAAATTAACCCAGATAAGATAATATAAAATTATGTGACGGATTATCATAACCATCTAATTTGTGTTGCTTCTCTAACTATGAACAAACACAGTGGGACTTGGTCTAATGATAAAGTCACTCAATTGTCTGCTCCTAAAGAAACATGAGGGTGCTTCTATTCCAGCAATGCTTGTTTGTCCACTTTAAGCAGTTGTAGAAATAAGTAGTAAAAAATCCACACGATGCACCTTTCATCTGTGGTCACCTGCCACACTGCACTCTGTGAAGACATGTTACATGATGGTAGATATTTGATAGTTACCTTCAGGTCACGGTACACAACATCACGTGAGTGTAGATATTCCAACGCCGACACGATCTCGGCACCGTAGAAGCGCGCTCGATCTTCTGTGAACACGCGTTCACGTGACAGGTGGAAGAACAGCTGAAAGAGACAAGAGCAGATGGAGCCCGTTTATCAGTTGGAGACTATGTATTTAAGTGTGTGTGGAAAGATGTTGACAAAAAAGGGACATTTATGTAAAACCCTGTGACTCACCTCACCTCCGTTGGTGTATTCCATTACAAAACACAACCTATCATGTGTTTGGAAGGCGTATTTCAGTGTCTGTATAAATAGAAATTACCACATTAAGAGAGATTAAGAAATATAACCAGTTTTTATTGGAACGTGACATGGAAAACCGCTGTTTTGCACTTTCGGTAAGATTAGTGTTCAGATGGGTATCTCAAGAACTACCAGTTCACCACTTAGCTCAGCATTCAGTAAAGAGGTTGTCACGGTAGTTCAGAAGTAAATGTTCTTATATAATCTTATCCAAGTAAACAGGGCACCCGTTTATAAACCATTACCAGCTACAATCATTTATTCAATTCAATTAGAAGAAGCTGAATTTTGAATTTATTTAAAGTGTGTCAAATAACACAATTTTCACATTGAAAAAAAAGGAAAAGTTCAATGCTCAAAATAAAGGAATCGTCAATTTTTGTTGGGCATAGAGCCTCAAGTTTGCGACACAAAGAACAACAACCTAAAAATATTATGACTTTGCCCTGGGTTTGCTGTGAACACTCAAAAACTGTGGTTCCACGTCACCCCAGCTGGCCAACAGTGACTCCAGAGACTTAACACCGACCTGGGGGCCATGTTGTGAGGACCTACTGATATTTTTCTAAAATTTTACCAGTAAAATACAAGTAAAGCTGAAATAAAAACGAGTTATTTTTTTCCCCCACTTACTGTGAGAAAAGGGTGTCGTGTGTTTTGTAACACTCTGCTTTCTGTAACTGTGTGGGCCACCTCATCCTGCAATAAAACAACATGGCCATGAACAAATTATAAAATAGCACAATTTGAATATTGACTTGTTGGATAAACGTTTTCTGTAGTTCACATAGACCTAACTAAAACCAAGTACACATACAAGCACATCTGACATACTTTGGCTATGATGACCTCTTTGCGCAATATTTTCATGGCATAATGAACTCCAGTGGACCTTTCCTTGACCAGAATCACCTTTCCAAACGTCCCCTTTCCGAGCAGCTTTAGATATTCAAAGTCACTCATATTCTAGTAAAAGGAAAACACATGAATATGACAGCCATTGCATAACCAGTCCAAATGACAAAGTAAATTACTATTTAATCACATTAATAAACACACAAACCAAGAATATACATCTACTATACCAAACCACAATGTCGTAAATGAAAAGTCTTGTACAGATAGGTACTCTATATTTGACACTGACAAATGAAGATAGATTGAGATTTAAACCACAACAGAAATTAGTATTATTTGTTTCATACTGATCCTCACACAGGCCATTTCAGCTACAGGCACTGAATCCTCCCCTATAATGCGCATTATAGCAATGCATTAGGTCACTAAGTTTAGACATTAATTGCAATTTATTTAACTAAATATTACAAATGCAAGGTTGAATACATGGAACATAAACCATTAGATACAGTTCATGACAAAACAAATCCTACCACTTTGTTGCGGCTCTTAGCCATGGCCACCTCCATATCTACAAAACTGCACTCAGTAGGTGAGCCAAACACCTCCATTGGCTCCTCCTCTTCCTCCTCACGCATCTTTAGACTGTTGGCCACTGACTGAATTGCCCGCATCCATTCCTCTCTAATAAGAAAATAATTAGGCAGGGACATCAGATAACATATTTCCTTTACATACTAGTAAAAATGTTAAGAAGATGGCATTTGAACGTAGTTTTTGAAGGTGTTAGCCCTGCCTCCACCTACCTCTCCTCATTAGTGTCCACATGAAAGGTACGTTCAATAAACGTGGTCCACTGTAGGCAACGGATGACAAATGTATTTGGCTTAGGCCTTTCAGTCTTCATTAACTGGCATTCTGTAAAAAATAAACAAATAAAAAAACACACAAAGACATAAAATTTATAATAAAAATGGTTGAAGGCTATTGAGAAATGCAAACATCATCATTGTCAATTGACATTGATAATGTACTGTAGCAGTACTGACGTGCTACTGAGAAGTTGTTGAGAGGTGGTGAACTCTGGTCATTCAGATCCGGTTTTTCTTTGTGGCCGATAAAGGAGCCATCACTTTTTAAGATGAAATATCTAGGCCTCCATGTCTTGATGTATTCACCTGCAAGACAGTTTTATGTTTGTATACCACTTCGAGATTATCGACAATGATCATTTACTACAGATTGATTGGATTCATACCTCTTTTTTGGAGCCAGCCCTCTCTGACTATACTGACTTCATTCATGGTGAGAGATTCGTTTCAGAGAGGGTCAGGAAACGGGAGGACGGGGAGGGGAACGATGGCTTTGTTTTTTGTTGTTTGTTTGCTTGACCTCTTCAATTCTCAGTCATCAAATACTGCCCTCTGTAGAAGACAATCACAAACTTCTTTAGCATGCCAGAAAGGCATATTAGTCAAAATGATGACTTCTTATTTTCACAAATATTGGTTATTTTGTAAAACATAAGGGATATACCAGAGGCACAAAAGATAAGCATCAGTTGTTACAATCAACAGTGTTTTTAGTTGTCATTGCTCACTATCTGCACTAGGATAAGAGCTTTTGTTTACACACAGTTTTATCAAGGGAAAGGTGTAATTTCTTTTTTTTTATTTTTTTAATACCGTTAAGACAACACTTGAAAAATAGTGAATAATAGCAATGTGTTTATTTCTGTTCAACTGCACAAAAGCCTTAGTGGTTTTAAAGTTAGCCTAGTTCAACCGTTTATTACTAATCTGACCAGCAATTGCTACACAATCGTTTAAAATAATGTCACATCCAGATCGACTGTCGGGTAGCGTTAGTTGTTGTTTGCTAGCCAGTGTCCAGCAGCCTTTAACATTAGCCTGAGTTAGCACGCTGACAGAAGCTAGCAGTGAGCTAACAGCAATGAGTTAACTTTAAACAGATGGTTTATTAGAGGCAACGGAGCCACTAAATCAGTACCATATCAGTAAAACAACCACATTTAAAGATAAAATATGTGTAAGCATGTATGGCGTATTTAAACACTGAAAACGGGGTGGTTAATGTCAATGGAAACAAAGTCATGTTTTTCCGTTTCCAGTCCAGCAGCCAGTTTGGTAAAGCTCGGTTACTTGTAGTTACTTATTAGTTAGATATTTGGCACTGAATGTCGCATATTGCTGCTTATTTTCACACGTTACACGAGTAAATACCTGGTAGACAGCCCCCAGGAGTTGATAGATGGCGGTCTCGAAACGCCTGCACCGTCTGCTTGACCTTATCTGCAGAAATTTTTGTTTATTATTAGTAAACAGTCCTACTTTAGCGATCTTATACCTTGAACTGATGTGGCCTTGCTACCAGCAAGATGGCAGTTTTAGAGTAGTTTAATAAACTATTCGTAAAGACTATCCCTAAGGCCAATTTTACGGCGTATTACATACTGTACAACTATACAATAAGGTTACACATACATTTGAGTTGGTCTTTAGCCCACGTTGGTGTCGTTTTCGAGAAGCTTTGACAGGCTGGATCCAGAGCAGGCCACATCCACCAGGAAAAAAAAAAACACTATGGACTCTCTTCTTCTGGGAATAACAGCGAATGTCGCAGCGCGTGTGCACATAACGCCATCTAGTGTCGAGTTAGCGCACTGCTCTCGAGTACTCGCCCTGCTGCCCTTTTCTGTCATAGGAGACCAGGCCGGGGCATCCTGTCGCACCCAGCCACGTGACAGCCAAGGATGTACTAGTTTAGTAACTCTGTATGGGCGGAAGTTATCTCGTGTCAAATAACAAATAAGCATAGTGTTTAACTGAGCTGAGCAGTGAGCATCAATGTAGATATGCTTAATATAAATAACCTATAGGTTTCACAAAAGCTCAAAGACTAACTATGATAGTACAAGTCCACGCTTAAGCTTCATAACGCAGTCTATGAAAAAAGCCTTGAAACAGAAAGTCATACACACAATTCATTCAAACAAAACTCCATCAGGAAAATTGTATGTTTTATTATTTTTAAATACAGTGCAAGGACAATTTTGTTTAATTAAGATTTGTGCATGCTGGGTCTGACAGTCCAAAATGTTGTCTATGATTAAACAGTTGAATATTTATTCCACTTATTCAGTAGTCATCATTCTGGGGCTGTGCAATCTGTAGCTGCTGAGTCAAGGCTGAAAAACAATACAAAGAAGAGACAAGAATTGAGATGGCCTCTGTCATGCACCAAACCAAGACTGGTTCCACTGGAATGTATTCTCACCTGCAATAATCTCCTCTTTGACTTTATGAAGTTCCTTTTTCACTTCCTCAAGAATCTCCTACACACACACACACACACACACACACACACACACACACACACACACACACACACACACACACACACACACACACACACACACACACACACACACACACACACACACACACACACACACAAAAATTGTTAGATAAGGATTTTAAATGCTAACACTTGATGGGGTTTGGAGAAACAAACCTGCTTCAATCGATCAATATCCAAGCCATCACTTCCTGTTACCTCTGAGTTCCTTTTTGCCATCTTCACCCTCAAATACAAACAGTTACACCAATGTTTAAATACTACAGTATTTAAATAAGACGCAATACTATAGGTAAAGTATGTTAATAGCTATGCAGAGGCAGAGAAAAGTGAGACATTAAAGCTTAATTAAATTATTATTGCCATGCAAAGTTAGTGTATTGATACTCATTTAGCACAGAGCATGTAACCTTATTAGGAGTAAGTAACAAAAGTGCTGTAGAAGTTAAAACAATAAATAACTAAACCTGAGAAGCCCATGTCAACTAAAAGCTTGTCCAAATAAAAGTGTCTTGAAAATCAATAGTCAGCCACACGCAGGGACAGGGCTTTCCAGAGTCTGCTTGGAATGGAAAGGCCCCCTCCAGGTTTTAAAACAAGTTTTTGGGACCATGAGGTTCTTTGACCTAAGAAACAAAGAGTATGGGTAGAGGAGAAAGAGGTTCTGGTTCCTGTAAAAAGCATGGCTGCTGCCTTTAGTATGTAAAGTATCTGGAGTCTGTTGTACATTTTTTTCCTTCAGAAACAAGATTGTGACATTTGACAGGACAGAGGGTGTTGAATAAGAGATCTGTGTGTTGGGTACAATGATCGGAATTTGTGTCTTATAATGGTATAAGTATATACCACGTGTCTTTCTAATACTCAAAGCACTTTAGCATGTCCTAACCAGTCATGCATGTAAACTAAATCTGGATAGCCTTCAGATAACACAAACCCAAATAACCTATAATAGTACAGTAGAAAACAGAAGCACTGCTCAAACTGTGCTTCTCTCAACGCTTCTCTTTTTTGCTTTAATTACAGTCTCGGAAAGAAAACCACAAAATGTGAAGCGCTCTATTGGTGCACTGAATATTTTTAGGAAAGCAGAAGTGAATGCAATGCTCACTTTACTATAGAAAAAGTGACTGCGCAGGCTCAGGGGGAAAAGATCTGTGAGTTGGAAGGGGGCTTAAGCAGCACTAGCTGTTGAGCAGGAGGTTGTACCTGGAGAGTGGGGTAGTGGTGGGAGAGGAGATTGTGGGACTGGCGTCCCCTTGATTGTTGGTTATAGATTTCGGCCTGGAAACATGCACAGGTAAATTGAACCGTGTATTTGAATTTATAGCTCTGCATACATTTGCCTGCCCTGTGAGAAACCATCCTAATTGTGCTACTGTTCTATTCAAAGTCTGGTCTCTGTGGGTTTAAATTGGATTTCTAGGGGGCAGTGTAATATATGGTGGTCAGGCTACTAATGAACATGACTGAAAATCATTTCTATTAGTTCTACAGAAATAAAATAAAATATACAGTGTTGTCGCCCTTATCTTTATATACAGTTCCATTTAGTCATTGTTTATTGTGACTGATAATATATGAAACATAAAGCAAACAATAAATAATACTCTGTTAAGGCACTGATAAACAAATCTGTCCAAGGATTCTTGTACTGTATACTCGTATATACACTGAATTCTAAGTACTGGTATTCTGTAAAAGGTCACATTGGAACAAAATAGTCTTTACCTTGCAGTTTAAACTTGCAAAAGATGTGAAGAGGTCAAGACTATTTTATCACAATAAATGCTAATAATAGCTACTTAGGTACTTTCACACTTTCTGTTTCACTATATCCGATAATGACCTTATATTGCCAAAACCTTTGTAGATGATGCTATTGGTGCTGAGGTGTTGGTTTCTCACAGCCTGCGTTTCATTGTAGCACCAATCCCAAAGCATAAACACTTTTTTTTTATAAGAACAAAACTATTACTGTAATGGCCGTAGTAATGCCATGTCATAGCATCATTTAATATTTAACAACAATTCTGCATATAGCTAATATCATGCAGCCAAAGTGCAGTATATTGTGTTGCATCCTCTCACCTGGGCATGGTGGCAGATTTTTCTCTAGGCTTTTCATTGATCTCTGGTAGATTATACATGAGGACACATTATCAATTACATTTAATCAACGTTAGTCTGTCATTTTTTTTCACAAAACGCAAGCAAACGGACAGACAAAAAACAAGCAAACAGACAAACAAACAAGCAGACAGGCAAACACATAAAACAAAACGATGAAGCTATAACACCATATGTCAGGAGTGGGCAATTATTTTTCCTCAAGGGCCACATTTAAACATGGGTCTCTGGTGGAGGGCCGGGCCAACATGGTGGACTCACTTATGCTAAAAAAAAAACACTTTGTTTGTCTACAGTTCAAAGTTTAGACAATAGAAAAAACAATATGTGCGGTAAACACTGTATATTCAACAACACAGTCACAGCTGCACCTCTTGCACTTCAGTTTCAGATCCACTTTTTACAGGTTGTTTAAAAAAACTGTGAAAACTATCACTCTGAGAGTAGAGATGCTAGCTTTAGATAAAAGTTGTTAATGTTTGGGGCATGTTGTAGTGGAATCATCTGATCACTGCAGAATATTTAAGGAAGAGGAAAAATATATGCAGTTTATAATTATCAATAACAAATTGGTAAATGCTTGGCGGGTGGGATTAAACAGCCCAACGGGCCACATGTGGTCCCTGGGCCTCAGTTTGCCCACCACTGCCCTATGTGTTAGACAAAACCCCTAAACAAAAAAAAGTAGTGCAATTTATAGAGTCTGCATTTCCTGTGTGAATGTCACTTAGTAATTAATCCGGTTTCATAATTTCTACAGTAGAACGAGGTTTTTGCAGCTAACGTTACCTTCTGCTCCTGAGGACCTTGATGATGCTGATTCACTAACTTCCTGTGGTCACATTTAGAAATGTGATTATTATATGGAAGACTCTCATACCATAAAGGTTCATTAAAAACAAACCTACATTCTGTGGTGCATCCTTTTTTGGCAGTGGAGCGTTTGTAGCCTTCCTCCTGTGTGATGGGAGGATTAGAACACTCAATAAACCTTTGACAACTATTAGATCTACATATTTAGTTGTTATATTTAGCAGAATTACATGTCATATACCTTCTGGCCAGAATTGCACTCATTTCTCCCATTAAGTCTCCCCCTCCACCACCTCCACCAGATGATTGTTTGGGAGCTGGGGCAGCAGTTGACCCTTCATCCTAAAAAAACACCACAACACACTTCAAATAATAACTCATATCAAGCTGTTATACTGTATGGTCATGTATGTATGATTAGAGCAGAATATTGTTGGCTACAGCAGATTCTATTAGAAGTTATTGGTAGCTTTAAACATTTCTGGTTTTGTGTAAAATTGAGGAAATACTATTTTAGAATATCATCTAGACAAGGTAGTCTTAGGTTAGAGTCAGCTACAAACCACACAAACAACCACTTCCTGAACAAGAGACGCAAGAGCAGACACAACATATTTAGTGCCACACGGAGCTGTTAAAGTAGACAACCGAGCAGGTTACATATACATGAACAGATGTGGTCACCAAATCTAGCACAACAACACTAATGTAGTCTTTCTACATTTTTTTTTTCTATAGTTGGAACTTCTTACTGTGTTTGACCCCATCATATTTTAGTTGTGTGTCTGCTGTTTCAAAATGGTCTCATCAATTTTAGCCACGTAGACAGGAATTGGTTGTTTGCACCATACACTAGTCCTGACGTCGACTCAGTTCAGTTCTTTCAGTTGTAGACAATAGAAAAATAGTTCTTTGCCTTTATCTGATAGTGAGACAGTTATAGTCAGGAAATAGGGTCAAGAATAGTGCCAAGAATCAAACCTGGGTCCCTCTGGTGATGCGGAGTACATTTTAGCAGGTGAGCCATCAAGGTACCCATATAGCAAATGATTCATACACAGCTTATTAGGTCTAAAGTAGGCTATATTTTGCACCACTGCAATGCATACAGGATGCATACACTCTTTGTAATATCCTATCCATAAATAAAACTAAAACTGAAGATAGTATTTTGTCTGACAGGAACGATATCACGCCCAAAAAATGGGGTAGAAAAATTGTCAATTTTGCTTAATGATAAGGGGCATTATTATTTTGTCAATGAGTATAATATGTAGCCCAAGTACACTCTGTGACTCTGTGTCTGTGACACACACTAAACTCAGACTGAAAGTTGACACATTGCTGTAATGTATTAGAATAAGATTAGTATGAACAAAGTATATTGCAATCTTACTCAGAAGTAAAACTTACTTCTGAGTAAGATTGCAATATGCCATGTTTTACACGCTGCAGTATATGTTCCCCTTTTTCTCTTTATAGTGCTGTTGGATAGATTATACGGTAAAAGAAGTTGATAAAAGCAAAGCAAACTATTAATAAAGCTCGGTTGAAGTGTCAAGAAAGGTCAAACTCCAAAGGTCCTTACCTTATTGGCTTTGCGCAGTTTGGCCCCGGCTAGAGCTGCAGCTAGGTCATTGGACCCTCCACCACCACCTCCTCCACCACCTCCACCTGCAGGAGGAGGAGGAGGGGGTGGAGGCGGTACTCCACCACCAGAGGGAGGCGGTGGGGCAGGGGGGCATGGTCCTGCTGAAGGAGTTGGGCCTGGAGGTGGAGGCGGTGCAGGAGGTGCTGGTGGTGCAGGCGGGGCCCCAGGGGCAGCGGGAGGGGCAGCAGGAGGTGTAGGAGGGGCTGCAGCCTGTCTCTCCCGGGCCAGACGCTCCTGTTCTTGTCTTTGTTGCTCCAATCTAAACAGTAACAGTGCCACTGGTAAATGTAAAACTCTGGTATAAGGGTTTAGCTGTATTAGTTGAATTGTGTCAAACACAAATCTATTGTATGAGCTGTATGAGGTGAGAAATGAAAAAGATGAAAAAGAAATGAATAACATTTTATTGAAAACATATCAGCATACCGTTTCTGCTGTTCTAGCTCCTGAGCAGAGGGTCCATTATGGACTGGGCCTAAACAAAGAACAGCACTGTTATATTCAGGTCTTCCTTTTGTGATAAAGGAACTACACAACTTCCACAGTCTTACATTTTCACAATCATTGATGACAAGGCAATTTGAAGATGAAGATGAAATGAATGTGATTTTTAGTATGTTCTAACTTAAAACAGTAAACTATGCTCATAAATAAATCCCAATGGAGCTTTGAAGTTTTACAAGACGGCAGAGTATGTTTAGCAAGTGTAACATAGCTTTCAAACTAGTGCAAAAAAAAAACAAAAAACTGCAGTAAAGCACTTAAACTCATTCTCTTCACCACAACAGACCAAGGGCTGAGGTCTGTTCATTACTGCAGACACTGCCTTAATACGGTCACAAAAAGGACAAAAGTCCTCATATGTGGGTTACCTAAGGAATCTTTTAGACCTTGCATTTCATTCTGGACCAGCTCTGATGCAACATGTGAATGCCCAAGTCCGGAATGCACACATTTGGAGTTGGCTTGACTCACATGTATTTGGATAAATTTCTGTGAATGAGTGTTAAATAGATATTTTTTGTAGCTTGTATTAAAAGTTAAAATGGTGTTTAGCCACTAGTGATACATTTACATTTAGTAGATGCTTTTATTCAAGGCAATTTACATTAAGCATTCTTTCACCAGTGTTACAGCTGGAACACCACTGTAGACCAGGTGGGTTAAGTGTCTTGCCCAAGGACACAACAACAGTATGAACTGTGGGGATTGAACCGCCTACCTTCCGGTTGAAGGACAACTGCTCTACCTCTGAGCCACTGCGCCATTAGCCATGGCTATTGAGAGTAGAGTAGAGTAAAGGCCCTGTCTGGCCCTGGAGTCAAACTTTCTTGCAACAGATCATTGGTCCCTCCACCACCACTAGAGCGCTATAGAGGAGACAACGCTAACCACTGTGCCACCATATGGTAAATACATAAAAATGTACAGAATTAGGCCTGGAGACATACATGTTTAGTGTTGTGTGTGTTAAATAAATAGGTGTCAATAGGAGGCAGTCTTCCTGTAGCCAAAAGTTGAATTGACTCCAGTAATATGTCAGCAATGCAACATTTTTTTCTGCGGTCCATGTTTTCACCTCTTTCTAGGTCTTACATTTGTTACATATTTGGACGTTATTCATTATTATGCAGACTTGTGGTTGCATTTACCTGCAGAGGCTGGTGCATTGAGAGCTTCTAAAGCATGAACCATAGCGCTGGCAAAAAGGGAGGCATCCTCTTTACTGCTGAAGTTTAGCCCCCACACCTGTTTGGGGTCACGCCATTGGTGGAAGTTGGGTGTGGCTTGGTTATACTTCATCCCTTTTATGATGGGGCAGTTAATCACCACCTAGAATAAAAAGAAGACACAAGCTTGATTAGTTTCAGAAAAGACCTATTCATGAAAAGACGTTTGTTTGGTTGAACAGGCACGGCAATGCAACAGTGTGTCACAAAGAGTTAAAGCTTTACTTTCAAATAGAGCCGAAGAGGAAGTTGCATGAGTCAACCCGCTTCTGCATTACACAGAGTAATCTTTCAAAAACTGGGAAACAAGCCGTAAATCAGTCATGTTGAAAAGTACAGTGTGGCATGTGTTTTCTCAGTGCCAGACAATAATAGCAATACAAAAACAGCCCACACCTGCTGGTCAGCCTGTAACTTGCGTCCCACCACTCGAAAGGTGTTGGCCACGGGGCTATGGTAGATCTGAACTCGACTAAAGGCCGGAGTGTCAGAGCCTGCGGGGACCCAGCGTTTGCTCGTGTCATCATACAGCATGACGGTGGCTCTCACCTGGCAGATACTGGACTCACTGTGGGATGGAGGAACCACATAGTGAAAAAAGGAAATATACTTTTTGAGAGAGACAGCACAGAGACAGTTCAGTCACACACAACAACCCCATTTAGCCACTGGCATCAGAGTCAGTGAGATACTTTGTATGAAGACTTCAGTCCCATGCCTCTATACTGGTTTCTTTGATTGTCTTTTTCTTTTTGTGTTTTATGGGATGTTTTATGGCACTCCTCAAAAAATCAAGTAGATATGCAAACTTTAACTCCTTCTGCCATCAGGCTTTTAATTACTGTTGAAAGCAGCAGTTCATCAAAGGTGTTCTATTTTCAATATTATTTATTTACCTGCAGCTGTAACAGTTCTGTACGGCACACCATGACTTGTATATTGACCTATATGACCTAGATTGGATACTTTGAACATCCTACATGGTTTGGCTGTAAAAATATGTTTTCACACATAGTTAGGTCTTTGGGTAATGTCAATTTAGTGGAATACTTTTACCAACTTTCTCAAACCTCTCTGGTTTGTGTCATTTCTTTATCATTCTTCATAGGCCCTTGATTGTCACTTTTGCAAATCTTAGTGGATCCTAACAATAAGAATCATGTTTTTTTTTGTGCAGCTGTATTGGGCATTCTAATATAACAGCAACAATCACCCTGGAGTAGAATATAAACACTATTTTCTTAAAAGCAAACTAAAGTTAATGGGTTTCACAGTGTGAGAAATCTTTACTTCCTCACATTTTTTCTCATAACCACTTCCTGTGTTCTGCACAACGGCGCACATTTTCAGTGCCTCACCTGTTGTTGATGACAAATTACAACTTGTGTTATTACTGATTTTATTACTTTATTACCAATACATGCTTCCTAATCCCATTTTGTAATAGACAGTAGCTAAACAAACCAATGTTTTCAAATGTACACAAAATTCAGACCTGCACTGCAAGATAACTGTGACCGTAGTTACGTTAGGATGAATCATAATCCACATTCACACAAGTATTTGTAACTGTCATATGTTTTCACATGTCGCTGCATTTGTGACAGTAATGTGAGCCTTAATAAAAAAGGTTACTAAATAAGACTTACGCCATATTTCAGCTCCTTGAACAGCTTCTGCGTCTGGCTCAACGATGATCTTCTCAATATATTTCAGATTGAACCAGAAGTCACTGCTCCCTGCACACCTCCGGCGCTGGCTGCCATGACATTGTTTAACACCAACCACTTGCACTTCTGCCTTTGTAGTCTCATTTCATAGACAGGTTTTTTTTCTCTCTCTCTCCTTTCTTCACACTTCCTGTTCTTCTCTGCTCCTCTCGCTTGTTTTATTATAATTTCACACCTCTGTCTTCTGGTTTTTCTAGCACAGCTCTGATTTGTGTGTGGCGTCTGTTATCGGGCAAGTGGGTGTAGTAGTATGAGAACAATTGTGTCTGGTTGGATACAGATAGTGTGTCTCCTTTTTTAATTATTTAGACTATGGTAGATAAGAAAAGTAGTACAAGAAGCACACTGAGTCATTTCTAAGCATTTATATTTAACCCCAGTGTGCAAAGCTAAGTGCCATGATGAGTCACTTTTACTAGTTTATGTCATCTTTATGAAAAAGGAACTTGAAAGAAGAAGGAAGACTGGCTAGTTTAAAGTGACTCATGGTTTATAAAAGCATCCAACAAACAGCATATTGGGTGGGTTACAGTAACGCAATAAGGAAATTCCCTCATACGGGCTGGGAGACGAAACCGGCTACAGGAGTGGACAGTCCATTAAATGCGAATTTATTTGAATAAATTACAGTAACTGCTATTCAAGATATACAGAAGAAGATTACTTTTTTGCTGTTAAAATCACTCTCTGTGGGATTTCATTACCCAGAGTGTCTAAAAAAATAGACAGAGTTTTCCACTTTATACTTATTCAGTGAAGAGAATGGGAAACCTGTATATTATTTGGTGTGTATGAAGCAAGTTTCTGTGCTAAAAGAATAAAATATTTAGCGCCACAATGGCACTTAATATGTATAAATACAGCTTGCAAGGACAACTGAGGATAAAGAAGATAAATGAATTATTAGCGGGGTTTGAGGAAACAACCGTCTGTTTTTACCTGTAATCGAGAGGTCGGCGGTGCAGCAGTGAAAGTTAGGTACCTTATTTCTAGCAAAATAGCATTAGCATCAAAACCATATTGTGAGGTTGAGTTTGTGTAAACATAAGGCATTTAAAAAACATTAGTCTTTTTGTTTGTGATTGATGAAAGGTGTTATTATATATGGGTTAACATGCTTTTATTTTACTGGTCCGGCCCACTTCAAATCAAATTGGGCTACAATTGGGCTTTTGAGCAACTTCATCTAGGATTTGATAAAGTGCAAGAAGGTGATTCTTACCAAGACTTAGCAATGGAAAACTTCACATAATTAGGATTTACATGAATTTGCACATTGTAATGACCCTGGGCGTGTTTTTGATTTGGTATCAATATCATGTGTATTTTAAGTTTATATATATATAAATATATAAACTTAAAATACACAACACATGCTTAAATCCTCAAAAACACATTGTCTGAGAAAATTTTGTATGATGTACAAAAGTATGTAAGTATGATGATAGCTTATCTTTTAAGTTGCACATTTGTATTGTTTTTTCTTTTAGTGTAAAAAAATAGGTTGGTGGAATTGAATCTACATTTATGCCTGTAATGGAATACTCAGACGTGTGCTACGTGAATTCTTCTGCACATTGTCTTAGTGTGTTGGACAGTATGCATTGTAGGGGCTTCAGCTTCAGAACAAACTGTTGCCTCTCACTCACTGTTGTTTGGGCCACTGTAGAGTAAACTTGTCTTTCTTACAGAAAAGTTTTTGTGCACAAATCAATTCTTGGCAAAGTTTCTGTGTACTTGACATCTCTTTTTTCTTGTGATGTTTTGCAGTGTGATGTTTCAAAAGTATGGACAGAACTAGGAGAGACAGCTTTTTCAGATTTTCTTCTCCTTTTGCGTGGAACACCCTTCAAACTGATCTACAGATTTAAGTTCAATGTCTGAACTATTTTAAAGCCCTGGTGAAGTCAGTTGAGTGTTTTATGGGATTTCTTGTGATTTTATGTTCTGTTATTGTAACTCTTAGCCAGCCATTCAATACTCTTTATTTGAACCCATTCATTTACAAGTTGTTTGTGAGTGTCAAAATCCTAGTGAGCTATTATTATTATTATTATTATTATTGGCCATGACTGTTTCTCTTCTGCTGTTAGACATTGTCAAGTGCAGAAATTAACAGCAGTTCAAAGTACCTGTTGTTAATTTTTTTCATTGGAAAATTATGATAGAGAGTCAGGGCGACATCTAGTGGATCCCACAGGTCACTACAGTTAACAAGAAGCTACTGAGAATATCACAATAGGACTCCACTGCCCTCTCTGCAGAGCATCTACCACCGCAGAGTCCACAGGTCAAGTCCACTGCTTCCATCCTCAAAGACCCCTCCCACCCCCAGCACGGACTGTTCACACTTCTACCCTCAGGACGGAGGTACAGAAGAACTCTTTCTTCCCCTCTGTAATCATGGACACAACTGTTTACATGGACATAACTGAACACGGACATAACTGTTTACATTTACACTTTTGCTTTTAACATTCATTATTTTCAGAACTGCACTACCTCACTTTTCATTGTCTTGACTGTATTTGCACTACCTCTATTTTTATTGCTCTTATTTTAATTCTATTTTTTTTATTTAACTATATGGCATTTTATTGTAGACAGCAAAGTAAGAATTTCATTGTGCATTGTTCTGTCTGTGCACATGACAATAAACACTTTGAATCTTGAATCTTTGAATCTTCTAATCTTTGAATAGAAGATTTATTTTTCTTTTCACTTTAAAGAAGAGCATGACTGAGTTTGTTGATGAAAAACAGTCTGTTGAGCAGCATAAGAACAAATGTTCTCTTTAAGCATTAGCATTTTTACTCACATATACAACCATAAACATGTCCTTTTGGGTCTTTTGGGCAGAATATAAATGAATGTGAATTAAGTCTAAAAAAAGACACTTGATCAGAATTGATGTGTTTTTGCAGAAGAACTTCATTTTCTATGTCCAGGATGGATTTAAAATTATATTTTTTTATGTCTTACGTATGTTCAGAGTGTATTGGAGGCCTCCAAGTACGTATCTTCTGCTGAGGCCCCCATTATCTCTAGAAACATCTTTTGCATATATAAAATAAAATAAAAACTATAATAGGCCTTAAGGTGACTTCTGTTCTGCTGTGTCTGTTTTGAGCCACTGGATGTCACCATAACCACAGTAATGTACACTGTCAGTCAAGTGTGTCAGTGTTCATTGTCAACTCCTAACTTCACAAGTCTGACACAAGAGTATGACAGGATTTTATGACCAATCTATTCTTCCTAGATGCTGATTTGAACATGTTCTTCTGGAGCTGTACATCAGCGAGCATTTTGAATGGCCTATTTTGTTCATGCAGTTAGTTTTGACTAAGTTTTCATTGCAGTTTTATTTTAGAAATGTGGGTTGTCGTCTGTGTACCTCTGTCCAAACCATTATGCAAGTAAAAAGTAGCATGCAATTTCAGAACCAATGTGAGAAAACGTTTGTAGAGCTAATTTTATTACTTTTCATAGCATAGCATCATTCCACATAAAATGGATAACATAAAATAAATATGTACATTACAGCCACCTCATTCTGCATTTTATTTTATTTTTTTAGGGCTTTACAGAAGTTCCTTTACTGGACTTGACTCAGTACTTGTGACATAACCTGACCTAAACATGATGGGAATGGACAGTCTGACATGTCCCGAGCATATACTACATGATAAAGAGTGATGGCGTATTATGTAAAGTGGACTGGAGTGACACATATCAAGGGCTGCTTTGCATATTGGATATGAGTCTTGTCCAACAGTGGTTTGAGGGTCAGTGCTCTCTGAAGTCATGCATAATACACACTTGTAACATAGGATAGACAAGACCCACTTTAATTACAGGACCTATAAGCACACAACTATCAGAAGAAGAGTTCCCCATTCAATGCATAAAATGTAAAGTCAAATGTTTGGAGAGCAAGCTATTTTTGGGAGGTCCCCAAAATTTAACACTTTGAAAGAAAGTCAGTAGAGGGGACATCATGTGACAGAGTGCCTTCTATTGGTCGTAAAAGCAGGACTGAGAGAGTGAGACATGATCAGCACCAGTGCAGATCTTCAATGGATGGACTTTTTTATTCAGGATTTTTCCAACCTTGTGCTCTCTCTGTTATGGGTCCTTCTGCTAAATACTGAGGGAATGCCATCGTCTATATTAACTAGATCACTGTGTAAGTCAATTTGCAGCTGAAACTTTCTTAGTCAAATTGTAAATCAACTTAATTTGGAATGTTTTCTGTTAGCCCTGGTTTTGTTTGTGCCAGATTTAGTCACTGCATCAACTACAAAGTACAAAGTGATAAAACAGAGGCAGACTTTCATTTATGTGGGTAATAGAAGGTATGGACTACTTTACAATGCTGCCAAGACCTTTACATCTAAACACCAATAATACATGTACATACAAGATATCTGAGTACTGTTTGGGCCTCACACTGGCGCTCCCTGTTTGGGATGCACATCTTCTCTGATTCACAGTAAAGCCTTCAGCACTGAGTCGATGCAAGAGTCTGATTTGAGCCAAACACAGGCTTCTCTAAATGTATCTGCCAAGACGTCTAAGAACTGAATTTCTACAGGGAGTGTTTGGAAGCGCTAAATATTTATGGTTAATACTTTAAAAAGCATAGTTTAAGGATTGCAACTAAAGCTTTGTACAGACAGCATAAAAACGAAAATCTGCTCATGTTACGCCGGCGCTAAAATCTCTTCTCACTGTGTTCAGACAAACTTCAGTGGCATCAGCTTTTGCTTTGATTAAACTCGGAGTGAAGCCTTACGGTCAGAGGGAGCTCGCCGACGTGAGCAGGACACAAGCTGTGAGTAAATATACGAGGACCATGTCAACTTGTCAAAAAAAAAGAACTGTATTTCTGCAGAGAACATTCACACTTGTGAAATATTCATGAATTGTATTAGAAAAAAAAAATCTTTTACTTGGACTTTTTTTTGACTTAATGGTATCTTGTGCCAGTATTGCAATAATCTGCAAGACGGACTCTAACTTCTTGGTACTGTAGCAGGTATTTACATTATTAGGTTAACCCTGAACAGTTTTTATGTGTTTTATTGCTTTCATTTTTGCACAACTTTGGCCGTGTTAATGCATATGGCATAACATTTGGCCAGGGTTTTTTATATGTCTTTTAAACAAAATAGTGCCATCAGTGCTTTACTCTTTTTATGCCTATGGTATGGTACAATAAAGTGGTAAAACTCACCTAAGTGCACTCGCAGATCAAATAGCAGAGAACAAAATGCCTTAGGCCAGGCTAAGCTTATTTTTTTACTTTGTAACAACATTTAGGCTATGTCCACACGAAGCCAGTGCATCCCCTATCCGATCTTGAGACGGCGTCGTCTCAAGAAAATATCTACGGCCGGCTGAAAACGATGTAGTATATATGCCAGACCAGTATGGGGCGCTGTAATTCTGCCACAGATATACACTATACGAAGAAGAAGACTTTGAGCATGCGCATAACCTTGCGCTGCAGAAAGAAGACCTAAATATTTATTTTCTAATAAAAACAAGTTCTCAAATTGTTGCAGTCATATATTTAGAGTGTAGTAATTGGTGCCCTCATGTTTGTTGTTTGCTCTTCAATATACGGACTGAGTTCTGAGTGCTTTGGACATGCGGAAATTCTCTCCATTCATTTCTCCAGGTTGCTCTCCTGGTTCTCTTTCGTGGATCTAAGAGCATGTGGCGTATGGTGTTGTCCATTATCGCTTGTTGCTCACCACAACTGCATAGAAGCAATAGATTTTGCTGTAATAAAGCTAGTAGGCTTAGTAGCTTCTGCAGCACGAACTCAATCATGTAGTCCGCCATTATTGTTGTTGCTGTTACGTGTGACGAGGCCGACACGTGATGCGATGACATCATCGTTTTCACAAAATATACGGATTGGCTGTACACACGACACCGCAAGGGTGTCGCAAAGGTGTTGTCGAAAGATTTATCCACTTTAGAACCCTGTTTAAAAAAATAGCGGATTCAGTCTCCCAAAACACCGGATCCGTGTGGACGAAAGGCCAATACGATACAAAATGTATATGGATACAGTGATTTTTGTCTCCGTGTGGACAGCCCCTTAAAAGATGTCAGAGGGTACAATGTGTGAATTCACACACTCTGATGGGCCGGGTTTTGGCCCCCAGGCCATATGTTTGACACCTGTGTTCTAGACCATGTAAACACCCACAATAATCCTCTCTGAACCAACCCAGCAGAAATAGATCAGATTATACAGTAAATTTCATTAAAAAATTAGAAACACAATCCATTGATTTATTTTTATGTAAGATTGTGTGTTGAATAAAGAAGCACTTGGCTCACAGCCCTGGGCAGTAATAGGAACACAAAACGGAAAGTATTGAAACCTTCACCTGGGTTTCATGGAGCTTTAAATGTCTATGTTTTCAAGATAGACATTAGGTGAATTGACTGGTGAAAACATTTAGAATGATTTGTTCTAATTGGTTCAACCCTATTAAATAAATGTTACATACCACACTCAGAAAACTATAGCAATGCAGTGTGTTTAATGAAACCCATTCTGACTAATAGGTTAAACTTCTAATGTGGATGACAGCTCATACATGGCTGTGCTCCAACACATCTTTATAATATAATGAGAAAGAAAACCAATGTGGCCTTGTAGATGAGACGTCAGGAAGTGCTGTCCTCACTGCTTCTGCTCCCTTTAGCAAAACCCCCCCGACTAAAACATATTAATATGGATGAGATTAGAGCGGTCGGAGGAAAGTGCCAGCCCTCCGGGGCTGAACTACAAATCTATAGTGCCATCACGCTCCCCCACACACCGGCCCCTCCCTCCTCTTCTACTTTACTTACCTCCTATTTCCTCCCCTCCACTGCTTGCCCCGAGACAAACGGGCCCCGAGGTGCCCCAATCAGCTGGATGAGACTATATCACAGTTAACAGCTCTCTCCGAGGCATCCCTGGCTCGACGCCACCGGGAGTAGGAATTACAGGTACTCCAGTCTTAATGAGAGTAACTGGATTCTTGGGGAGGAAAAGCCTCTTCATCGTAAAGCTCAGTCATTTTCATTACAGTGGCACAGGTCCTTGTACATGTCGACTTTTGGAGAAACAACAGCAAGTGGCGATGTGAACCAATGGAACAGCTCTTAAAAGCCATGTACTTAAATTCTTTATTTGTAGGAAAAAAATTTTATGTGGCCGAAATAAATATTACTACATACAGATTTATGAATAGCTCCTGGAGGACATAGTTCAAGCACCCGGAAAAATATGTCAAACAAAACCATCTGGAATCTGCTGTGCTTTTAACAATAAGCAAGCAATTGGTGGATCAGAATTCACAATAGCTTAATCTACAAGAAATGTTTGGGTCAATTGATTAGTCTGCAACAAACTTGTGGAAGTGAGCTTTTTAACGCTCAACTGTCTGTATAACATTAGCTCTTGGTGAGTTAATCGATACATTTATAATGGACGAGGGCATTACCCACTAAAATGCCAAATCCTGCTAAAACAAGAGGAAATGTGAGAACCACATGCCTACAAGTGTGTGCTGTTAGTGAGTGGGTAGAGAACAAGTGGCTCCATATTTAACGTTTCTATTTATACATGCATATAAGCTACCCCAGCTCAAGGTTAATGTCATGCTGGACAGAGCCCAGCCTTTAAACAAACTAAACAGTGGCTTGTAGTGGGCCCCAACAGATGCAGCGTTTGTTGAATTGACTGACCCAACAACTTCACTGGAGACACTATTAATTACTAGAAAACTAGCGGAGAATACTCCTTAAAACATGTTAAAACAGGGGTTTTATCAGTGCAGTGTTAATATTTAAGAATTCACAGAGAGCATCTGTGACAGAGTTTTCTCTGTCTGTTCTGTATGTTCTCTGCGAGCTCAGTGTTGGGGGCGGGGCCAAGATGCACTGCTGCTGCAATCACAGGAACAGATCGCCATAGGAGATCAGCAGCAACTTAGAGGAAACAGAAGCGTTTCTGTCCATCCGTTTGAGTGGTGGTGGTTGTATAGCAGGATATGAATCTTATAGCACAGAAAAATAAAGCTAAGCTCACACTAAAATAAATAATAGTAGCCTGTTAATGAGCACCTGAAGTAGCAGCCCCTGAGCAGCAGAGTTAGTGGAACACAGACAGGTCTCACTGGAGTGTACTGTACTATGCACTTCTCTTTAGTTAATATCTACAACATGCCTTTTGCTATTTGCTTATTACAGCCTTTTATTACAGCCCTTTGAAAAAACAAGTCAGAATTTTGCTGATCTGAAACTGAATATACAGTTTGATATTTTAGTTATTCTTTTCGGCAAGAGTGATCTTTAATGAACCGAAGAGAGCGCACGTAACTCCTCTCTTCATTAGGTTACACTGGCTCCATGGCACTCTGCAAATGAACAACGTCCGGTGGTACCATCCCAAAAAGGAAATTGATGTGATGTAATCGGCTACAGATAGTGTTTTGTGACTGTAGCGTTGTACTGATGTTTCTATAAATCCATGGTGAGGCAGGGGCCCCTTGACCTATTTCAGATGAACAGTTATTTGCTGGAAGTAAAAAAAAAAAAAAAAACACATGGAAGAGCTAGAGCTTCTAAAGCTCTTATTTTTTGCTCCTTGATTTGCTGCTCCTTGCTTAAACAGTTTAAGTTATTCTACATGCGGCATCTTTACCGTTGTCCCAAAATCTCTTACTCTAAAGTCAGAGGACAGAGGAAACTTCTATTACAAATGAGCAACAGTACACCAGAGCTTTCTAAAGGAAGTGAAACTCAGTAAAACACAATGTGCACTGTTGGTCCAGAGGATGCAGAATAGGCAGTGATAGATACAGGAAATATAGGGAAAACGTGCCAGACACTTCACAAGAGGATATATCAAAACAAAAGGGTCAATCCTGGTAAAGATGAGTCTGCAGTCCACCTTCACATCAAAGAGAAAGGCTATTCCTTCTGGGACAGTATGAATCTTGGCCAGGTAGGCCAGGAGATTTGAGAGAGGAGTAAAGAAAGCCATCTTTGTTCAAATGGAAAAAGCCTCCTCTGAACAGAGGAGGTGTCCTGAGGTCAGAGGTTGCATTAACCAAATATTTTCCATCATTGACATTTTTTTTTTTTAGCAGGGACGGAAAAACTGAATGCTATCAGTCATTTTGACGGATTATTCTGAGTGTGATCTATTGTAATTCCTACTCCTGACCAGATGGTGGCAAATGTACATATCAAGCAATTATCTTGAATCGTGTTGTCTTTGTCACGCTGCATTCAGTTGCAAAAAGGTCACGGCAGCTGTGTGTGAGTTTTTTCAAACCGCCAAATAGTTCTAATATTAATAAATGTAAAAAAAGAGGACATGATGCAGTGGAGCATGAAGAAGAACAAACGGGAAACACTGAGCAGTCACCGACAGCTGTTACGGGACAAACAAGCGGCAAGTGAAGAAGAGGGAGTGTTCAGTGGGAACAGGAGTTTACGTGGCTGAGGTAGGAAGGAGGAAAAATGTTCTGCGATAGAAAAGCTAACTCAAGTAATGGACTTGTCAGGGCACAACAACGGCGATTGAATTAAGTTCAGTTCATTTTTGTTATTTCCTTTTGTCGGAATTATATTGTGTAATATACTGCGTTCTCTAGAGTTCAAGCACAAAATATCCTTCCTTTTTTGTGTGTCTGTTGTTCATAAATAAAACATATAATCTGTCCTCTATGCTCATCCTGAAATTTCTTAAAATGTGAGTAAAACAAAAGCCATTATAAGTATTATTAAAGTATTAAGATTAAAAATGACAATAATAGATGAGGACAGAAATTTTACGACTCTGTCAAAATGACGGAGAGTGAGAAAGTCTAGTGCGACCTCTGCCTGAGGTATAACCTCCCCTCATTTACAAACCCGATTCCAAAAAAGCTCAGACACTATACAAATTGTGAATAAAAACAGAATCCAATGAAATCCATTTGAAATGTGGAAGTTTCAAATGTCAATATTTTATTCAGAATACAACATAGATGACATATCAATTGTTTAAACTGAAAAAATGTATAATATTAAGGAAAAAAATAAGTTGATTAAAAATTTTATGGCATCAACACATCTCAATAAAGTTGGGACAAGACCATGTTTCTCTGTGTGGCATCCCCTCTTCTTTTTATAACAGTCTGCAGACGTCTGGGACTGAGGAGACAAGCTGCTCAGGTTTAGGAATAGGAATGTTCTCCCATTCTTGTCTAATACAGGTTTGCTCAACTGTCTTAGGTCTTATTTGTCGCATCTTCCTCTTTATGATGCGCCAAAAGATTTCTATGGGTGTAAGATCCGGCCATTTCAGTACCGGATCCTTCTTCTGGCATTGTCATGTTGGAAAATCAGAATGAATCAGAATCAGAAAGAGCTTTTTGCCAAGTTTGCTTTCACACACAAGGAATTTGTTTTGGTGCTGAAGCTTCCAGTGCACATACAGTAAACAATACAAATACAACACAGTAATAAAGAAAATTCTAAGAATAAAAATATGAAGAAAAATATAAACAGTATAAGGTCACGGTTATGTTTAGTCAGAAAAGACAGATTATGAGCATTTACAGTATTTGGGTGGAGGAATAAATATAAATAATATAAATAATCCCCGGAGATTAGGAGATATTGCACTATACAGTGGAAGTAATTGCACTTACAGGCATTTGCCTTGGGGGTGTGGGGTTAACTGTTCAAGAGGGAAATAGCCTGTGGGAAGAAACTGTTCCTATGCCTAGATGTTCTAGTGGCCTGTGATCGGAGACGGTGTCCTGACGGTAACAGTTCAAACAGGAGGTGTCCGGGGTGAGTGGAGTCTGTGATGATTTTACCCGCTCTCTTCCTCACTCTGGAAGAGTACAGGTCCTGGAGGGTTGGCAGGTGGACACCAATAATCCTCTCTGCAGTTCGGATGGTACGTTGCAGTCTCCTGATGTCTGATTTGGTAGCTGAACCAAACCAGACAGTGATGGAAGTGCACAAAACAGACTCAATGACAGCCGAGTAGAACTGAATCAGCAGCTCCTGTGGCAGGTTGAACTTCCTCAGCTGACGAAGGAAGTACAGTCTCTGCTGAGCCTTTTTCACATTGGAGTCAATGTGATTGTCCCACTTCAGGTCCTGAGAGATGGTAGTGCCCAGGAACCTGAATGACTTCACTGCGTCCACAGTGCTGTTCATGATGGTGAGTGGGGGGAGTGATGGGCTGTTCCTCCTGAAGTCCACTATCATCTCCACCGTTTTGAGCGCGTTCACACGCGTTCACACATGCAAAGTCTTCCCTGAAAGAGACGCCGTCTGGATGGGAGCATCAGAACTCATGCAACCCCATACCATCAGAGATGCAAGCTTCTGAACTGAGCACTCAAAACAACTTGGGTTGTCCTTGTCCTCTTTAGTCCGGATGACATGGCGTCCCAGTTTTCCAAAAAGAACTTCAAATTTTGATTAGTCTGACCACCGAACAGTTTTCCACTTTGTCACAGTCCTTTTTAAATAAGCCGTGGCTCCAGAGAAAACACCTGTGCTTCTGGATCATGTTTAGATCACAGGTTTTCCAGTCTTGACCCTTACGCACAGAGATTGTTCCAGATTCTTTGAATCTTTGGATAATATTATCCACTGTAGATGATGATAACTTCAAACTCTTTGCAAATTTTCTCCGAGAAACACCTTTCTGATGTCGCTCCACTATTTTTCACAGCATTGGGTGAATGCCCATCTTGACACTGCCACTCTGAGAGGCTCTTTTTAAACCTAAGCATGTTGACTATTGACCTAATAAGTTGCAAATTGGTCCTCCAGCTGTTCCTTATATGTACTATATATCTAACCTACTATATATCTAACTTTTCAGGCCTCTTAACACTACCTGTCCCGACTTTTTGGGAATGTGTAGCTCTCATGAAATCCAAAATGAGCCAATATTTGGCATGGCATTTCAAAATGTCTCACTTTAAACATTTGATATGTTATCTATGTTGTATTCTGAATAAAATATTGAAATTTGAAACTTCCACATCATTGCATTCTGTTTTTATTCACAATTTGTACAGTGTCCCAACTTTTTGGGAATTGGGTTTGTACAACAGGGTGTTGAAACCAAAATCAAAACAGAAGGGAGAAGTTATGCTAATGGTCCATAGGAGCGGTCAGTCAAGCAATCTGTATGATTGTTGGTGGGCCACACAGTGGAACACGGAGGTCAGCTCAGCAGCAACTATTTTATTATACATGGACTCATCCTGCTTCTTAAAGAAGGACGAGACCAACGTGTTAGTCTGTACAGTCGCGGTGTTGGTACAGTGTAATTTGCTGCTAGCATCTGCCTCCCCCCCGTGAGAAACACCAAACTCTTTCCTACACACTTTGCAGAACGCTTTACTTTCATCGCTTAAGGCTGTAGCAATCCATGGACTTCCCACCCACTCCTCCCGGTACCTGCAGAGGCGTTTTTGCTTTTTAGCAGCATGTTGGGGTTCTGGTACACCAGCCATGTCAACGGAATGAATAAAATTAGCTTATCAATATCTAAATTTGCACCTAGCCGCAAATTTAGCCGCAAGTTTTTTTAAACTTAGAATGCTGCAACCAATGAGCACCCGGCGGCGGCGGGGGATGGTTGCAGGACGGCTCAACCTCCGCAGACAGTTTTTATTCAATTAAATGAATTAGATAATTATTATTTTTAATGTTTATCAGACAATAACTTCTCAAGCTTTTGCTTTAGTATAATTTTCGGGACTATTAGGGCCAGATTCGGGACAACAGTTTAGATTTCGGTACTGTCCCGAATTTTTCGGGACGTCTGGTCACCCTAAGCATAACGCCTTCGGCACTCACAATGCCCATTCAACTCTTAACATCAATAAAAACCTCGTCCTCGTCACAGTAGTTTCAGGCTAAGCCCCTCCCTCTGGGGGATATACTTTATATAACATTCTCAGTATATAACAGTCTCAGCTGAACAGAATGGACAAAGTCTCTTGGATGTGGGATGAAATGTGTTCACCTTCAAACCTAGGTCCAGAAGCCTTTTTTGAAACCTTGTCCTGGATGACTGAGAACCTGCAGACGTATGCAAAATAATGTAATGGCTATAGTTTCTTGCTAATATTGCAACAACACAGCAGCCAACACATTAGTCCATCAGAGAAAAATGTACTCCTAATCACAGATGTGACCAGATTTCTCACCACTTTAGTATCGTTAACTTGGACGATCATATAAATAAATGGGAAATACTGCTGTTGTTCTTGTTGTGGCCGGCCTATGTCTTTTTGTTGCTTGTACAAGGGTCCATAGACCTGAGTGAATACATAAGTACAAAATACAATACAAAATTAAGATAATAATGCAAAAGCATAATGTGAAGTTTAAGGTTGTAAGCAGTGCTGGTAGATTGATATCTTGTTTGTTTATTTGTTTATTTTTATTTGAACATGTAAATAAAAAATAAAAAATACAAATACAAATAAAAATTTATATTCATACAATCATGCATAATATTTATACAATTAAAATAACAGCCAAATTAAGTCATGTACTTCTCAGCACAATCTTTCCATATTATTGTAGATAATTCAAATTAGAAATTCTCATGTTCAAAAGGAGTAGGAAGAAGTTCATAACAAACTTTTCAAGTCCTACCCCATTTCTCTATTCTTATCCTTTAATTAAATACAAACAATTTGATGCTTAACTTATATATACATCCTATATCTACCTACCTTCTGTTCACATAAACCTATACATAGATACAGATGCATACACACACTCCCATTTTTTTTCTTTCTTTTCCATTTATCTATAACAAATCAAATAATAACACCTCCATACTATACTTAACATGTAGACCAATGAACCTGTATACAATACTATCACCTCAAGTCCTTTTCGTATCCATTTAGTATATTCAGTTTAAATAATCTTTTATATCTTTTATATCCAGTTAAAGTGTCTGGAAAGAAGCCTCAGTGGCATAGAGGCAGGTGAAATAATGTCTACGTCCATCAATTTAATGTGCATTTTCAACCTCAGCCCCCTACTTTTGCTGGTGGCCTCCTCTGTGATTCATGTTGGGGTCTTGTCTTGTTAACGTTTTATGGACTCTGACATTAAAGTAACTATTGATTCATAAACCAGCTCTGTCAAGTTCAAGGTCCACTGTTTTATGGTAAAAGTTGAGTTAAAATGCAACAAATAAACAGATTCTATGTTTTTTGTCCAGAAAAAGTATGTGAACCTTTTGGAATTTATGATTTTCTGAATAAATTTGTCTTGAAATGTGATCTGATCTTCATCTAAGTCAAGGCTATTGACAAACATGTGTCTAAAAATAATTACACAAACAAATTCTGATCTTTTATGTCTTTATTGAACACACTCATTCAACATTTAAAATGGCAGTGGAAAAGGTAACCCTTAGAATTAATAACTGGTTGGCAGCAATAACCTCAACCAGGTGCTTTCTGTAGCTGTGGATCCGACCTGCACATTGTTGAGGAGGTATTTTAGCCCATTCTTCCTGGACGTCTCATGTGTATGGCCCTCTTCAAGTCAATCTATAGCATCTCTATTGGGTTGAGGTCTTGGTTCTGACTTGGCCACTCCAAAAGGCGGATTTTGTTTTTCTGAAGCCATTCTGTTGTGGACTTGCTCCCGTGTTTTGGGTCGTTGTCCTGTTGCATCACCCACCTTCTACACAGTTTCTGTCCCAAAGCATTTCTTAAGTCTTTGAAATAACTTTGTAACCCTTTCTAGCTTTTTGGAAAGCAACAATTCTTGATCGTAGCTCCTCTGAAAGCTCTTTTTGGTGAGGCATGCCTCACATATGGCTCACATTGTACTGGAGAGCACAAACCTAAAGGGCACCACTGAAGTATCTGGGACACTATTACTAGTTACTTGTTTGACTCAAATAAAGTCCATTCAGACTCGATGTCAAAGTTGTTCAGTGAAACTTATATTCTACACATCCATGTCATGTGAGCGCAGTAAACGTTCAGAGAGTTTCCAGAGGGTTTAATAATTCACATCCCTATAGTCCTGGACTCCAATATGTCTCAAGTGCTCTTTGGCCTAAAAAGACAAGTGTAACGACTGAAGCCAGAGAAATTAAAATCTAAAAAACTGAGCTTTAGCAACTTTAGTGTTACTATAGTGTTACTTTATGTGTATCAATACCTAAGAAAAGTGACAATACAGAGATATGAAGCCAGGCTTTGAAGCCAGGCCCAGTCTAAAAAGTTACCCCAGAGAGCTAAAGCAAAAACCAGCAAAACATTTGTGAAACATTGCACTGCAACTGAGGTTGTCATTTATTTCTTATTCCGGCAGGATGCAGGAAAATGCAGAATGTGTGTGTCGAAAGTAGAGAACAGGCTGAACAATACAAAAGTGTGTTTACTAAAGTGTGTTTCTTTAATTTTCAGATGTAAATTGAAAGAAATTTGTCAAGCTAAATATTTTCATTGACTTAAATAAGGCATTTGATGCAATAAATCATAAAAAATCAGAGGGATAGCCTATCAGTGGATCAAAAGCTACTTAGAAAATAGAAAACAATGCTTTCATCTCCTCTCAACTGGACTACTGCAACGCTCTATACACTGGCATTAACCTTTCCCAGCTCCGCCGCCTGCAGTTGGTCCAGAACTCAGCCGCTCGACTCCTCACTTGCACAAAAAAGCGAGAACATATCACTCCGGTCCTCGCATCACTACACTGGCTTCCCATCCGCTACCGCGTTGATTTTAAACTGCTACTTATAGTCTTTAAATCCCTCCATGGTGTGGCCCCCACATACCTGTCTGAGCTTCTCCACCACCACATCCTCCAGAGCACTACGGTCAGCTGACCTACTGCTGTTGGAAGTGCCCAGGTCCAGGCTAAAAACCAAGGGGACAGAGCCTTTGCAGTAGCAGCCCCCAGACTCTGGAACTGCCTCCCCCTCCACATCCGTGCAGCCCAGTCTCTAAACATTTTTAAGTCTCTCTTGAAGACTCACCTCTTTTCTCTAGCCTTTGATTAGTGTCAAAGGCTAGAAAAAAGGCCTACATTATTTTAACTCCTGTAGTTATTTGTATTGTTGCCCTTCTTCTTTTATTTTTTTATTTTATTTTATTTTTAAATCTGTTTATATATTATGAATATTATTTCTTCTTTGTCTTCCTTTGTTTATTGCACTTAGCATTTTATTGTGAAGCACTTTGGTGTGGCTCAGCCATCTGTAAATGTGCTATATAAATAAATTTGACTTTGACTTTGACTTTGACTTTGAAAACAATACGTGCAGATAAATAATATAAATGTGTGAGATATGTGTGACATTAATTGGGAAGTACACCAAGGCACTACTTGGGCCTAAAATATTTATTTTGTACATTAATGATTTTGTAAATGCATCTAAAACACTGGAGGGCATTCTTTTTACCGATGACATAACTCTATTTTGTTCTGGAAAAAATATACAAGAAGTAACAAAGGTTGGAAACGAAGGGCTTGGAAAAGTAAAACAATGGCTCAATATAAATAAATGAATATCTTACTTCATCATCTTATTCAATGACAAAAATATACCACTGTTTTAGCGCCATTAATGTCGTACAAGCTGCAGAGTCATCTAAATGATTTATATCCCTTCACTTTGTCTTTAGTCCTGTTTCCATAAAAAGTGATTTGAAGGTCAACAAAAATAAATGTTGGATGTCAGATTAGGTGTATTTTTGTAGACTTGAGGTTACAGTAGGATTTAATAACCATATTTTCTTGTCTTTGTTCTTCACTGTCAAATTTTTGGAGACCTTTGTGTTGAATGACTGCTTTTACTGTTGCTACATTGTAAAGATACAACTAAACAAGTGAAGAAATGAAGGGCTCGAGGGGTCACACTTTAAAGAAATAAAAAATATATGGAAAGCATTGAGAGTAAATTGAAATCAAAATGTTCAGAGGAGCCAAAGAGCAAAGCAGAAAACAATGGTCCAAATCGTTTTTCTTTTGTTTGCATCATTTGATGTTATTTCAAAGTATTGTTGAGTTAGTGCGGTTGGATAATTGTGGTCACAAACAATGTCACAGCAGCAGCCCGTCACAGAGACGTCCTGATGAGACCCTCCAACTACAGCTGTCACCAAGTTGCTGCATATCCATAACCACATCCTACTATTTAAGCATATTTTTAAATTCACACAGAAACTAAAAAGTGTCAAGTGTTTCTAAAGGAAGCCTCACAAGGATTACCTGCCTGACGTTGGACCTGATTTTTATCTTCTGTCAATTCTCGCAAAGCCCTGATGATCATTAGAATGTAATACCATGGTAGTTATCAAACTTGTCTATTTTTGTGCGTAAGAACAAATGGGGTTACTATACTGCTCAGAAAGCAAGTAAAAGCAGGAACTACAAGTAAAGATAGCTATACAGCACAAAGTAATCACAATAAGAGTTTAAAACGCAGCAATGCTATTTTTTTAATTATCAATAATACTATAACATCATCTGATGTTAGTGAGATGTTTGTGAAAAGTCATGTAGTAAATATTTTGCCAACATTGATAGATAATCCAGATCTTGCGCAGCAGATGTTGCTGGTCATGGTTCTAAGTCATGGCAAGATTATGGCATCAAGAGAATGTATGATCTATGGGACAATGGCTATAAGAAATAAGAAATCAATATAACATACCTGCTAAGGATTCCAGGTCAGTCAGGCATTATATCAAGGCAAAAATGAATACTCTTAAACTCCCTGATGATGCACATCTGTTAGAAAATACTGTCATGGACTGCCAGAATTATTCAAAGGGACCAGATACCATTGTCTCTGGGAGTGAAGGGAGATTGAAGAGTTGTTGAAGGCAGTATGCAGAGGTTAGTCTGGGGATAGGGCAGACAAACATCTCCAGCCCATTGTTTTGTCTGTTGGGACCAAGCCTCTCCCATGGAACCTCTAAAATGGTCCTCGTGTAAGGGCGCCGCCATACGGTGATTTTACAGCGAAATACAGCGATATACCTCCGTCCACCAGAGGGCAGGCTCCAAAAGCGGAAATATAAGGAGAAACCCAATGGCGACTTTACAAGAGTAAAACTCATGTTTACAGCCTGGTACAAAAGATGGCTCCGGTCTCTAGAGCTAAGTTTTTACTACATGACAACTTTGACAACTACATTGACAACTACATGACAATCTATGGTTGGGACTTATGCCTGAGGTCTTAAGAACACAAAGGGGTTGTTCAGTTTCTGTTGATGCTGGCCAGAAAAGCAATCACGGCCAGGTGGTTAAACTAAAACTGTCAATTGAAGGATGATGGCTTTTAACATCTCCTCTTCTTTTACCAAATGATCATCACAAGGCATCCACCAATCACAAGGACACATGTTGAGTTCCTCAGTGGCAGCCTGTCACCGTCTGAATCCACTGCTACATTTTGGTCGGGTCAGTGGGAAGTGGAGAGGCACTTACAAACAGCAGAGAGAGTGTGCTGGCTCTCATTAGCCACCGGTCCCATGCCGAGACAGACAGTTAATTAAGATGGAGGTCAGGGGAGAGGCTGTAAATGGGACTGTAGGGGCATGCAAACTCCTGTCTTCATGAAACAACTGTGAAAAAGTCAAGCTTTTCGCGGATGAAATGGCGAAGAGTGTCAGAAAAGATTAAAGCAGAGGCCATTGCTGCTGAAGAGGCACACTGTTTTATATTTGTACATGGGCTTGATTATGTTTGGGATCAACCAGACCTAGACTGACAGAACACTTAATGCCTCTGTTCCTCCTTCTTAGAAAATAGTTGTCGGTCGTACTGACACCATCCCTCAGGAATATGACAGATATCATGTCACAGATTATATTTTTATTTCTGAATATAAGTCAATACTGCACTCGACGCTGATGGGAAACCTTTAACCCTGATTGATTTTACCATGACCTTTTGCTCGGTTTCCCCACCAGTAGACGCGAACATTATTGTTGAAGAGATTGATTGAAACCAGACTCAGCTTGAGTATTGGGCCCACACTTTTCCTGAAAATGGGAAAGTTCTTTTTTTGCTTTCAAATGATAATGTTTCTGCACACACATATTTATAGCTGCACCGGGTGTGGACAGTTCTAGAAATCTGCATCAGGCAGTAACCATGATAGATACTTTAGTTATGTAACCTTCTCTCTCGATGCCACTAAGCACTGCCGACTCATCTATTTCATTTGGGCAAGATCTCTTTCTCTCATAGTCACAGCCTCCATGTCTAACTGTACTCAAAATATCAGGCTCCTGTACTACAGTGTTACCTTGTTAACCTGGATAAGGAGGGAACACTTTGTGGATAATCCTATCTAAACAATATCATGGATTTCTCAATGGCTAACACGGGGCAGCTAAAAAGCGCAAGTCCTAATGCATATATGTGTGTTAATACCGAAAATCATTCTGATCAGACTGGTTTTTATTGTTTTATGTTTTGAAACAAGATACAGTTTATTTGCTGTGTGAAAGGATTTATCAATATTTCGGGCCAAATGAACGAGTGACAAAGACGAACAAAGGAAGTGGGAAGTGTGGATATCAGTCAGGTTTCAAAAACACTAGACTCGCATATTATGTCGTTTTATATTTTGTATGATAACTATACGCTATGACAGATACTTCCTGTGCAGCTCTTGTTAATGAGCATGTCTTTCACAGCGCATTTGAAGTTTCAGCTTTTGCACATTTAAAGACTGTAGTGTAAAACCAAAACGTAGTGAATGTCAATCCTTAAACGTATTCTCAGTTCTTCTACTGCATTTGACCATTTTATGCAATAAACCTGGTTGTATACTGTACCAAAATAGTCTAAATAAATGCTAGGCTGTACAAAGTGGAATTTGAAAATGTAAAAAGGGACAACATTCTGAATCCGGAGGACATTTTTTCAAAGTCCATGTACTTGACTTTGAACTGTAAATCCAAGTTTCTCAAATTGAAAGGCTTGCCGTCCTGCTGCGCACTAACTATAATCCACGTCTTCAGTTGGCTGCCATCCCCTCTCCCAGCTCCTGTATGTAACACAAATAAATGCAGAAGGACAATTTTGTGATATCACTTCTAATTAATGTGTAATCAGACGGCATGGCCAATCAATGTCCTCAGCCTGCTTCGCTGCATCCTCTAATTGAAGCCCAATTTTCTTTTAAAAACCCAGTCGTTCTAATAGGACCAGCAAGTTTGGATATAAAAGAACCCTGCAGCGTCATAATAGCCGTCTGTTGATCTTTCTCTGGTGGGGGCCGTGGAAAAGCCTCTGAAATGTGGGTTTTACTCGAGGAAGTGTTGAGTCGGATGGCTGGCTGGGGTTGCCTGTTCCAAGGGGCTTTGTGGTGCCAATTTTGATGTGCAGGTGGATCACCGTGACTCCAGACAGAACAGAGAGAGATGAGCACTGTCTTTGAGTAGATTTTAAGTTTAGTCTCAGGAGGGAACAGTGCTGCAGATTCAACAGAGTGTGTTCTGAATGCACCCTCTGAGCTTCCATCACTGTAATTCTCAATGTAGTTAAAAGTGTGTAGTATAATCCCATCAAACACCAAGTTGGAGTTTTGAGGTGGAATGGCAATCTACCAACAATACACACTTTTTAAGCTATGACTATAGTTTGACATATTCACTTAATTGGAACACTTTGTTTGTCCCTGTACATGTTATAAAGGAAAAGATGTTGGGAGGAAGTGTCTTGCTGTTGGGACAAGGTCTGAAGGAAACTTGGAGTAAAGCAGCTTTAATCATGTCAGACTTCTCTGTAGGTGGACTGTTATTCAGTTGACCTTTTCTTCTCAAAGACTAAAACTACTGCCAATCAAACTAACAACCTAACTGTGTGTTCAAACACGCTTAGGTCTTGCTTTTGCCTTTGTTTCTCCCTCCTTTCTGTGTGTGTGTGAGTGGGCGGAGTCTTCTGGACACTGGCAGCTTCTCATCTGTGGGTAATCTACAATCAAGCCCTAGCCTTCAAAGAGCCAGCTCTCCAGCTAGACTCTGCCAGATTTTTCCGTCAGATGGTGAGTTTCAATCGGCCGCGCTAGGTTTGAGTTTACTTACCTTGTGCCTTCTCATTCCTATTCTTGTTTTCTGTTTATTCCAGTTACTGCGTGAAGACTCCTGGTGTCTACTGTGTTCCCTCAGATTCACTTGAAAGACCAGCACCCCCGCTTTCCCATTTGTTGGACAATAAACTACTTCCCTTGTCCTGAAGTCTGGTCCATTTTTGTGTCCAAACCTTTGCGCCGCAACAAGTTGTATGTTATAAGACTACTTCAAGGACAGTTCACTTCTAAAATGCTTTCTGAGTGAACTATTTCCACTGAATTCTCGCAATGATGTGGAATAATGGTCTGACAGTTCCACAGTTTTTACCTTTTTGAAGGAAACGTGCAACAGACGTTTATTTCTGGTGTACAAACTGTGAAGTCAAGTAAAGTACAAAGTTTGCCTCTGGAAAGCAATTAAACTGAGCTAAAGAGTTTTTTTATTTTTTATTGTCAGAGCTGTAAACAATCAAACGACAAAACCATTGTGGATAACAACGTGGAGCCTGTCTTGTTAAATGGCGACAAAATGTAAATGAGATGTGATCAGAGCATCAGACAGCGCCGGTGCAGCAGGGAGTCCCTTTGATCTGCAGCTCTCGTCTGTTAACTTTCACATGGAGGGAGAGTTTGTTTGGATGTAGAACTCCAGATAATGTAAAACAATGCAGCACAGTTCTTATTTGTTTTCCACTCAGTTTAGTTCCAGTATTTTGTTTGTGTATTACATTTCTGACTGTCTATGCTTGAAACCATGTCATTTTGTGGGTTAAGATCAGACAAAGTGCCCTTTTCTTCCATTTACGAGAAAAGGAAGAGTCTTTAGTTCAAAAATATAGTTCAAATAACCCACAATATGGTGCAAAAAGACAAGTTATTTTTCTGTGATGACTTTTATGTGTCTTTTGCTTTTACAGTCTGTTCCCCAGAGTCAGCCTCTTAGCACAAAACAAGCCCCATAAAGCACTGAGTGACAGTCCAGCCTGCATCAGCATCTACACCACAGACAGAGTCACATCTCTCACAGACAACAGATACATACACATACAATAATGTCTATGATAACAAATTTCTCTCTTGGGTTAAGCTTAGTCTGAATCAAGGTTCTATGAGGTCCTTTGTGGATAGATTATGCATTTCCTTCAATGGGGTCAGAGTGCACCTGGCTGAGAAAGGCAGGAGGCAGTAAGGGCACGTTGACTAAACTATGTAAATACTTTGAATGGGTCCATCAGTCCCAATAATATAAGTTCAGTGTTTGTGATATGGGTGTATAGAACAACAAGGGATAGTTTTAAACATTCCCCCTTGAAAACTCTACACACATATTACCTGGCATTAAGAAATAGAAACGTAAGTTTACTTGATTGGCCATGTATTGCTTGATTATATCGTTTACATTGATTGTTATTATTAATTCTATTTCTTCAAACAATGTGAGAAAATAAAAGATCTACTCATAAGTCAAAGTAGCCACCCTTTCCCTTAATTTTATTCCAGATGACTGTACATAGTTTACCATGTGTGACATTTTTTTCAATTGCTTTAGCTTGTATCTTAAACAATTCAACAAAACTAAAAGTGAATTTATTACAAGAAGAATCGGATTTGTTCAGTGAGATGTACACAAGAGGATTGTCCTTCTCAGAAGTTGTACTTAAATACTTACAAGTACATATGTCACAAAACAGAAACCTTACTTGTTCAAGAGCTGAGCCAAAGTGAAATGAGAAAGTGGAGGAAAAATGAGAACTGTTATGCCACAGTAAAATCTTGTCATGTTTGGGGCAGCTCCTGTGTTCTCGCAGGTGACCACTAGATGGCACTCCAATGCTGAGTGTACAACAACAACAGGCCACAGCACAGAGAGACAGGAGCGGAACACAGAATTAATCAGGATTTCTGAACAGGACTGAATCATGCAACACCCAGACTGTTAGTGTGAAGTAATGGAAAACGAATCAACAAACATAAACTGATTAACGTTTTAACACTTGTGTCTCTCACCATCCTCCGTTTCTGAAGCTTTATTTGTTAGAATTTATAAAAAGACTGTGGTATTTTTAGACAATAGACAGACTGTGGATACTTTGCTTAGAGCAGATAAGATGGATTTTTGGGAGTTTGTAAACTTACACATCTCACGAGAAACCAGCTGCAGTGCAAGGTTAACTCTTTTGAGCCCTTCTGGTTTGACTTTTACTGTTATTAGGTTCTGTTTCCTGTTTTCAGAATTATACAAAACAAGAAATGACATAACAGAAGGAATAAATGCCTGTAACAGAAATACTGTAGAGGAATCTGATCTGGAATTCTGATCTGCAAAAAATGTCAACGGATGTAAAAAGGTTTTACCTGTCTGAAAGTCAGTGTATGGTCTGTAATCATAAGAGGTTTTAATGGTACACTGTGTTAGTGACAGCAAAATCGAAACACTCATTAGAGTCGTAACAGCTACATTGTGGCACCAACATTTTTCAAAAAGGTTACAATACCATCAGAAACCCATAGCAGCCTGTGCCGAGTACAGATATTGTATTCCAGGAAGAGTCCTAGCCCTGATTTTAATGTTGTGTCCGTCACATATTCTGTCATGGAGCCATGTGCTATTGATGATCTGATTTTTGTTCTGTTCTCGAATGTCTGGTGCGTCTGAGCGAGAGAGAGATATAGCATGCATACATGACAAGAATCCAAATGCCCAAGCCACTCCAGCCCCATTTACTTAAGATGTCTAATTTCCTGAGTGATTGCGTTCACTCTGTATTTGTGCCTGTGTCTAAATTGTTGGCAGGTGCATCCATTTCCCTGAGTGATTGGGATTCCGAGTTGGCCTCTGGCATTTTGAGATAACAATATTTTTCAAACCCAGGTGGTGAATATCATGCATCAAGTGCGCCGCCACCTCATTTGCCTTTCAAGCCTCATTCATGCAACAAGTCAAACCAAACAAAATTATCCCCTGAGCTCTTATTGGCAGTATATGACCGCTATTACTGTTACTGCTATTACGGCTGAAATAGAAACATCATTTGGACCGACTAAATGTGCACAGGGAAGCCGAGGAGAAAAGACAAGACGTAGCTTTTGACTTTGCTCGAACAAAGAACAAATTATCTTTCATTCAGACATCGAGAAACTCTGATCAAAGCGTATCAACGGCAGTTCTCTCAAGGCTCCTGCCGTATCCTGTACAAACAGTGGTACTATTGAGCAGACTGTCAGATTCAGGGCTGTGCTCAGTATACCAAAGCAGGAACTTTCTTTGTTTTAGTACTGATCATTGGGCTTCAGGGAATGAAAAATAAATATGCACAGACCACCCTTAAAAAGAATTGATTGTACAAAACCAAGAATGCTCAGAACGAAGAAAAAGATATACTGTAGATACTAAAGCTACACAGAATACTATCATACTTCTTTTAGAATGCTGCTGAGTGTCTCTTTAGACAGTGCCTTACCTTGCCTTACCAATACCTTTAAACAGAACAACTGTATCTGGTGCTACAAAAGACAAACAGGAGACAAAAGAAAAGCAGCTGGAGCTTCACTAACTTCTGGTCATTCGTAGTCCAATATTTTGCTGAGTTTTACTATTCACAGTTTAAAGCCACCCAGCGTAACTTTTAGCCACTAAAGGGCGCAGATCCCTCTCTGTGCAATCCATGGATAGTGGCCGCCATCTTAATTTACAAGTAGAGACGTTTAAGATTGCAAATTCAAAAGTGAAATCACTGAAAGCAGCATGACTCACACCTCGAAACTGTTCTTCCCATTGATAAGCTCATGAATGCAATTGTTGCAAAAAATGAATCAATGCAACTTGTACATAAACGCTATGTACATATATACTATCACATTTTATTCCACAATAAACCACAATAATACAATGCAAATAGGTGTTACTGGGCTACTTGATTCAATAAGCCTAAAGTGGGTGTTTCTAACTAACGCACCGACATAACTTCCCACCCTCTGTAAAAACCTTAGTACGCACACAATAGTGACTTTTAGGGGTCAGCGGCAAAGCCTGTCAAATCCTTGATGTAGACTGTAGTCCTTAATCTGCCTCACTAACTACATACTAATTATATCTAGTCTATAAAAGGAATCAAGGAAAGAAAACAAGTTGTTAAAACACATCAATGCAGTGGTACGTAAGATGGGCAGTGGTCTTTTGATGGTTAGAAGATGCTCTAATCTTTTACATTTCACTGTGGTTGAACATGTTATAAAGACATTAGAACTTTCATATTTAGACTACTGCTCTGAGATATGGTTAAGTGCTGTTTTATAAGATATAAAAGCTGAGCAGCTTTTTTAAAATAAGGCAGCTCGATGTGTTCTTCACCGCTCGTATAAAACAAAGGTGAATTAGATGCATAATGTATAGTGTTTAAAGGAGAAAGAGAGACTAAAAGCCTCATTGCTTAATTTTACCGGAAATATTGGAACAACCAAAGTACCTAGAGTGTTTTATAAAGATGTTGTTTGACTATGTTTTAGTTCTAATGAGCACAATAATGAAACTAGGCATGTAACAGAGGGTAAATTTATATTATTTAAAGTTAGAACAAATAATCTAAAAGTACTGTGATGTGTAGATCAATAATCAAATAGAACAGAAGTCCTTTTGAAGAGGCATCTGCTCGCCCAACAGTGCTCTGTCTGATGATTAGCATTATCATTAATCATCATTACTTATTCCAATTTGTATTTGAGCTTAGATTAGCGTGTTTAACCACAATGAATGATGCTATCTCTCTATTATAATGAGAAAATCTTAACATCAACTAAGGTCCTGTGTGTGTTTTTTTTTTTTGCATGTTTGTTTGTTGTGTTTTGGTAAGTTATGTTTGTTTAGTGTTATTTCTGTCTTGTGATCATTGATTGTTGGAAAATTGTGTACACGTGTTGTGTGAGGAGCAGGAAGAGTATCTGTAATATAGTTACAACTAATGAAGATCTAAAAATATACAAATAAAAATACCGGATGGGCCAGTATAAGCCTGTATACTGCACATTAGAATGAGAACACACTGATATTTCTATGACCTCTCAGTGGAAGGTTTTCATTTGGGGCGCAATGGCTCAGGTGGTAGAGTAGTCTTTCGATAATGATAAAGTTGGCGGTTCAATTCCCACTCTCTACAATTCATACTGTTGTTATGTCCTTGACGCAGCACTGGTCTATGAACGTATAAGAACGTTACACTGCTGTATGAATGTGTAAGAATGTTGCTTTGATGTATGAACGTGTGAGAATGTTACACTGGTGTATGAACGTGTGTGAATGTTACACTGGTGTATGAACGTGTGAGAATGTTACACTGATGTATGAAGGTGTGTGAATGTTACACTGGTCTATGAATGTGTGAGAATGTTACACTGGTGTATGAACGTGTGAGAATGTTACACTGATGTATGAAGGTGTGTGAATGTTACACTGGTCTATGAATGTGTGAGAATGTTACACTGGTGTATGAACGTGTGAGAATGTTGCTCTGGTGTATGGATGTGTAAGAATGTTACACTGGTGTATGAATGTGTGAGAATGTTACACTGGTGTATGAACGTGTGAGAATGTTACACTGGTGTATGAATGTGTGAGAATGTTACACTGGTGTATGAATGTGTGAGAATGTTACACTGGTGTATGAACGTGTAAGAATGTTACACTGGTGTATGAATGTGTGAGAATGTTACACTGGTGTATGAATGTGTGAGAATGTTACACTGGTGTATGAACGTGTAAGAATGTTACACTGGTGTATGAATGTGTGAGAATGTTACACTGGTGTATGAGGTTACACTGGTGTATGAATGTGTGAGAATGTTACACTGGTGTATGAACGTGTGAGAATGTTGCTCTGGTGTATGGATGTGTAAGAATGTTACACTGGTGTATGAACGTGTGAGAATGTTACACTGGTGTATGAACGTGTGAGAATGTTACACTGGTGTATGAATGTGTGAGAATGTTACACTGGTGTATGAATGTGTAAGAATGTTACACTGGTGTATGAATGTGTAAGAATGTTACACTGGTGTATGAACGTGTGAGAATGTTACACTGATGTATGAATGTGTAAGAATGTTACACTGGTGTATGAACGTGTGAGAATGTTACACTGGTGTATGAACGTGTGAGAATGTTACACTGGTGTATGAATGTGTGAGAATGTTACACTGGTGTATGAATGTGTAAGAATGTTACACTGGTGTATGAATGTGTAAGAATGTTACACTGGTGTATGAATGTGTGAGAATGTAACACTGGTGTATGAACGTGTGAGAAAGTTACACTGGTGTATGAACGTGAGAGAATGTTACACTGGTGTATGAGGGTGTAATAATGTTACACTGGTGTATGAATGTGTGAGAATGTTGCACTGGTGTATGGACTTGTGAGAATGTTACACTGGTGTATGAATGTGTAAGAATGTTACACTGGTGTATGATTGTGTGAGAATGTTACACTGGTGTATGAACATGTGAGAATGTTACACTGGTGTATGAGGGTGTAAGAATGTTACACTGGTGTATAATTGTGTGAGAATGTTACACTGGTGTATGAATGTGTAAGAATGTTACACTGGTGTATGAATGTGTGAGAATGTAACACTGGTGTATGAACGTGTGAGAATGTTACACTGGTGTATGAACGTGTGAGAATGTTACACTGGTGTATGAACGTGTGAGAATGTTACACTGGTGTATGAATGTGTGAAAATGTTACACTGGTGTATGAACGTGTGAGAATGTTACACTGGTGTATGAACGTGTGAGAATGTTACACTGGTGTAAAAACGTGTGAGAATGTTGCTCTGGTGTATGATCGTGTAAGAATGTTACACTGGTGTATAAACGTGTGTGAGTGTTACACTGGTGTATGAATGTGTGTGAATGTTACACTGGTGTATGAACATGTGAGAATGTTACACTGATGTATGAACGTGTGAGAATGTTACACTGGTGTATGAACGTGTGAGAATGTTACACTGGTGTATGAACGTGTGAGAATGTTACACTGGTGTATGAATGTGTGAGAATGTTACACTGGTGTATGAATGTGTGAGAATGTTACACTGGTGTATAAACGTGTGAGAATGTTACACTGGTGTAAAAACGTGTGAGAATGTTGCTCTGGTGTATGAACGTGTAAGAATGTTACACTGGTGTATGAATATGTGTGAATGTTACACTGTTGTATGAACATGTGTAAATGTTACACTGGTGTATGAATGTGTGTGAATGTTACACTGGTGTATGAACGTGTGTGAATGTTACACTGGTTTATGAACGTGTGAGAATTTTGGGACAACAGATGAAAATTTGCCTTAGGCTGTGATCTGGCATGTTTACATTCATGTGGCTGTGTCTTATGTATGTATGTTTATTAACATCCAATGTCCCAATTAAATTAATATAAAATCAAAATTAATTAAAAAAACAGATCGAATAAAGATCTGATTCTCTGACTAGAACAAGTCTTGTTTCCCACTAGTTTATGTTAAGTTGATACAAATTATAAAATTACCCATCTTCTTTCCTTATTTAACTGTTTATTTAGTATGGCTGCTAAACCATGAGGAGGTGTGTAAGGGAACAGGAGTAATAGAAGGAACAGAGTAGTACATTGAGTTTTTTTAAGTACAGGCAGAAAAGCCGTAGTGTGGAAAACCGCTCTGATAAAAGTAAAACCCTCCATTCAAAATTCTCTTTCTTAGTTCAACTTATTTTAAAAAAAGAGCTACGGTTTGATCCTAAACGTGCTGTCAAAAGCAAAAACGGCTGCTCAGTATGCCGTCCACATCTTTCATCGCTCTAAGCATTTCATCTCCAGCGCATTAATCTCGATGGATTACGTTAAGTGGCCTATTTATGTTCTCTGTGATTGCGTCCACTTACTAATGACAGGCTTCCTATAAAATATATATCAGCAATAAATCCATAGACTTTGGAGGGAAATGGATGGTGAGGTCCATGAGAGGGAAGCAGTGGAAGTAAGAGAAGAATGAGGATGAACGTGTCAACCGCATAGACAGGATTAATTAATGGGCCGATAGACTGTGATGTCATCCATATGAACTGGCAGTGGGCCTGAGAGGATGTGCAAGTCTGCAGAATTAAGCTTTGTCTGGGGTTGTGCAATGAAAGCACCTTGCGGCTTTGTATTGCTGTCTGTACATTTTATTTATTCATTTTCTGACGTTTATCCTCCAATGGGTAACTGGGCCATGGAGTCGCCGTCAAAACAGTAACATTACATTTAAGTAAGACTACGAGTCTCCTTTTTTTGTTAATCTAAACCAGGGGTGTCTAAACATTTTGAACAGGTTTTAGTTGGATCTAAGCAGGTTTTAGTTGGATCTGAAGAGGTTTTTGTTGTATTTAAAGTGCTTTTAGTTGGATTTTAACATGTTTTAGTTGGATTTGAACAAGTTTTAGGTGAATTTGAACAGGTTTTATTTGGATTGGAACAGGTTTTAGATGGATATGAACAGATTTAAGTTGGACTTTAACAGGTTTTAGATAAACGGGTTTTAGTTAGATTTGAACTGGTTTTAGTCAAATTTGAACAGAATTTTAGATGGATATGAACATATTTTATCTCTGAAGCTTAGGGCCACTAAAAATCTCACTTTGTGCCATGTTTGGCCTCTGGGCTAGACTCTGGACATGTCTGATAAACGCAAAAAGTCAAAGTAAAATGCTGTTGTAGTAGTTCTGAAGAAAGTGCAAAAGTGTGAGTGTGCCAAGTCGCAATGCAACAAAAGCAGGAGCATATGCACAGCTCTTTAAGTCACCAATATTAACGGTAAACAATGCTTCCATTTCTGAGTCAAGGTGTATTTTGTGGTGTAAAAAGCACATCTCACCGCACCAATCCAATACTTAGTCTCATTGGAAAGACAACAATATCCTATCAGGCGGCTTGGAGGCCCAGGGCGTTGTGTGTTTTCAACAACAGTGTGAAGCAGCATGCCTGTTTCACCCCAGCCGATGGAAACCTGTGACAGATATGCCAAATGAGAGCAGCTGCCAAGACTTCCAGCAGGCATTTCTTTTCAAAAATCACAGAAGATCTGCCACACAACTCCCCGCTGCTCCCCCGACCTCTGCCAATCCACTAATAGTCACTTGATTTGTTCAGATGGGTGAGCCGTAATTAAATTGCGTAAGCAAGGGAGCTGCGCATGCTTCATGTGCATGTACCAATCTCTTATTTCTTTGCCAGAATTATCATTGCAGAAAGTCTATTCTCAATCAACACTCTACAGGAATGTTATCAAGCAAGTATTGTTGGAAAAACAGAGAAATTTGGCACCGGGGGCCAACCTGAAAAAGAGCCACATAAAAGCAATATCCATTAATTAGTACAATTCATCAAGTTAATTGGCTGTGTTTAAATAATTGGATGGAAATAAAACAGAGTGTTAACAGCAGATCATTAGTTGGCTTAATTTGCCCATGCACTTGGTGAGACAGAAGCCAAAGCGCTGCAACCCTTCATTAAACGCACATCGACATCTGATGAGGCCTCTGTACGCACAGTAAGAGATATGATGTTTTTATTCACACGGGCTGCAAAATAATTGTATTAATAAGACGGCACAGGAGGAGGCTTATATCAAAGCAGCGCAAGAAAACATGGATACAGCCTTCAGTCACTCCAGGACATGATGGGAATGAAATGTGAAAACATGTTTTATGAGCTACTACCAGAAAAGGCCAAATCATACACAATATATTTATTAAGCTTTGGTTGATTAAAATTTAAAGTGTTATGTTTTGCTCAATACTTAGGAGCTTTGTGTCTGCAATGTTCTAAGTTATAAGGCATTACATGGGAAGCATTACAAAGCGGCAAAAACATGCTCACTAAAACAACTAAATCTTTTAATTTTTTATTCTAGCTGATGATGAGAAATGATGATTTCTTGACCAACTATCCATAATTGATTGGAGAGTTGCAGGGATGTTGACTTTTTTGCCCCATAGATTTAAATATTTTGTTGCTACCAATACTTTTTATCTTCTTTACCACTGTCACATGATATCAGTGTTGCTCTGAGGAGCGAGGAGACTTCTGTGAACAGGAGAGATTATACTTTAAGTGCAGTTACATACAGGTAGAGAAAACCAAATTATTGCCTCAGTCCGCTTATAGGAGTTTTAAACTGCATGTAAGTCATTCAAATTTATCAAAATTGGAGTGTGACAGCTGGATACTGCTGCATGTATACAGCTTACTCCAATTAAGGTCAACACACCTATTTGTCAGTTATTGTGCTCTGTTCATGTCATAAAGAGTTTAGAAGAACAAGCTAGTTTAGCGTAGCTTTTGATGTGTTCAAGTGCCTTTGGACGCTGCAGTAATGAACGCGCTGTTCTTAGTTTGTTGTGTTCACATTTTTAACTCATAAAGTTGGTATGTAAGGAAAAACTCAAAAGAGAGAAAGCTCAGGGAAAACCACAGAAGGAGGGATCCACTCTCAGGACGAACAGGCTGTGCAATAGATGTGTCCCGGACAGTTACATAGTGCATACACAATAGTGCATAATATATACAATGAATGAAAATGAATAGACGTCCATATAATATTAGGTGGAAGGGAACAGTTCATCAGGGGCCAGAACCAGGGGTCGGGAAGCCAATGAAGGGTGGCTAACACAGGGGCAATGTGATCATAGGTTTAAACACTTACTATCAGCTTATATAATTAAAGGACAGGTTTTAGGACAAAGAGACTTGTGACTATGAGGTGATGCAGTAAATTATGTCATGCATACACAGTTTGAAGTGTCAAATCTCTTTGCTGATACACAATTGAGTCTTGCCATGACCTTTTTGCAGGTATGCATGACCTAAATGCAAAGTTTGCATTCTGTGAATCATGCTTTCTTCATCTATACTTAAAATATCAAGTATAAGTAATATTTTATTGGTAAAAAACTTTAGAACTGTGTCCTATTTCCACAAACTTACTACATTACTACATACAGATCCTTTTCAAACTGTCTCATTTCCTAATCCCCCTGCTACAGAATCAGCCACACACAACACTAACTGGACAGCGCCGCCCTGTGCTGTATATTCACAGTGACATAGATCATGACCTCAACATTTTAGTCAGACGGCTATCCTGGCCTCAAACCACAAACCCATCCCGACCCAGCTTCATTTTCATCTCTTCAAGGAACAGATAAGAATTAGTAATTATACTTTGTGGATGTAGAGCTGGGGCCATCATTAGATTTGAAAATGAGCCATGATAGCGTAAATTGTTTGAGAGCTATAGTTGTGTTAGTATTCAGACAGGCACCGTGGAGCTTTGGAGGAATCAGGGCAACTACTGTATGGTCTTTACTACCAAATTGAAAGGCTTATCCCCAATCTCTCATGTGCTCAGACTCATTTAATTAAGCAAACAAAGCACTTTTGGCTGGAGTGCCTTGATCATAGGAAGTGGCGGCACATACACACCCACGCTGGTGAACAAAGTATATTCACACAGTTTTTGTATTAATCAGGCAATCTTATCTGCTAATGGTGTGATTGTGTCTGTGCCCCTTCTCCTAGGCCTGGGGCACACTACACATTCCCAAAACCTGATTGTGAATGTGACACACAAGGTTTTAGTGAGTTAGAGGCACAGGACAAGTGGAGCTGAATTTCTGACCAAACGCCTGCCTAAAATAGAATGGCTCACACATATTGATCTAAAAAAACATTATTTTAATTACTTGTCATACCACTCTTGTGTCCCTTGAGATAAGGTCCCATAGTGCATTATTCTACTTAAAAAAAAAAAATAAATAAAAGAAAACAACAAGCAGTGATTATTTATGCCCTGCCACATTCAACATGACAAAATGGGACTCAAGGGCTTGCTAAAAATGAGACTTGAGTGCTAAAAAAACTACTTAAAAAACACAAAAGGTTACGTTTGTTCATAGTCTGAGTTTGTTGTTTTCCATTAGCTTTTTGTAAGTTTACTTCCTCCGAAAAGTAATGAACAACTAGGCTAGGGAAGACTACTTACTGCAAATGATAAAGCCCTCGCCAGGTGACAGCCTCATGGGGTCTGCCTACTTTCTAGTAAAAAAAATAATAATTGGTTGTCACTGTCGTCTGCTCCATGTGAATTTTCAGTTTCTGGTACACTGCTAGTCTAAACTCAGGGCAAATGAACCCTTAGTTAAAACATATCTAAACATGGACGTACAACCTTCACATGTTTTTTTATCCTTTTGTGCATACATAGTATTTATATATATTTGTAAATACAGGTCTTAATATGCATGTACAAAAGTATATATGCATGCACTGTAAAATCATATACACACGTGGACAAAATTGTTGGTACCCTTCGGTCAATGAAAGAAAAACTCACAATGGTCACAGAAAAAACTTTATTCTGACAAAAGTAATAATAAATAAAAATTCTATGAATGTTAACCAATGAAAGTCAGACATTGCTTTTCAACCATGCTTCAACGGAATTATTTTAAAAAATAAACTCATGGAACAGGCCTAGACAAAACTGTGACCATTGTGAGTTTTTCTTTCATTGACCGAAGGGTACCAACAATTTTGTCCCCGTGTGTATAACCATGGTAGCTTACCAATGCCAACATGTATGGTACATTAAAGGACTGTGGGCTGTGAGAATGATAATTTGTGACATGCTCTGGGCTATTCTCATATGTAAGGGCATTATTATATAAAAGCCAACCGTCTCTTATCCTTCCGAACTTCCAACTCCAGGCTATGATCTGGTCCATCTGTCTAGAGCTGGCTGTATGGTCCTCCTCTGCAGTTCCCCGGATCTTGCAGCCTTCCACCCTTCTCCTTCCCCGTGCCGCAGAGGCCCTGCGGCCAGGCTGCCAGCCCACCCTCTCCCCGCTTCTCTCCGCTCCCTTCTGCTCTCATTAAGAAGTGTCCTCCAGCCTCTGACACATATTGAGTATGTGTCCACATCTCTCCACGGTATTCCCTGTCTCTCAGCTTCCCGCTTCCAGTTTCCGTAAGATATTTGTCCGTGCGGCTGACCGGAAACAACAAGATGGGCCGATTAATGTTGACACATGGGACGGAGACGTTTCCAATCGAGAGACGTCATTGCTAAGCTTTGAGTGCAGCACATAATTGAGGGTAATGCAGCCTGGAGTCGTCTATTCTATTTCAAGACATGGCCAATTTGAGTTATTGCTGCTAGAAATTTTGGGGGAGCCTTCGGTGAAATCCATGGAAACTTTGACAATGAGAGTCTCAAATGAGATACCCAGATACCCTTCATGAAGTCAGGGCCGGAATGATTAAAGTCCTTTGTTAAAAATGCGTTTTAAAGATGGTCTGTCTTCTGTTTGAGAGACATTAAATCCATTTGGGAGGGTGAACTCTAATGTCATTTGACTTGTTTGATGGACTGACCTGCCCCAAAGTCAAGAAATCAGGGAAAATCATTACAAAGGTTGACAAATGGTCGCGGGTTAATGAATTCAGAGCGGACTGTGCGCATTAGACTTATCCATCTGCAGAAAAAAAAAATTGGAGAATGATTGGGGATTTAGAAATTCAAGTATAAGTTATGCTAAATATTTCAATGACTGTAAAAGCATGCTGTTCTGTATATAATATAATCGGAATGTGCATGTTTTCTACCACCATAGGGTTTGGATTTAACTCTTTTCTGTGCTGTATTTGTTAATGGTTTATTTGAGAAGGACACAACTGCAGATAAAATAATTCTGAAGAGTCATGATAAAGTAGACACTTCTATTAAAAGGATATGTGTTTTTTTCCCCTCAATTTTCTGTAAATGGAAGGCAGGCTGTAGTAGTTGACTAGCATCTTGAGCATTAGAATCCAGAACCTGGAAAAAACAATGAGTCTAAGGCAAAGTTCCACGAAGATTAGGTTGAAGAGGATTGGAACAGAGACAAGTATTCATTCATCATGCATGTGGACTAGCAAGAACGCTCAGTAGACAAGTATAATTAATTCACAAGTGGATGTATAATTGATCAGCAAAGGCATTAATTCATTCACCAAATAGGAAAATATTGACACGATGGATCACCTGGAGCCTCATTTATCTACTGAAAGAGTATATGCATCCAAGGAAACGAAAAGTGAGCATGCCCAGAAATGTCTGCATTTGTAGAACTGCACATACACACACCTATTTCAATATATTGATTTGTTCAGTGTGTGGAGCACCTTGTCTCCAAAATGTGTCCTCACGTGGCTCAGAGTTGGTGTGCATCTCTAGTTTGACCTTTATAAATCCCAACTTTTATAGTAAATGGCGCACACACACTTTGGCTTTATAGATGAGACCCCAGGTGTTTTTCTTTTGGAATGATAAAAACTGACATTGTAAAGGCTGCTTAGCGTTGGTAAAAATCAGCTGTTGACGGACGTTGAAAAAAAAAATAGAAAAGTTTAATCAGTGACACGTCTCATCCTATACTGTTATACTTACTTATATAGAGCCGATACAAACACAGTGTTGGCCCAACTGGATGCACTGGGTCATACTGTGGGCCTTTCCGAAACAACTCTCTACTGACTACCAACTCCTCGGGCTCACGTGCGGAGTGACACTTGCAGCTGAAAGGAGAGTCACACTGTACCGACACCCTTTACTCGGTCTGACAGAAACAGCAGCACTCTATCACCATGGTTACGCAATTGCCAACTAATCCATTAACCTCTGGATAATAGTGCTGGAAATTTGGAAGATAAGATCGGCAAGGAAACAAAGATGTTGAATGTTTTTGTATTTTAGGTCTTGGCGATGCACCTCAGATGTTTTCACACTTACAGTAAAAATCACACAAACATTAGCAACTGCCATGGTATAATAAGAATAATGGATTGGATTTATATAGTGCTTTTTCCCTCCACAGCCACACACTGGTGATGGTAAGCTACTTCTGCTATTGCTTTGGAGCAGACTGACGGCAGCCATACCACGCCTATGGCCTCTCAGTACGACAGTATGAACCGCCTACCTTCCAGTTATTGGATGACCGCTCTACCCCCGGAGCCACTGCGTTCCAGTCCTTTTTTAGGTAAGCATATGCCCGCATTAGACACAGTGAGTAATCCTGGACTGGTGCAGACTCACGGTGGAGGGTCTAATGGAGCAACACACCCTATGAATTGTGGCGTACAAAAAAATCCATCCATCTTTTTACATCACTTCTTCTTCAACCTTTATAAACAGGATAAAAAACACTCATCATGCTGATTTTACTACATTGCCATTGTGAATACATGTCAATTTCAAATCTTTTCCAAACATCTATATTTGCCCAGAGCTATAGCATCATATTCTGGTAGTGCAGATGCAAAGATCAGACAGCATTGGAAAACATTGCTTTTTAACAATTCTTCAGTGATTATCTACACTTTTTTCTGAATGAAGTCCTGGGGATACACTGTTTATTGATGCATCATGTAAATAGGTGTTGTATTGTGTGCTTCTAACAATACTCCTGTGCTGATTTGTGAATTATTAATGCATTTTCTAATAATATTATCAGTACCACTCAGGGATATTTTAGATTCGTAGCAAAGGGTTAAAGATGAGAAAATATGTGACAAACTTTTGTTGTGTGTAATTATAGAAAAAAAGTTCTCAAAGTTGTGAATATGTGCGGACATGAAAAGGAATTGCTGATGAGTTTACTGCAGCCTATATTCCGTGACAGAACACTCCTCTGCCAACCCCAACCTTCCCGCGGCACTTATGTTATAGATGAAAGCAGATTGTGCGGCTTTATTTTTGTAATATCAATATTTATAACAGTGGAAAAAGGCAGTGATGTGCCGGGAGTGTAAACAGAGGAGGTAGAATTTTTTTGTTTGACCTTTCCTTTAGCTTATAAAGGGAAACCAAGACTTTTTGCTTTGTCATACCATATATTTTTCCATCACCTTGGACCATTTCTGAACAAGACTCATGGCTTTGAATACTGTAGTGGGTGCTTGAACTTCACTTCACACTTCACATAGAAACTACATTAAGACTCCTATTAGTGTAAAGCCCATCTGAGACCAACTTCCTTTGAGGAGTCAGCCTTCAATGCTGAGAGATGGATTAGATTTTTTTAGCATATGACTTGTGATAGAATGTTTTTTTGTTGACCATCTAATAGCATAGTATGTGATGCTTGTGTCTTAGTCCTGCCCCCAGGAGACAGGAAAGGAGATAAGAATGAGGAGAAATAAGTTTCCTCAGGAATGTCATTTGAAGCGATGTATATTTTGATGATGATGTTTATTCAAGTTGATCTCCAGCAAAATCTCATATTAACATTAGAAGCTTCCCATAGGAAGCTCCTTTGTATCCTTGCTCATGTCCCCTCACAGATGTCTCCTTGGTCCTCCCTCCTCAAGCTTCAGAACAGTGTAAGTTATAGGTTTGTTTAGTTTTTCTCCTCTGGGCAGGTGTAGGAACAGGAAGTAGGGGCACTTCCAATAGCTTCTGGAGATTTGGAGATTGATGTCTGTTTAATTTTTTATATATGCCAAAGCAACATAAACATATTCAAAAGTATCTGAAAAATTTGTGTTTTCAATGTTTAAATTTGGCTAAAAGAAATGGTCCAGTAATAAAATTCAGCATATTCAACTCTTTCAGCATTTATGTAAAAATGTTTGAATCAGCAAAAGGTATGATTGCAGAAGAATATTTACAACATGAACCGTGGAGCCACAGCTTCTACTGCTGATGTATTTTTAATGAAACAGCTGTTTGTCCTGTTGCATCTGAAACTTGTCAGGTCATCATTTCCACCAAGTAAGTACCAAGTACATGGCAAAGAAGAGATCAAATCCAAAAGTGTGGCTAGATGGCAATTTTATCTGAAAGAAATTTCCCTTTGGATTGAACTGGTCTCCTTTTGATTAAGATGTTATTTTTATTCAGATTATTCAGTTATTCATTGCCATTATTACTGCGATAAATGCATGTCTGGGAAAAAGTACCTAATAGGTCGTCATTAAAGAGATATCAGAAGATTTCATCCTAGAAATTTGAAAAATGGGTATGTGAGCTCCCTTCAGTGAGTCTTTGACACTATTAGAACCACTAGCTGTTGGTGTGACATTACATTTTTTCATCGTCTTTTATTTACTATCCAATATGATTCAAAGTGTAACTGTTACAACATGCTCCTTATAATCCCTATAAAACAAGACTGGTTATGTTACAAAGTCTCTCCTCATCTATATTAAGCAACAGAACGCTCCTCTGCTAAAGCAGGTTGTGTGGGTTTATTTTATGTCAATATTTATAACAGTGAAAAGGCTGTGTTTTTGTGACTAAAGTGTGTGCACAAGACGAGGCATTTATTCAGTTGACCTTTCAGTCAGCTTTCTAATGATTCAAGGCTTTTTGCTTTGTCCTACCGTGTGTTTTTCCTTCACCTTTGTACAGTTTTAAACAACAACCACAGCTTTGCATTAAGTGAACTAAGATACACCACATATTTTGAATCTCTCAAAACAACACTGTGGGGTAAACGGAAGAACATTGCATGGGTAAGAGGTTAAAGGTCAAGCAAAAGCATGTAGATATATTTTTGTGCACACATAAACAGACACAAGATACATGCATACATGCAATCATTCACATTCTCCACTCTACTTACTCTGCCTGTGTGGCCCTCCATCTGCAGAGTTGTTTAGCAGTGTTAATTTTTATTTAGTTTTAGTCTCATTTTAGTCATCTTATTTGTTCTGTTTTAGTTTTAACTAAAATGTCTTGCAATTTTTGTCGACTAAAATTAAAATAGATTCAGTCGACTAAAATCCCTCAAAAATTGATGAGATAATAATTTTGATCTTCTGTATCAGACACTGTTAGCTGCAATGACGAGAGGCCAGGTAACAGTGTCCGCTTTTCCACGAGGATGAAATTCAGAATGGTGCTATCATTCAAAAGTAAAATGTCAGGAGTGTTAGGAATAGCTTTTGATCAGAGTCCTTGTGACATTCTCCCAGATGGGTTTGACTTTTGGACATTTCCAAAGAAAGAATGTACTGAGAGTACCTATACAATAAGGTGATGGAAGAAACAATGCAAACCTTTGACCACTGGTTTTGACGAGAAAACAAGTCCAGAGTCTGTGAGCTTTTAGTTGGCTTATATCTGCCTCATTGTCCACTGTTGTGGTCAAATAAACAAAGTAAGTGGCTGCATTGACTTGTACTCATGTGTGCCATTGTTTTGTGCCTCCTCCAACGGCCCCAAACACCAACATACCTTATACATACATAACGCTTGTTTAAGTCTTTATAATGCTTCGCTTACACCTAATACATCATTTTCTGTAACATTGAACTGTCCAATTTATGCTTGTACCGTCTGAACCCATCTCATCTTTGTACCACCTCCTGCTGTTGGATAATGACCAGATGATCCCTTAACAATCCCCATGCTGCCAGTGGACCAGAACAGATCAGAACGAGGCAAGATGTGCAAAAGGCAGGACTGTCAACTGAGCATAAAAGGGGCTAATATGAAAAAGAACCAGAATCAATGGCCTGACTTCTGTGCCCTCTCTAGTTGACATTATTTCACCTCACTTATGTGTTTGATCTAATGTTGTCTGGTTTTATTAAAACATTTATCACTTGCAGTCACACCTATGATTTTCGCTCCCTGCATCCTCTAGTGTTTTACTGCAGCAGTAAGATGCGCCATCCTTTTAAATAAAACACTTACTGTGCATGAGGAAATATGTGAGAATAGCAAACCACTGAAAATTACCTATGGGATTGCAAACAACATTTTATTTGTTGATTTATACGTTGTATGTTAACGAGGAATACTTGAGTTGGTCATTATTTCTACACTGCGTGGAAAGGGTAGTGTAGGTTTGCAAGATGTCCTGGATCACAGCGAGATTCATGGTGCTCTGGGCAGGAGGCAGCGGCATGTTGACAGCGCTGATGGAGAGGTCTAACGCAGGGCAGAATTTGTCTGAGAAAGAGAGCAGCCAAGAGTTGTCAGAGGCGATCTGGAAGCAGAGGACAAACATCGAGCAGGAGCGATCTGTCTGACAGCTCCACAACCGCTGTGTTGTAGGATGAAGTACATGGCACAGGGAGATTAGCCAAGGCAGAGCTGAGTCTCTTGACCTGATTTGTCTCTTTTTGGGTTTACATGCTCAGATATAGTTTTAGTATAACTTCTGTACTGATGCTTGTTACACAAACATAAACTCAAACAACCTAATTCATAGTTTCTAGTTTCAGAACAAGGATAGCTGGTATGTTGCTGGTAAGATGTGTTGTGTAGGCAGATGCTAAATAGATTTGAATCATTTAACTTAAAAATGGATAGCACCAAGATTTAAATCTATCATAGTATACATTAAACTATACATTAAGATTAAGTTTAATCCAGTTTCACCAAAATCCTAAATCCAATTTTAAACAAAGCTGGGATTAAGTTATAACAAACTCTATAGAGGTTTGTTTTTTAAATTGCCTCCATTTGATCTTGGCTATAGTTTTTAATGCTGCTCATGTGTTTGATTGCCTTTTTTTTTATCTGATTCCTTGACTATGCTTAATTTTACAGTATTCCACTTTACTAAAACTAATTTATTTGACACAGAACACAACTCTGTATAACGTCATTCATCATTTTAAAGTTTTACTGAGCACTGATCAGAACTAATCTGAGATCTCTCACAAAAACAAAAAAACAAACAAACAAACAAACAACAACAACAACAAAAACACTTTTTTATTATCTCCATGGTGAAATTCAGCAGCCACTACCAGTGGGGCAACCAGGTACCCCGGTCATGTCACTAACTCAAGACTACAGCATGCTTTGATGTTGGTGGGGGAAACCGGAGTACCCGAAGAAAACCCACAAGCACAGGGAGAACATGAAAACTCCACACAGAAAGGCCAAACCCTGGACATTGTTTCTGAAAGGCAACAGTGTGAAGCACTGTAGCATGGTGCTGCCATTAACATGGATGTAGTGATCATGAAAGGCTTGATACTTTCATATCATTCTTGACCACTAGGGTCTGGCTCCAAGAGACTCAAGATGAAGAACTAAACCAAGAAGAACAACAGATTCTTGTTGTCTTCTTTTACATTCATTACCAGACTTACACTGTTTTCGCTCTTGATTTGAATGTGCTCAGTCAACCGTGCCATGTTATGTCGACAGATTGTTCGACTACTGCTGGCGTTTGGAGTTTTTTGTTTATTCTGAAAATGATTGTGGTTAAGGTCATCTTTAAACAGACTCTCTGCTTTATAAAGTTTTATAACACTTCACTGCCTCTTAGTTTTACTTCAGATAATTCTATTTTTTTCACATAGAATCTTCAGGTTTTCATATTCTATTGGTTTTGATTTTGTACAAGGCTCAGTGCAGTTCCCCTTAAGGACAATAGATTTATCAGTTATATGGAAAGCGATCATACAGTAACGTTACAATGACACTACATTTTCTAGCGTTTTCAAAGAGACCATTTGGGGGCTTCTACGTTCTTGGGTATAACTCGAGTGGCCTCAACCCTAAGATACTGAGAGGTTTTGTCCATAACAAGAATGAAGATGAACTGCACATCTCCATTATTTCTCGAGAGTCTACAATGAGAATAACAGGATTTCACTTTCATATGTTTCTCGGCGGGGGAGTTCAGTGAAGGAGGTAGGAGCCAGGTTATGGAGGGACTTGTACACAATGGTGAGGAGTTTAAAGTGGATGTGCTGATGGATGGGGAGCCAGTGTTGGTCTTTGAGGACAGTCACGGTTGAGTATTTCAGCAGATGAGAATGAGAGGGATAAGCAAAGGTAGAAGAAAGTCTTTGTGTTCATAGGAGAGGGTTTGATGAGTATTTCAGTTTTATTGCAGTTGAGTTGGAGGAAGTTAGCCTGTAGCCATGACTTGTTTTTGTCATATGACAAGGGGATGTAGAGCAATGGGAGCACTGATTTTGATTGGTCCTAAGTTTGCTGGTCTTGGTAAAAGTTTTAAAATCCCTTTTATAAATCACAGTAAATGGCATCATTGTTTTCCCTCCACAAATGAATGCTTTTATAATATACTATTTGGGGTTTAAACCATTTTCACATCTAGAAAAACTATCAGGTACAGTCTTTATAAAGTAACATTTGTTAAAGTCACAGTTTAAATGACCCAACACATTATCTCTCAGGAGTTTGTGAGTTTTCTTGCCTTCCCAGCCTCTTCACAACACATACACACACTGGGTTGTTGCAGAAGACTTTTACTAACTCAATAAAGTTTGACTCTATTGTGGGCAAAGATGTTAGTGACAAGGTTACTATGGTTACTGACTCAAAGGTCACCAATTAGCAATGTGTGCAGAGCTGTAGACTCACAAAGGCTTTTATCTGGATCACAGAGCATTCAAAACGATGTAACAATGAGCTCAAATTAACTATAGTATGTTCAACTCTGCAAGTTTTACAAAGATTTAAAATGTTAACGCTTGAGCAGTTAAAAAGTTATGTTTAAAAAAACACTTAATTTCTAGGTTGGATGAAAATAAGCTGATGCTTAACGAGATTAGGTGCTCACCTTGGATAGAAATTTAGAATAATCACAACATAATTTAACATACACTGGTTAACAAAGGGAAGAATGGAACACTTCTGTGACATCCGTCGGAACACCCCGGGGTTTTATTCATGGCTTGAGTCCATTTGCTCTGGGACCTCTCAAGCCATCTTTGACACTCCCTGTTTCTGAGTCACTCTCACAGTCTATCAGGCACTCGTCATACTTTTACCTCGTGCAGCAGCTGGATTGTCGCAAGATTTGTGAGTTTTTAAACCATGAAACCCATTAGAAATCTGTGCACTTATGTTTTATTAAATATTTAACTACTGTAAATGAAATGGCTCACTGAGGATCAGAACTGTCAGCACTAGCTGTAGTCCGTCTGCTCTGTCTGCCAATTGCTGCCATCTTGCATCTTGTTTGTTCAGTTGTCTTTTGTCCTGTTCTGTGTGCCTTGTTCTTGTGTCATTTTAATCTGTTTTTTTAGGGTAACTTTTAACATGTTTCCAGCAGCTACAGATGAAAAATAGCCTCCCGACTAACTCTGGCATATTTACAGGATGTTTGGATATGTTTGGCTGTGTTTTTTAATGTGTAAAAAAAAAGATAAATAAATAAAATGACCTGCTGCATGTTCAGACCAGGGTGTAGCAGTACTCTCTGTAATGGGTGTCTGTTACATGTGCCATGTAACGCCCCAGCCATAGTGTATTATTTCTATTAATATTGTCTGGCAATATTCATATCTTGCAAAAATGTACCAATTAAAACCAACCACAAATTCTGCGCTGGCCTTTGGAATCCAATTCTTGTGGTTCTGTGAACCTGCTTGCACGATCCTGCTAGTTTTCATCCAATAGTTTCATTAGTGCAATATTTAACTTAAACGTGCTTAGACAAAAAAGTGGTGCCACAAAATCTAATAATCATTTAACCTTTTCTTATGAAGAACAGTCAATGTAACATGCCTGACATTTAAGGTGTTACAATTTGATTTACTCTAAAACTCGCTTTAGCAGTCCTGGTAGCTCCGTCACAAGGCAACTCTTTTACCTTGTATAAGATCAAAAGTAAAGATGAGGAAAAGCTTTTTTTGTTTGCATATAGAGCAGCAAAGTGATATTCCGTGTTCGGATGTAATTGCAGGGTGTGAGCAGAACGGCGAGACTGATTGAATAATGAAAGAAAAAACATCATAACACCATGTCTGAACAAGGCCTCAGGGAGTACACTTTTGAAGGAGGTAAAGTTTAGTTTCCAGTATTTCAATAAAAATAACAATAGACTGTTTCATCTGTATCTCTCAGTGGGGAGTGTGTTAGTAACTACTTGCAGATAAAATGATTCCAACAGTGTAAAGTACAGAGTAATGCATATATTCTTTGGTAATGCTGCTGCACTACGTGGCCAGACTATGTCTTTATAATCAAATAATCAATAAGTTGCCTTTACTCAACCTGTTCCTTCATCTCTTTCACTTTTCACGTTCTTATTGGTATAAAATTCTATTGACTTTCAGCAGATATGTTGTCTTATCTCTCAATACAACATGATGTGCACGTTCCACTTGAAATGCCTCTTTGAATGGCCAGGATTGTGCTGCTTTTCAAGCTGCAGTGTTTGCAGCTAAACTCATTTTAACTGTCCACACAACCTGCTCCAGGAGCTGCTCCAATAAGTCTGTGATGAGTTTTATTTAGACCGAATGTGAAGCGTGTGTTTGACCAATGGCCCAGACCTCAGCTTGATGTCTTCATTGCCCCAAGCATAGAAACACATAAAAGATACAAATGGCATAAAAGTCATAGAAGGTCTCCAATGAGATACATTTACTGTACAAGCATCTCTTCTGAGAGTAACTATAACAACCAATATTCAGTGATTAATTTTCTTCTGGTTGGTTCCGTTAGGGGTTACAGGTGACCATTCACTCTCACATTCATTCACTAGGGACACTAGAGTTGTTAATTACACTACACATGCATGTATTTGGGAAGCCGGAGAGAACCCGTGGTAACCCTCATAGAAAGGTCGGAGTTGGCCAACATGCACCTGTAACTACCAATGTAAAATTTAACAAAACTGAATGATGACTAAATGCAGCACTTGTACATACACTGTCTGTAACTTTCTAAAATACATACTTTCTTCCAGCATTGCTCTTATGTTGTCTCAATTTTCTGTCACTGACTTTAAACCAGTTTGTAAAATATAAGAACTTGTCTAGGTTGTTTTTCCTTTTCTTTACCCGTACATACTGTAGATAATTTTACCTGAGACCTGAGTTTGTTTTGTTCTCCCTCGTGTCTTCTTCACACATACAGATTTATATATAAATGCAACGTGTGCCCAAAAAGTGAGATTCTCCCATCTCCTCTCATCTTTGAAGAATTTTGTCCACCCACCTCCTTCCGGTTGTGTTCAACTGTTCCAGGACATCAATATTCATTGTGGAGTGGAGACACAGCTGGAGTGTGCAGCAGGTGCTTTGGGACACAGATTTGTGATCACTGTGGATTGTTCACAGTGTAGTTATTATTGTATGTCCCATTGTTTTGTCCATAGCAAATGTGTCTTCTCCACTTACACTGTACTGTACGCTTTATTTCAAAGAATGTTTTTAGTGCAAACAGATCACAGTCTTTAATTCTGGCTTTGTACAATCAGTGATTTTCTTTAAGCTAATTTGTAATATCTAATTGTCTATAAGAACAGAACAGAACATATACAGTACTTTGCTGTTTGTGAGTATGTGTTCTAGAGTACATAATATAGCCTTGCATAAGCTTAAACATGTCTTTGAGGCAGAGCTCAAAAAGTAATGCACACATGTACAATATTACTTTTTACTGCTAGGATTGCAGACGTGTTGTAGTGGTCATCTGACAATAGAACTGGTACACAATTATGAATAAAGTTGGCATTTCTACTCAGTTATAGGGACAAAATTTACCTAATAAGATGTAATGAAGCTAGTAAGTGTCTTTTGGCTGTTGCCTTGCCACAGTGAAGTCACACCAGATGCCCTTCCTGACACAACTCTGGGGACAGCAAGGGCATGTCCCACAAGCTCCCACACCAAAGGCAAAGATAACCATGCCATAGTAACCATACTTACAAGTGTTGCACATTGTGTGATATTTCTGCCTTGCCCCCTGGAGGACCAGATGCCTAACATCACATAGGTTTTACCTAAGTCTGTGGACAAGTATACATCATGTACTGTATGTAATTGTGTACACATAGTCCTGTGAGTGTTATTGGTTGTCTGTCAACATTTGGCATCCCTGCAATTAACTGACAATTGTCCAGGGATTACTGTGTCTCATTCTCCAGCCCATGCCCCCAAATATGAGGAAGTGAATAAAATGAAATACAATTATTTCGCAGTAGTTTGGCTTTAGGTTCCAGAACAGAACATGGGTAACCAATCAATTTAAGGAGAAATGCATTTAGTTGAACAACAAAGTTTTGTGTTTGAAATGCACTTAGTTCTGATATCACTGAAATTTATTTTGTGGATTTTAGATTTTTTTTCATCAACTTCAGGAATACTTATATATTGGAATACTTAAAAATATTATTCCACGAAGCGCCCCAAAACAAAGCAGACACACCACTTATCAATGTGTAATCTTGAGATGGATTACACATTAGATAAGTTACTTTTTCTTTTTTTCAGAGACATGATGGATGTCTCTGCCTTAGATAGATGTCCAATCAGGGGAAAGCGCTGTAACACTTAAACAACTGTTAGAACAAAGCAGCGCTGATGTGCTAGTGTTTGAGCAGGTCATTTCTGCTTCCGCTTATTCTCAAGATGTGGCCTTTTATTTCACAATGACGGACTGAAACCTTGATTACAGTCACTTTGGGTGAAAGAGATAAAAAAGCACTGAAGTGAAGCTCAAAGCTTTTTTTATTCTTGCCAATCAAATGGATTTAGACTTTCTTTTTAATCATGCAAAGATTCTATCTAGTATATGGGCTAGCCCAGTTAACACTCAAGTGATTTTTAGGTATGTGCATTCGCTTTGTTTTATTAGTGAAGTAATATTAAAGATTTAAGTTATAACTGATAACAAGATCATACTGTCGTTGTGTCCTTGGGCAAGACACTTAACCCACCTTACCCCAGTGACTGTAACACTGGTAATTACATTAGAACAATGTAAGTTGCTTGGATAAAGCGTCAGCTAAATGAATAAATGTAAATGTTAACAAGGTTCCAGGACATTTCCAAGATGTATCCTTTATAACTGATGACGTTACATATTATGTACCAAAAACACTAGGTTTATGTTACCAAAAATCCTAAATATTACATTAAAATGGAAGACCTGGATGAATAGTGGTATCCAAACGTTATCAAATATTATATCTTCAAATAATGTCTCTTCTTTTAGTGAACTCAAAGATAAATTCAATTTTTAAAGAAAAGTTTGGACCATGTTCTAGTAATGATGAACTGTTGAATAATATGATATGAACAGAACAAAGACTTAAAGAATTTTGATGCACAAACGAAATTGAAGTGCTTACAGCTCAAACATAAAGCTATGGCCAACAAAAACCTGCATTTGATTCTGTATGGCATGAAGTGTTTTATGGCAAGGATGAAATCCATTAGTCTGACACCACAGCCATTCCTACCTGTATATAATGCAGCAAAAGTGACTCTTTCATACAGGCCTTCTGGTATTGAGAGAAAAAAATCCATCCATCCATCTTCTAACGCTTATCCGGGGCCGGGTCGCGGGGGCAGCAGTCTAAGCAGAGACACCCAGACTTCCCTCTCCCCAGACACTTCCTCCAGCTCTTCCGGGGGGATACCGAGGCGTTCCCAGGCCAGCCGAGAGACATAGTCCCTCCAGCGTGTCCTAGGTCTTCCCCGGGGTCTCCTCCAGGTGGGACATGCCCAGAACACCTCCCTAGGGAGGCGTCCAGGAGGCATCCGAAACAGATGCCTGAGCCACCTCAGCTGGCTCCTCTCGATGTGGAGGAGCAGCGACTCTACTTTGAGCTCCTCTCGAGTGACCGAGCTCCTCACCTTATCTCTAAGGGAGCGCCCCGCCACCCTGCGGAGAAAGCTCATTTCGTCCGCTTGTATCCGGGATCTTGTTCTTTCGGTCATGACCCAAAGCTCATGACCATAGGTGAGAGTAGGAACATAGATTGACCGGTAAATCGACAGCTTTGCCTTACAGCTCAGCTCCTTCTTCACCACGACACTTCTTCATCACTGCAGAAGCTGCACCGATCTGTCTGTCAATCTCACGCTCCCTCCTTCCCTCACTCGTGAACAAGACCCCAAGATACTCCTCCACTTGAGGCAGGAGCGCTCCACCAACCTGAAGGGGACAAGCCACCCTTTTCCGACTGAGAACCATTTAATTTAATAAGTAATATGAACAAAAGACACAACCCTCACCAAATAAAATATTAACATCCCAACAAAGTAGTAATAAACATAGTTTCTCATTTTGTAGGTAATGCACAGGTGTGACAGGTTGGTAGGTGGGCTGCATAACAGTCCATCCAGGCTTTAAGGCAGTTGCACTAAACCCCTGTTACAGGATCTATCACTTGATAGACACTTGAATTTTCACCAGAGGTCTGCTTACTTAGAAATGTAAGCAAAATGAAATACCTTCTTGGATGGCAGATGAAATTTTATCACTAATATATAAAAAGTTAATATTACAGTACTGGAAAAGTAAAGATGTACCAGGACTAGAAAATGGAAAACATTAATAAAATATTATTTAAACATTGAGAAAGCTTTATCAAAAGACAATAGCAAGCAACAGTTTAATGTTGAATGGAAGCAAATATACTACGCCAACCCATAACTGTCTGCTACAACCCGCAATAAAATCTCTGAATAGATTAAAAATGTCCATTACATTATCAATTTAGCAAAGCACCAAGAGTGACTGTGTGGGATTTAATATGTCTGTCTTTGTCATGTTTCTATGTTTTGTCTTGTCCGTTTGTCTCTTTTTATTACACTTATTTTGATTAGGGGTTGCGGGTGACTGAACCTATCCCAGCAACTATGGGCCTTGGGCGGGGTACACCCTACACAATGTCCAGTTGGTTGGAGGGTTGACATTTAGAGACAGACATTAACAGACAACCATTCACTCTCACGTTCATTCATTTGGAATACTTGCCATTTACTTTTCATTACAGCAGATCTGGTTTGGCCTTTTCAAAGTGAGATAAAAGAAAAAACTTTATCTTAGATGAATTTCAGGCCAGGCCCAAAATACCATTAGATGTCTTTGTAATGAATACTACTATTCAAATGTGATTCACTTGATTATCTCTTCCATGATAGGGAATGCCTGAGGTAAGAGCCAGCGCCCAGGGCAAGGTCTAAGACAGAACAGAGGTCTGACAGGAAGAAGAAACTATTGGACCATGCATGAACAAAGATAAAAAATACACTGGCGTCTGCATAAACAAGCCAACTCTAAATCAGCTTTTTCATTGGTAAGCTATCAAAAGAGCTAAAGAAAAATGATGCTTTTCTCTTGCAGCCAAAGTCATTTTAAGTCAAACTTTGAGAATCTAAGCAAGAACGGAAAAGTCTCTCTTTCATTATTGCATGTCGGCAAAGAGTAACGCTGAATAGGGCAATATTCACAAACCCACAATTGACTGAGCAGAGAGCTGTTTGTGAGCCGATAGCATCACACGAGGCCCGCTCACTGAAACTATGTGCGACTCCCATCATTCAGAGGTGCCAGACCAAGGACGAGTCAATCATTTATCAAAAGCAAGCAGAGAGCAATTCCTAAACAAATGATATGTGAGGGTCACAGGCGCATGAGCCACACCAATACATTAGAGGCAAACAATGTGCCAAAATTACATCAAGTGACAGCTGGCAGCTTTTTAAACTTCAATCACCATCAGAGATGAGCTGAAAGGTTAAGACTCGTCATATTTTTTCCTGCATGTCATCTGAATGCTCCATGTAAACACCAAAACATGAAAGAAAGTGGAATTGCAGAATTGAGATAAAGGAGATTTTAGAGGCAGACAACACTGATTTTGTATATTGCTATATGACATACAGTTTATTAGTCATATAGCAGTATACTAAATCGGTATATACTGGATATAAAATAATAATATTTTTATGTTTAGAAATTTGTTAAAGAGAGATTTGGAAAGACCTTGTTGAAGGATTTTAGAGTAGGTTGATCGGTGCCATGCCAGAACATGTTTGTCTCCCACAGGCCTGCACTCACATTGCAACAAGCAGACATGGGCTAGAGCACGGTTGCCTCTTGTAAGCAAAATGTTTTTATGTCATTAGACTTAGCAGACCAGACCCAGTGTGACCCAGAGAGGTGAAGTCAGAAAATAAAGGTATGCAGGGAAACACAAGCAAATCAGATGACCATGACCATGTCAATGTCAAGAAGATGTCACTCAGGAGGTGATGTATCTCTATCCAGACATGGTGGGCCTAATGAGGGACCGGAGACAGCTGTGCATAATCATGAGACTAGGAAGAATGTGCAGGCTGAGGCTGAGGGGTACTGACATGACAGTAACAGGTGAAAGACAGGGATGGAAAAGAATAGTAAACAGCATGGGTCTTACTGTGGTTCGTATCCTTCAGAAAGATTAAACAATCAGCTGTGGTCATTTAACCCATACTCTTGATATTTTTTACCTTTAAAATGGCAAACAACAAAAAGCATTTTAGTCTGATATTGTTAAAACCCAACTCATGGCCATGAAAAAAAAATGGACGCCAGACAAAAGCAAATACCAAAATAGTGCTTTTTATTTAAATAAAGTTAACCGATACAATAAATAATGAGGTGTGCTTAGCAGTAATATCAGACCAAAAGTCAAAGTGAGGCTGGCACTGGCAACAGCCTGAGATGAGAGAGAGCAAGCCAGCTGGTCTTCAATAGGCGTGGAGCTGACAGACTAATTGTGACTAAACTCAAAATAAAGAAACTTACCGGAATGAAAATGTCTGAAGCACACAACTAAATATGCTGGGATGCTGGAGAAACTTATGTCAGTGTGTCTTGCAGCCACAACCCACGGCAAGTGTCTCCTTTTAGTAACCTCCAATTCTTGTGCTCTTTTTCTTTACTTCTAGGTAACTATAAAACAACAGCTCGTTCTTGATCTTCCTACCTTGTCGGTTGTGCGACCTGACATTACACCCAATGACACAATAGAATCGCCGCCTTACCGAAATTATTCATAAAGCTTCTCTATCGTATATTACCACTGTAGCACTACTGTGCCCCGATCCCATCAGCCACCTGTCAGCGTGATGTCCTATTTCAATGCTCTATACAGTACGTATGTATGCAGTGCATCCAGAAAGTATTCCCAGCGCTTCACCTTTTTCCAGATTTTGTTATGTTACAGCCTTATTCCAAAATATATTGCATGTTCTCCCTGAGGGTGGGTTTTCTCCAAGTACTTCAGTTTCCCCCTCCATCTTTAAAAGACATGCACTGGTGTCTGCCCACTTTAAATTTTTCCACAGGTATGATAAAGATTATTTTAACAAATACGCAAAAGCGTCATCACATTACTTCCATTGGTTTCCAGTATAGTTCAGAATTTATTTTAAACTTTTGTTTGTTTTTAAAGCAATGAACAGCCTAGCACCTTAATTCATATTTATGAAAGATTTGAAAAATTCACAAACCAAGCCAGAGATCTGCGCTCTGCCGGTCAACAGAGGTCTGAGGTCTCACGGTTGAGGTGGAAATAGTGGGGTGATCGTTCTTTTACAGTAGCAGGTTAGACTTAGACTTGCACTGACCTGCATAAACTTTATGTCTCTTCAAACTAATAATGTTTTTTTATGGACACCTGTTTCTGTTGTTACTGCATTATTATTGTATTATTGTATCTTTTAATGATGTAAAACACTTAAGTCAACATTGTTTGTTGTAAGGTGCTATACAAATAAAAGTGTAAACAATGTAAAGGCCATATAGTTCTGCATATGTGCTTGCTGTAGTATGAATGTGTGTATGTTAATGGAACGTAATTAAATTAAGACAGCAGGGAGAAAAGTATCTTTTCTACATTTGAGGATTGCGAACCATATTGTAATGCAGTGAGTAATGACAAAATGTAAAACAAAGAAAAGTTTATAAATATTATCATTTGGTGCCGGTATAAGAAGACAGAAGTGACGTGTGCACGGGGAAAAAAAAGAAAGAGTCGCTGTCAGGATCTAAACACTGGATTATTCTAATTTACCTTACCGTCTTTTTCTTTTGGTTTGGATTTATGCGGAGTGTACCCTTGGAGGACTTGAAGAGAGGCATAATGCGCGAGTCAATTAATTAGCAATTTGTGTTATAAAACAGATATTTGGTGTTTGTTTGTAAAGCTTAGGGCTGCGCAGTGTTTGATTTAGTTTTGTGTTTGGAGCTATTGTCTTCCTTTCTCTTTTATATTAAAGAGCGGTGCAGTGCGGCCAGAAATCCATAGGTTCCCCCTGTTCTCTTTTCTCATTTCCCTGCTGATATCAGGTCCACCAGTGACCCATAGTATGCGCTGTAGCAATATTTCCTCAGAACAATAGGTGTTGTGTTGTTACAACATAATCTTTGGTACCAAGTGCTGCGATGATTAAACTTTATAGACCCTGATATTTTGATATCTACAATAGCCATTAAAACATTAGCTTGACCAGCCATCCTAATTCTTTCGTCTTCTCTACACAAGAATATGTCTGGTCCCTGTGGATTTCCAGAGCAGTACCAACAGATTGCACAAAAAAAAACCTGCCTCCATATTGACAGAGTAATGAAGCGTTGCATAAAGACTGCCTCATTACTATTGGTTCGACAGGATTTCTATCAAGTGGTATGTGCTGTCAAAGGAAGGCTTTCCAGACCCATTTCCCTTTGCCAACCAATGGTATGACTGACAATAACTCAGATGGAAACTGAAATAAATGTCTATTGTCCAACTGCTGCATTTATAAGATTGCTTTGTAAATCCCTTACACTTAAGCGGCTTTGGTAAGATATCTTCAGATTTCTGCTCTAACCTCGTAGCTGTGCTGTTGAAATACAGTGCCCCAGCAGTGGCCATTGAGCTAGACCTTTAGCCTGAATGCTTGTGAGTGGCGTGTTGAATTTTCTAAAAGGCTGTGACGGTAAAGAAATAGAGGGAAAGAGAAGCCCAGGCAGACAGAGATTGGCCGAGAAAATAAAGAGAAGAATATTGGGAGGAACAGAGATGAAGCTTTTCTATTTGGGCTACATTCTGCCCTCTCATCTTTCAAGGCGCTGGGCTAATTCCTTCACTAAGCTGCACCTACCCGCAGGAGCAACTGAAGCATTCAATATGCACTCAATCCATTAGGAAGTGAACTGCCTGCATTAGCGCCACACCAGAGAGGAGATTCAATTTCCATGGAGCTGAGGAAGGAAAGGCTGACGACTCCCAGTGAATACAATAACAAATACCCTGAAATTAAAAATTAAAGACAGACAGAGGCTGGGGGGACTGCACAAAAGTCAATACAATGAATAAAAACTATATCACAGCCCCTGATAAAACCCATGACTACGATGCTTTTTTTTTACATGTTCCTCTATCACAGGACTTATTGGCTCTTGAAATATTCAGACCTTCATCACACTTTGTACAAACATATACCTCAAGTCTGGCCTATGCAAGAAGACATGGGTCACATAATGTACCATTCAAAATAAGTAAAGATATAACATTGTCTTTTGCAGTTGTCAGTTTAATTTAAAAAAAACAAAAAAAAACAATACAAAATATGTATATACAGTGTATGTGTGTATGTGTTCTCAACTATCTATGGTCGATTTCTGAGTACTTTGAGTCCACTGTATCATTCTCACTACTTATTTGAACAATGAGCCTGCAGTATAAAGTAAGAACTCAGCCATTTTGAACATAGCTGCTTGTCCTGCCTTTTAGTTTGATTTATATAAAACATTTTCCTTTGCTATGAGTTTTGCGACTGCTATGTTTCTGTCTTTTTTCATCTCACTTTGAGGCCTTGAATTATTGTCCATAGTTTTGTGAAATGTGACAGTCCGTTAAGTGTGTGCTTGTCTGTCCTTGAGATCTAATTGTGAATAAGGAACACTGTTCTTTATTATTTGAGACTAGAACAGGAGAAAATGATCAGATCATCAGGGGACAGTATTTTAAAACTTGTTTTCCAGAATAAGAATGATCCCAAAAACCAAATCCCCCGATCTTCAGCCACGAATCAACCTCAGTGTTTCCCACAGACCACCAGTAAATCTATGGTGGGGTGTTGATGACATCCGCAGGTGTGTGTGTGTTGGGAGAGATGTTAAAACAGTGTGTTGTAGGACTTTTTGAAGTGCATTGAGGTAAATGTTTGATACAGAGCTTACTCTGCTTTTTGCTCACACCACACGGACATGTGGCCCAGTGTTTGTATTAATTACACATAGATTTATGCAAATGACCCGTATAGCGCCGCATTAGCTCAGTGCAACAGAACTACTATAGAACTAGACGTCTGCTCATAAACAAGGCTGGTATCATTAAACCGCGGGTTCATCTGGAGCTGGATCTGTCTCTGTTTGCATCCACTGCTCGTTGCTCGTGTCACTGCAGAGAAACTAAAGATGAGACAGCTCTGTTTTTTTTGCAGAGCTGTAGTATTGGCTACAACTATTGCCATCTGATGTCCACTTTTTCTGGAGAATAACCACTAAAGATTCAGTCGAATGGCGTCAAGAGAAGCGGTCTACTCTCGCTCACGCAGCAGCTCTCAGTGGAGCGAGCTGATCAGCAGAAGCAGTCTGAGCCCTTCACAAAGTAACCAGTTCACAACCAGGGCAGTAGCTCAGTGGTAGAGCGGCCGTCCTTCGACCGGCGGGTGGGTGGTTCGATCCCTGTTCGAAACATCCCAAGACATCATAACATCCCGTTCTCCCCCACAGTTCATACTGTTGTTGTGTCCTTGAGCAAGGCACTTGACCCACCTTGACTCCAGTGATGTTCAAGCTGTAACACTGGTAAAGAGTGGAAAAGCGCTATATAAATAATAAAAAAAAGATTCTTTAAAATTTTGGAACAGCTCATGACGTTATGATCAGTCTGTGTAACACTGGCTCTTGCATTTCACCACCTTCGCTGGACAAAAACCTAACAGGGATGCTATGCCTACTCTACCAGCCTGGCTATAGCCGTCTGTCATCTACTCCCCTCAAAAAATTATATCAATATAAAAAATGGAAATGCGTACTGTAAGAACAATCTCTAAACAATAAAAGCAAGGGTGTAATTTAGACTCATTTATAAATGTTTATGTTGATACATGTTCATTTTGAGTTGTGTAGCTGATATTTTTTATATACCCAATATATTTAAAAATTGAGTGGTTGAATCCTCTGTAAGGACAGCACAAGGAGGTATGACCTGTACCTGCTGGCCCAGGTATCCCCAGCACCACCTGACCACACTGCAGCAGACAGGTGTCTATAACCGCTGAAAGAGCAGGTGCACATGTACAGTATGTGTAAGTGGAGGGTAAAAAATGTAATTTACTTATTTATTAAAACATTGATCTCTTTTTCCTGGAACTTCCCTGTTTAAATGTAACTTTAATGTATCCCACACACACTCACAGATCCCCAGACCAAATGTTATATTATATTTACGACTCATATCAGCAGGCCATAATCTTTTTCATGTGTGGGAAACACTAAACCTGATCTATCCCGGTATTTCAAAACCGGATTGGATCAGAGTGATCCTGATACACGCAGATTGGAATGTTCAAATCCATAACGTTCCCTGGTTTACAGACATAAAACAGGAAATGAAGCAAACATTTTACAGAAACAAGTTGGCACAATTTTTCTCTAATAGTGTTGCAGTGTGTATCAACACTTCAAAGATATTACAATACCATTTTGCTTAAATCAATATTATATTGCGGTTTTTAGGTATCAATACTTTATTTAAATACCTGACATGTGTGCCTTGTTGATGAGCACACATGTCTGCAGTCAGCTCACCCTGAACAGAAAGACAACAAACAGCAAACAGCTGCTATTCCATGTTACTTCACATGTAGCCTCTGTTGTCTCATGCCTCACTGGAGCTGAGTGAGAGGCGTAAGCGCGACGGAAGCTGGACTTTAGCGCAAGCTGTGTCCCGTTCACGTCTGTGTTAAAGACACGTTTTTGTCGAAAGCCTGAACCATGTCTTGTATTGAATGATTGGTAGGTTATATTTGACACAAAAGTGTGTTACAGGTCTGTATTATTGTAATAACGATCGTGAGAGCGGGTCATTTTGCAGCTAATGAGTGGAGGAGCGCAGACAACAGTTACAAACCAGGACTGTTTTTGCGTCTGACAGGACTGTGACAGAACCCCAGCTCACCATCAGGAGAGGGTCATTACAGACAAAGTAAACTTTACAGGAAATACAGGAGGTTTGTTCAGAAAGAGCCAAAAATGTAAATGGAGTTCAACAAATGGGTGAGTAATATAAAACACTTAACAAGGTAATGCAACACAGGAGGCTTTGTTGGTTAACTATAGTGTTAACAGTGTACAGATAATAAATAACAGTTTATCTCAGGTGTGCTGTGTGTCCTGAGAATCTGGCAGTGACAGAGGCTTCTTTAGGACTGTGTAAGGGCGCATATGGCGACGGCTAAATCTCACAATTAACAAACAACAGCAAAGTCACAAACTGACTAAGATGTTAAAGAGTTTAGTGTGTCATTAAAATATGCATTGTATTTAGTATTAGTATTTAAAATATTAGTCACACATTCCCTTTGGGGGAATACAATTTATATTTTAATATTTTAACCATGATTTTTGTTAAAAGCTAAAGTCAAAAGATGTATATTACAGAATTATACAGTCAGAGCTCAAAAGCCTGGCAGGAGCAGGACAAAAACAGAACTGAAGCAATGTTTTAGGCTGATGTTAAGATATTGCTCTAGTATTGATATTGCGATTGCGGTCCACATTTAAACCTTTTAAAGAATGTTTTTAATTGAGCAAACTGATGATACAACTTTTATATCTTAGTATTTCACAGAATAATGCAGGCTCATGTTGTAGGATATGATGGAAGCAAAAACAGTTATTACTGTCACTAAGTAGAACAGCTTCTGCTAAAGTGTTCAGTAAGAGTACATTTTTGTACATTTACAGAGATGGTCACTGCTTAAACAAAAAGATGAAAATGTATTTACTGGAAATATTGTCTGATTAATGCATTGTATTTACATAATTGCCAATTTTTGAATTAAAAAATCATTATGAAATCATTGCTTCCGCTGTTGTATTTGTTTTCTTTCAGCTGTAGAAAATGTTTAGTATCTACAAAGTGAAGAAATAGTGCCTGACTTATTTGCCTGACTTAAATACACTGTGAATATAATTTAATTGTGTATTGAAATGTACTTTATTTGTAAATAATAATGATTTATTGGTGATGATGGGTAAATATGATGATTATGGGTGTAATGAACAATTTAGATGAAAAAGATGATTTTTAGGCTCAAACTGATCCAGATTTTCCACTAAAGTTTTGAAATACTCAACAGCAGTTTTTAATCTGGATAAAAGGCTGGATTGGATTACCAAATCTGAATCTGACTCTTCAGGATCAGATTTGCTTTGAAATACTCAATTTTAGGATCAGAACAGATCTGTGCGATCATTTTGAAATAGCGGCCCCTGTAGAGCCATTACAATAATCGGCTCAATCTTGTAGTGTGAGCCAAGCTTAAGACCACGGCTGATGTATCATTAGTAGCTGTCACACGATGAGTTAAATGAAATCACACTGCCAGGCATCACAATAGCCTCCTAAGCCTTTCTTGTCTTACAAATTAGGATTTAACATGCCGTCAAGAAACAGACAAAGCTTGGAAGTAAAATTGCCCAGTGAGATCACTCGCTCTGGTGAGGGGCCCTGTTTGTCTCTTCTGAACGGAACACTCTCGACTTATTTTCCTCCTGCAGAAGAAATAATAACACAATGTAGCCAGCATGACCGGATTGCCCAGGGAAAAAGTGTGGCCAAAGGGATGTGTTCCTCGAATGGAGCATAAAAGCTGAGGAACAATGCTTAACCAATCCTAATACAAAGGCACGTAGATTAGTCGAACCAGCTCTGGGCCGCAACAGCACAATCTCGCAATTTCTCCGGAGAAAACTCCTGCACTGGCCAGACAAAAGCACACATATACACAACAACGAATGCACGCAAAAAAAGCACTTGAAGTAAAATATGAGAGCACCGCGCTGGACGCATGAGGAAAGATGCTGGCATGAGAACACACGTAATTAAATCCAACAATAGAAAAAACAGAGGCAAGGTGGAAAGGAGTGCAGCTCCACAGCCAGAATCTGCACCCATCATTAACCCCACAAGAGGACACCAAGGCCACTGTGTACCCTCAGCTTTAACAAGACAAGAGTTTTTCTTTCAAACCTCACCGTGAGCCTGAAACCCTTGGCAACAGGACCTTTTTATTCGCTAAACCTGAGCAGTAGCAAGTCCAAATTGTATGTACTGCAGCTTGAAAAGGAGGTATGCACAATGGAGGAATAAAAAGAAAAATGACTGGTAAGGAGGGATGACGCAGAACCTCAAATACTGCAGTTATGAAGCTTTAGAAATCCAAACTTCCAGCACCAGCAGCAATACTGTGGATAAGCGTAGTTCCCAATCCAGAATGCTGCAGAATTCTGAATTACATTTTTTCTGGAAATCTGTCTTTTCACACCAATGACACAATGTTCTACTAAGCCTCATGTTAAAGGAAGGTCCTACTTGAGCCAGATTGTGGGCAACCTACAGTGGTCGGGAAGTGCAATAGAAATTAATAAAGTGCAAACACATTTACAAGGTATAAAACTGTACCTTACATTTATTGATTTGCTTTGGCTTAGTCCCGTTAGGGGTCACGGGTGACTAGAGCCTATCCCAGAAACTTTTGGCCTGAGGCGGGGTACACCCTGGACAGTGGTCAGTTAGTTGCAGGGCTGACATTTAGACAGATAGTGACATTTAACCTATACATGCATGTCTTTGGGCGGTGGGAGAAAGGCACAGTACCCGGAGAGAACCCATGGTAACATATGCAGACTCTTCACAGAAAGGCCTCTTTGAACCAAGAGGTTTTGCACAAAAACCACCAGGATATTTGCTGTAGTATTATGTGCCCGAGCGACCAAGAAGCATGGCTCTACTTTTTTGGTGAGTAAAATTTAAATTTTATATTTTTGCCTCTTTATTAACAGCTTATCTTAAGAGCTATGCTAACGGACCTTAAGGCTATTACTAAAGCAGTTAGAACCTATGACAGAAAAGTAAATATTATGGATTTTAAGGAATATTTTTAGATTCATGTTAGATCTGGGGAAGTCTCATATAAAGATCTGGTGGCAATATTTAAACTGTTCATGAAGACAGTAAAATGTGGTTAGCATTTTCTAAAATGCAAGTAGTTCATGTAAAGCCAGGACATTAATGTGACGAGTGACACTTCTATAATATTGCCTTAAAATATGTTTGTCACACTATTTTGTGATTAGACAAAATTGAGAGAAAGGTTTATGATGCATTACTTTCACATACCTCTCCTTGAACCGCAACCTTATCGTGGTGGAGGGGTGTGAGTGCCTGAATGATCCTAGGCGCTATGTTGACGGGGGCTATATGCCCCTGGTAGGGTCTCCCAAGGCAAACAGGTCCTAGGTGACGGGCCAGACAAAGAGCGGTTAAAAACCCTTTATGGATAATAAAATATCAAGGACTGTGATGTCGCCGGGCGCAACCGGGGCCCCACCCTGGAGCCAGGCCCGGGGCTCGTATGCGAGAGCCTGGTGGCGGGGTCTTCCCTCATGGGACCCGGCCGGGCTCAGCGTGGGGCCGACCTCCCGTGGGCCCACCACCTGAGGGAGGGACCATAAGGGGCTGGTGCAATGTGGATTGGGTGGCAGTCGAAGGCGGAAGCCTCGACGACCCAATCCCCGGACACGGAATCTGGCGCTAGGGACATGGAATGTCACCTCGCTGGCGGGGAAGGAGCCTGAGCTTGTGCGGGAGGTTGAGAGATGCCGACTAGAGACAGTCGGGCTCACCTCCACGCACAGCTTGGGCTTTGGAACCCAAATCCTCGAGAGAGGCTGGACTCTCCACTACTCTGGAGTTGCCTGCGGTGAGAGGCGGCGGACTGGTGTGGGCTTGCTCATAGCCCTCCAGCTCAGCCGCCATGTGTTGGAGTTCACCCCGGTGAATGAGAGGGTCGCTTCCCTGCACCTTCAGGTCGGGGATAGGTCTCACTGTTGTTTGTGTTTACGGACCAAATGGCAGTGCAGAGTACCCGGCCTTCTTGGAGTCTCTGGGAGGGGTGCTGGAAAGTGCTCCGACCCTCAGGTGGAGGTCAGCCCCACGCCGCTCCTTCAGGCTGAGCCCGGCCGGGTCCCATGAGGAAAGACCCTGCCACCAGGCTCTCGCATACGAGCCCCAACCCCGGGCCTGGCTCCAGGGTGGGGCCCCGGTTGCGCCCGGCGACGTCACAGTCCTTGATATTTTATTATCCATAAAGGGTTTTTAACCGCTCTTTGACTGGCCCGGAAGAGCTGGAGGAAGTGTCTGGGGGGAGGGAAGTCTGGGCATCTCTGCTTAGACTGCTGCCCCTGCGACCCGGCCCTGGGTAAGCAGAAGATGGATGGATGGATACTTTCACATATTTCAATCTTAAAGTTTTACATTTCAATACAGTGATCCTATAATGAAAGACTGATTTCAATATATATTAATAGTATCGTGATGCACTGCTTAGACAATTTCTAAATTTATCAGGTGGTTGGAGGAGTCAGAAAACTCCATCAAGAGTCTTCATATTAACTACATATAATGGACTATGATTATATATACAGTATATATATATATATATATATATATATATATATATACACTATAATGAGCCAACTTTGTGTCTGAAATAAAGGTTTAATATTGCTTCTTACAATATAATAAAGCTGTCAGTATTATTGGGGCCATTGTATTTGACTTGTCTGTGTGTTGTTCCTGTAGGAGGTGATCCAAACAAACCTGACCAGTGCTGCTGAAGACCAGACTCCTGCCACTTCTGTCATCTGAGTTTTTACACACCAGAGAATAACAAGCACTTTTTCATGTACATTACTCAAATTCTATTCTAATGAACTATACATTACAAAACATATTCTTACACTATACTTTTCTTATGTGCAGTCACTGTTTGCACTTAATTAAAAATGAACAATGCATGGCCTCGATGCACTTATTTTTATCTCATGACATCCTGTTGTTCTCATTTAAGGCCATTTTATAACACTCCCAGCGGAATAAGTTAGATTGTGTTAATAAATGGTACAAACATCAAAAAAGAATAAAACAAATTTAATGTTTTCAAGACCTGGTTGATACTACCTTCAGCAGTAAATTAGTGAGAGTAAGTTTTTATAAAATTAGATTTATGTTAAATTAGGTAGACAATGTCTAGTTTATAAAGAGTGCAGAGCCCTTATGAACAGTAAATATTAGACTTGTAGTAGCTGATATGGTGTGGCTGTTTCTGAAGATAAAATATATAACACAGATATTGAGGTGTGGCAGATGATCTTTATTTTCAGGGAGCTGCAGGTGAAGCTGGTCCAGGTTCTTCTTCGTCACATTGACATGTTTGACACAAGTATAATCTTCATGGAAAGGCTCCACAGAGGTTCACAGTCATTAATGTTTAGCCATTAAATTAGAAATACTTTTTTCTGCAGTGAGTAAGCAGACTTTGAGACTATACATGTGTGACTAAATACTTGTATGCTTCTTCATTTAAACCTTTGGTTTCATCCAGGTGAAACTAAATGAAATAAATATTAAAAGTGAATCTGAGAGTCTTCTGAAGGTTCATCTGTGTCCAGAGCCCACTGTCTATTTTATTAACCAGTTTATGTGTAAAGGAAAATGACAATTCTTTTTAAATGCTGATTAAAAAGGGGCACCACTCTGTTTTTTGAACAGGTCCAAAGAAACTGTTTAATCTAGTCTCATTAATCTGAAGAAGAGAATTCTTCTGGCTTTCGAACATTTCTTAATATAAACAGAGAAACATTAATGTCTTTTATGGGATTTTATTAAAAATTACACAAATGAATAATGGTGAATAAAATGATGTGAACATGGAAAATATTGACACAAGGGGTAAACACAGGAATGAACATTTGCTTTCGGATGGTTTGGTAACCAAAGGAATGTTTAGGTTAATATGTACTATGGAAACTTAACAAAGGGGAATTTGAGGGAAGCAGCTTGGTCTAACAAGTCAGTGCTTCAACAGCCCATGTTTCAGACGCTAGCCTCGGTGTATGCCACGTGCGAAACTCACTCTGGTCCTGGGATTGGTGCAGGGAGGCCGACAAGTTCCAAAGCGTCCTCCAGAAGTTGGTGTGTCCTGCCTGGTTCTGAAGGGTTGTAATGTGCACCCGATCCAGATGGGTTGCTGTGCGGCGGCGTAGCGTTGAGGCAGAAGCGTTCTGTTGAAGCTAGCTTGCTTTGACAATAGCACACTTCCGGATAGCGGGAAAATAAAGTCTTTACAAATAAACTGTGACTTACTGAGGAGAAGTCTTAGAAGTTAGCTTTTACTGGTTTGGGAGGTTGCCGAGACGGGGCGGTCCCCGCAGGGAGCGGACCGTCCGTACGTGGAGACAGGATCCGAGAAGAAGCAGGAAGCCAAGAGAGAGATTTTTGGCTAGCAGCCAGCTTTACCACCTTTGGGCAGAGTATGTGAGCGGTGCGGAGTGGGAGCGGAGCTAGGAGTGGAGTTGTGTGATTTTGCCAGGTGCGAGGAGCGGATTTTTAAAATGTTGGAGCGTTGTGATTTTCTCCGCTCGCTCCACTATCGCTCAATTACCAATCACGAGCCAGGAGTCCCAGGACCAAACCACTGTCAGGAGACGGAGGGGGACTCAAAATGTTTCTAATCATATTTTGCATTTGTTTGCATTTGTATTGTTTTATTAGTACTTTCATAAAAATTTATATAAAGTTGATAATTTACTATAATGTTTTTCAATTGATAATTTATTTAATTTAGCCTCATTCAACAGTTGTTTTTTTTATTTTGCTTTGTTTAAAAGTGAGCTATTGGTTTGGGGCTGTTCAGTGTTCAAAATTCCAATAAAGTATCGATGTTCTTCTCTTAGTACTGCGTGATTCGTTTTACACTACATGCATCTTCTGATCAGACACTGGTGTGAATAAAAAAAATAAAATAAAAAAATACCCTGGAGCGAAAACGGAGCGAGACGTATAAGGCCGGAGTGGGGGAGGGAGCGAGGAGCGGAAAATTGTACACCCAGAGCGGAGCTTGAGCGGAGTAATTATGAAATACTTTGAGCGCTCAGCTCCGCTCACATACTCTGGCTTTGGGCCGGTGGCGTGTCCTATGCACTCTTCCGGCGGAAGGGAAAGTCGCTTGGAACATTTAACTGAGTTAACTAAGTTTTAAAACATTCCTTGCTTCGCAAGACATTTGTTGGGTTTTTTATTAAACACACAAAACATTCGCACATGTACGATTGCACAGAGAAAATGCAGAGTATTATGAATATGCAGAATATTGTTGAAACATTCATTACATTTCATTAAAACAAAACGGAAACCATAAACTGGGGTAGGGAGTTATTTGGTCACAACTCCGCGTCCTGGAAAAGAACAGTATAAACAACACAATATCAAAAATACATTTTCCTTTAATACAATAATTATGAAATTGTCTTTTGATGATTGGATAGAGTCATTCGTCCATTTAACCACCAGGGGGTAGTGTTTCGACAGTTCAATAGCCTTTGTATCTCCGAAGATTTACGAGTGTTCTGGCGTCAGGTAGACTAGCTCTAGCTCATCTTCCTGTGAGGCTACCCAGAGTCATAAGCGTAGCTCATCCGTGACTTAAAACACTGAGCGGATGGTCAGTCTGTGTGCGTGGAATCCGGAGACTGATCTGCTACAATAATCTAAAAGATCATGTATAGCATTATAAATCTAATATTTGAATATCTTTGTGCGTGTTATCTGCTTAAATATTACTATTTTATTATTATAGGATTATAAGATAGTAATGAGGCTTTTTAGTGTAAAAATGTGCCTCCCACAAAAATGTAACTATAAGACTCACAAACGAAGGGTAGATATTTAAACAAATATGAAGTATATAATAATATATATGTGAAAACAGTTTTAATTTTTTTATTACAGTAAAATATGTGCTCATGCTTAAAATGATAGATTATCATAAAAAGCTCTAATATTGATAATGATCGGACTACATGCTACTTTTTTTCCAGGGCGCACATTTCTCAGTTCTATCCGTACAGCTGGTTCATATCCAGACATTAATAGCAACAAGCTCATTGGCTTTCGCTTACGTTGCTTGGAGCGTCACCATTGGTCAGTGGGCTTAACACAAAAATGTTTTGTTCCATAAAATGTAAAAATAGTATTTGTAAATGTGTTTCATACTCGATTCGGCTCTCCCCACAGTTCATACTGTTGTTGTGTCCTTGGGCAAGACACTTAACCCACCTTGCCCCCAGTGGTGTTCCAGCTGTAACACTGGTGAATATAATCTTAATGTCTTTGGATAAAAGCGTCTGCTAAATGACTAAATGTAAATGTAAATGTATCGGTAAATTTGATTTGCAATTCCTGGCCACTTTAACTTTGAGTTGGGTGATTACATTTCCAAAGTCCACCTTCTAGCAGAGGTGTAAAGAGTACCTGGAAGCCAAACTTGAGTAAAAGTACAGATACCTTACTGTAAAAATTACTCCACTACAAGTTACAAGTCACCAATTTCAATACAACTTGAGTAAAAGTCTTAAAGTATCCCATTTTAAAAGTACTTAAGTATTTTACTCGTACTGAATGTTGGCTCAGATGCACTAGTCCTCAAAACAAAGAAATATTGTAGGTCAGTGAAAAACAAGAAAGTTTATTTATAAGGTTTTACTTCCTAATATAGAAAAGAAATTGAACACCTCAATATTTCGACACGGCAGAACAAAAACACAGATTAAACAAGTCTGTCCAAGTCAAACTCAAGTGCTCAAAAAAGGCATAAGTAAAACATTTAAAAAAAAGGTATTTTCAGTAAAATGGACAAACAAAAACAAAATAAAACAAACTGCATGAAGAGCTGGCTTCGGCTTCATCAGTGGCTGCAGCCATCGATCATTTTTGTGAAACACCTGGCGTTCGGCAGGCTGCTAATTTACGTTCACAACAGAGTAACACATTTAGGCAAAAAGCATAAACACACAATGTAGCGAGTAACGCTAAATGTCAGTTCAAATGTAGTGGAGTAAAGAGTACAAGTATTCAATCAAAAATGTAAAAAAAATTTTGATAATCAGTACAAGTACAAAGTAGCCAAAAAAATACTTAAGTACAGTAACAAAGTACATTTACTCAAGTACTTTACACCTCTGCCTTCTAGAGGTAGAAAGTGTTAAAAAGTGCCTTGTATATTTGAAAACTCCTCTTCTTCAGTGATATTCAGTAAGATTTTCGAAAGTACTTACTATATAGTCCTCTAGAGTGTATTTAACATGTGTTGAATACAATGTACAGTTATACTTAAAAGTGATTTTCAGTCTTGTCATGTCGATTTGTTGCATTTTCTTTTCTTATGTGAGTTGTTAGATTTAGTTGGTAAACTAAAGTACAGAATTGTACTTCTGGGCTCATACAGCAGCAGCACTGAAATTAATTTATGTTTCGCTTTGGTGACCTTTGCTATAATGGCAAAATGTAAATAAATCTTGTTTGTTCTTTGGCTATCATGTTTTTGACAAACATGTAATGACTTGAATGAAATCAAATCCTCCACAACATCAATACACTTCATTTGTCATTGTATGAAATAAAGGGCCCCTTGTGGCAGAGGTGACACACTTTATATTTAAATAAAGAATAACATGACTTGAAGGTTCCTTTCCTCTGTGAGTTCTCCATAGTTCCTCCTGTCCTCTGTGGGTGTCAGTCTGACGGAGGACAGACTCTACTTGAGCCCGATAATGGCTCAACTTGACAGACATGGGGCGTCAGCAACAGAAATCCAAAATAAGTATCATGGCATGGCAATTTGTCATTCTCTCCCATGTAGCGTGTCACGCTGGGAGACAAGTGATTTTGTGAGTAGAACACCCAGTGTATCTATGACAGCAGCCCCAGTGTGAGCCTTTATTTTTTTTGCCTTTTTTTGACTGGTTTGACAGTGTCTATTATATGCTCCTTAACGCCATGTCTGACAATGTGAAAAGCCTGTCAGTAATCTCTCCTAGCCCTAAATCTCTGAATATAGGCTGGCATGAGGAAGGACTGAGTTGGGTGTAGTAATATGTGTATCTAAAAAAAACAACCCAGTCTTTTTTCAATAACTGTGTATGATATGTATTTAAAATATGTCACACACCACATTTTTCCTTGTTTTACTTCTGCTAAGCCTTACTCATTAGGCAGCAGGTAGGTTGGGTAGGCATACTGGTTCGCTTAACAGTAGGTCTTTCATGTTGGAGAGCAGAAATTGCATCCAAGAAAGAAACTTACACCAACTGAAAGTCCAGACCAATAATGATAATTTGCCTCATTGTTTTTCTTTGCATTTTGAACAGTTTTTAAAATGGCTAACCAAAGTATATTTGGTTAGCCATTTTAAAATCTAAAAATGATAATAATAACACCAGTGTTGGTATGTGATAATCTTCTCTGATTGTTTGTTGAAGAAAAACACAATATGCTTTTTCCAACCACAAGTTTCATTCCAAATGATGCGGTATTCAGCCTCATTAAAAAGTTCTCTGATCATTTGTAAAACACTTATGTTGATGGATATGCTAATATTGTTTTTGTTCTAGAAGCCAGAAAAAAATAAAAGTACCTCATTAGTTGGTAACTTTGTCTCCTTTGTCATTTGGGCTAAGAGCTATTATACAAAGAGAGGTCCTCTCTAAATTTGACACTTGTCCAGCTCATTGTGTTCACACCCGGTGTTTCCATGCGTACTCCAGTTTCATGCTTTATATGGAAAACTATAGCTGCTTCCGAGTGGTGCCTTGGCTGCTCTTTGCTTTCACCTGGTGGTTCACTGGAGCCAGGAGCATTATTAAGGTTAAAGAACCGTATTGTTCTCTTTTCAGGAGCTTCAAAAGCAGACCCTAAAGTCCCAAAAAATTGAAACAATTTGCGGGCATAATTAGAAGATTAAATCACGCTGTCCAGATTTTAATGTCAAGTCTAAAGGGGGCTTTAGAGTGTCTGGAAACAAATGGGTACAAGATTTGATCTAATAAAATGCAATAAAAAAGCTTGTCTAGTATGTCTATATCTGTAAAAAAAATTTTTATTTTAACTCCAAAACACAGCTTTTTTAATGCACTTTGAGGAGACATGCTTAAATACTATAATAATAATTAATACATAATACAAGTAGGGATATAAATCAAATGGGCCAGTCCCAACAGCAATGGTGAATAACATCTAATCAAGACAAAGCATGTTGCTCAAGGCAATCGCTAATCTTCTTCTAAAACCTTGAGTGTGACCTGACACTGTTGCAGCTCCAGAGCATCCCGTGAGACTTCATGTCACGATAAATTCCTGAAAGTGTGTCAGTGAGGGAGCACAAATGGGTGGGGGTGATTTGTGTATGGATAAAAATGGGTACAAGGAGCTTGGAGCCCCCAAAAGTATGGCACCCCACGGTCTCAGCGCGTGTCCTCTTTCCTGGCGTTGATTTATTCATGTACGTGTCGCACAAGGCCTCGGGCACGGAGACGAGAAAGCAGGCCACAAACAGACAGTTCTCTGCTCTCTTTATCCTTTTCCAACCCCTGAGAAATCTGGACCCTCGTGGGCCACTGAAAAGCCAGGACTATAGCCAGCCCGAGTGGTGCTTTGTGTGCCACTCCTGCGGATGGAGAGCAGGAGGGTAAAATACACCACACAAAGGAATTCTAGAGAAGAATGGGTTTTACAGCGACACATGCATCCTTTCTTTTTTGAGACATTTGCTTTAAATCACTGCCCTCTGAAAATTTTCTGTGTGCAGCTACTGAACAAAGATGACTAAATATTTGCAGTTACATGTTACTTTATTATGCAATCTAATAAGTAAGTAAGTCAAATTTATTTATATAGCGCCTTTCACAGAAATAAATTAAAATACAACATACAGTAACGCTGAACAAATAAGTGTCTATTCCTTTTCTGTTTGTCATCCCAGTTGGATCACTTTGGAGCCTTAGTATGAATAAATGAATTAATAAATGAATAAGACTGTAAATTTATTCATTCATCTTGTACTGCTTAATCCCATTAAATGTCAAGAGATCCTATCTCAGCAGCTTTGGGCCTGAGGTATTTGGAAACACAATGTCAGACTTTTATATTGTACTTTTACACTTTTTTTCATCCTATTGGTACAGTTTCTCAGGTGCTCTGCCAGACTTTAGTCTGTCTATATGAGTTTAACCCAGTCAATGAGATTACTAGAGGCTGCGAAGTGGCTCTAGCTCCTGGAAATATGAGGAGCACAGGAACTGTAATCTTCAGAGCAGTCTGAGGAAGGATCAAATCATGGCAAGTGTCCTTGAAAAGTCCCAGCCACTAGGTGCTCTGTATTGTGCCATCATTCATCACGGAGCCGCTGTAATTCACACAAGAGGCTGCTCTGCTGTTAATGGTTGAAGAATGGCTGCTTGAAGTTTACCGGCCTCTTTAATGTAATTCAGCCTGCAGTCACTGGAAGCACCATCAAAAGTTTAAGCATGGTCTGACAGGAGTGTGTGAACTCAGACTTAGTTAGATTAAGACGTATTGTGGAGGCGTTGGAGAAAAAAATAAAAATAAAAGGTGGATGCTAGACCCAGGAAAACTGACGTCTTGCAAAATCTGAAGTTTTTTAGAATACAATACAAAATTAAAATACAAATATACAGTCTGGGTCATTTTTGATTGTTTACTGCTCCAACAAAGAAATAAAAATCCCTTTTTCATAGATATAATGTACCCAAGTCATAGAACTTTAGATACTGCACTATTTGTCACACATGTCTATGTCTATTGTGAGAATAGACATAAAACATACAGCACACATGAACCTGTGGTATGAGCCATCATTTTCTATTCCGCAACTGCCCAGAGCAGACAAACTGAGAACTGTTGGAGCAAAAGCACACTCATAGTTTGCAAACTATATATTGCATAAAGGCATCATATCTATTCGAAACCTGATGTGTTAACTAGGGTGACCACCTGTCCCGCATTTTGCGGGACAGTCCCGAAATTTGAAGCTTTGTCCCGCGTCCCGCAAGTCGTAAGCAGTGTCCCGCATTTTAATTTTGTCTAAAAAAAACACTGAACATGCGCAGCGCAGCCGTTATTATTGGTTCTAGTGGCTAGCTAGCCAGAGCGGGAAAATAAACACTGAGAAAAAGCGGAAGCATTAAAAATGAGCTTTAAACTGGACACGTCCGTGCCCCAAACATAACAGCTCTGGTTTGGCTTTGAGGCTGAGCATTCCTGTCACCAATGCGTTCGTGGAGAGAGTGTTTTCTCTCATGACTGCTGCGTGGACAGAGACAAGGAACCGCGCAACTGTGGACCTCATAAAAGTGAAATCCTGGTGCAAGTGAACTACAGCTACACCTGCCAGGAGTTCTACAGACACATAATGAGCAGAAGGCCCTACTCGAAGCTGCCAGATCAGACAAAAAATATAAATTCAAGATGCACTGAATCCGGTAAGAACGCATTTAATCTTTCTAGTCTTTCCTAATGGAATTTATGTGCTTATTTGGAAATGTGCTTCAGAGCGATTGAATTATTATTTTCACTGAATAATTTGGATTGAATAGACACGTGCTGTTAAAATAATTTTTTACTGATATTACTATTAAATATTATTAGTGACGTTCACAGCGCCGGTCAGCGCCGTCATTAACATTTTTATAAACCCTTTTAGCAATTTAAAACATGTTAACATCACTGCAAAAAGATATCTAATAAAAAAATCAATATTTATTCACCTAGTATAATAATAGTAATTTCTCTCCCTCGTGTCCCGCATTGTCCCGCAAAATCAGGTCTGCTGTCCTGCAACAGAGCAATAGCCAGGTGGTCACCCTAGTGTTAACACGCAGGCATCAGGCAAAGATGGAAGCTCATTGAGGGGTGTGTCCAAATCCGTTTTTTCAGATTATCACAGAGCACACATTAGTATAAAGATGCAGGACTTGAGCTGGTGCAGGTATAAAGAGGCAGGACTTGAGCTGGTGCAGGTATAAAAAGACAGGACTTGAGCTTAGGCAGGTATAAAGAGGCAGGACTTGAGCTGGTGCAGGTATAAAGAGGATGGACTTGAGCTGGTGCAGATATAAAGAGGCAGGACTTGAGCTGAGGCAGGTATAAAGAGGCAGGACTTGAGCCTGTGCAGGTATAAAGAGGCAGGACTTGAGCTGAGGCAGGTATAAAGAGACAGGACTTGAGCTGAGGCAGGTATAATGAGGATGGACTTGAGCTGGTGCAGATATAAAGAAGCAGGACTTGAGCTGGTGCAGGTATAAAGAGGCCGGACTTGAGCTTGTGCAGGTATAAAGAGGCAGGGCTTGAGCTGAGGCAGGTATAAAGAGGCAGGACTTGAGCTGAGGCAGGTATAAAGAGGATGGACTTGAGCTGGTGCAGGTATAAAGAGGCAGGACTTGAGCTGAGGCAGGTATAAAGAGACAGGACTTGAGCTGAGGCAGGTATAATGAGGATGGACTTGAGCTGGTGCAGATATAAAGAAGCAGGACTTGAGCTGGTGCAGGTATAAAGAGGCCGGACTTGAGCTTGTGCAGGTATAAAGAGGCAGGGCTTGAGCTGAGGCAGGTATAAAGAGGCAGGACTTGAGCTGAGGCAGGTATAAAGAAGCAGGACTTGAGCTGGTGCAGGTATAAAGAGGCAGGACTTGAGCTGGTGCAGGTATAAAGAAGCAGGACTTGAGCTGGTGCAGGTATAAAGAGGCAGGACTTGAGCTTGTGCAGGTATAAAGAGGCAGGGCTTGAGCTGAGGCAGGTATAAAGAAGCAGGACTTGAGCTGGTGCAGGTATAAAGAGGCAGGACTTGAGCTGGTGCAGGTATAAAGAGGCAGGACTTGAGCTGGTGCAGGTATAAAGAGGCAGGGCTTGAGCTGGTGCAGGTATAAAGAGGCAGGACTTGAGCTGGTGCAGGTATAAAAAGGCAGGACTTGAGCTGAGGCAGGTATAAAAAGGCAGGACTTGAGCTGGTGCAGATATAAAGAGGCAGGACTTGAGCTGGTGCAGATATAAAGAGGCAGGACTTGAGCTGAGGCAGGTATAATGAGGATGGACTTGAGCTGGTGCAGATATAAAGAGGCAGGGCTTGAGCTGGTGCAGATATAAAGAGGCAGGACTTGAGCTGAGGCAGGTATAATGAGGATGGACTTGAGCTGGTGCAGATATAAAGAGGCAGGACTTGAGCTGGTGCAGATATAAAGAGGCAGGACTTGAGCTGAGGCAGGTATAATGAGGATGGACTTGAGCTGGTGCAGATATAAAGAGGCAGGGCTTGAGCTGGTGCAGATATAAAGAGGCAGGACTTGAGCTGAGGCAGGTATAATGAGGATGGACTTGAGCTTGTGCAGGTATAAAGAGGCAGGGCTTGAGCTGGTGCAGATATAAAGAGGCAGGGCTTGAGCTGGTGCAGGTATAAAAAGGCAGGACTTGAGTTGAGGCAGGTATAAAAAGGCAGGACTTGAGCTGAGGCAGGTATAAAGAGGCAGGGCTTGAGCTTGTGCAGGTATAAAGAGGCAGGACTTGAGCTTGTGCAGGTATAAAGAGGCAGGGCTTGAGCTGAGGCAGGTATAAAGAAGCAGGACTTGAGCTGGTGCAGGTATAAAGAGGCAGGACTTGAGCTGGTGCAGGTATAAAGAGGCAGGACTTGAGCTGGTGCAGGTATAAAGAAGCAGGACTTGAGCTGGTGCAGGTATAAAGAGGCAGGACTTGAGCTTGTGCAGGTATAAAGAGGCAGGGCTTGAGCTGGTGCAGGTATAAAGAGGCAGGACTTGAGCTGGTGCAGGTATAAAAAGGCAGGACTTGAGCTGAGGCAGGTATAAAAAGGCAGGACTTGAGCTGGTGCAGATATAAAGAGGCAGGACTTGAGCTGGTGCAGATATAAAAAGGCAGGACTTGAGCTGAGGCAGGTATAATGAGGATGGACTTGAGCTGGTGCAGATATAAAGAGGCAGGGCTTGAGCTGGTGCAGATATAAAGAGGCAGGACTTGAGCTGAGGCAGGTATAATGAGGATGGACTTGAGCTGGTGCAGATATAAAGAGGCAGGACTTGAGCTGAGGCAGGTATAAAGAGGCAGGACTTGAGCTGGTGCAGGTATAAAGAGGCAGGACTTGAGCTTGTGCAGGTATAAAGAGGCAGGGCTTGAGCTTGTGCAGGTATAAAGAGGCAGGACTTGAGCTGGTACAAGTATAAAGAGGCAGGACTTGAGCTGGTGCAGGTATAAAGAGACAGGACTTGAGCTGAGGCAGGTATAAAAAGGCAGGACTTGAGCTGAGGCAGGTATAAAGAGGCAGGACTTGAGCTTGTGCAGGTATAAAGAGGCAGGACTTGAGCTGAGGCAGGTATAAAAAGGCAGGACTTGAGCTGGTGCAAGTATAAAGAGGCAGGACTTGAGCTGGTGCAGGTATAAAAAGGCAGGACTTGAGTTGAGGCAGGTATAAAAAGGCAGGACTTGAGCTGAGGCAGGTATAAAGAGGCAGGACTTGAGCTGGTGCAGGTATAAAGATGCAGGATTATGTGTCAAGGGACGTAATACAGAATGCTTCTTTAGTTTGGTTAATTATTTTGTTAAGCTCTTTGTAAATTAAAAAGAAAGAGAAGCAGACTTTTGAAGAAATACTGATCCTCGTTCCTTCCTTCATAATCTATACTTTCTTATCACTCATTTTATTAAGAACAGAGTCAATTACATCCAGAAAAAAATAAAAATAACTATAAGTGTATATATAGTGATTTTATCATTAGTTTGGCAGAATTATTAATATTACAATTGTGTCTTTGCACAGCAATTAAACCTATTAAGGTCTGGACACGCTGGACGAGCATTTTACACAAACTGATAGCATTTTTATTTTAATTAGATATATAATTATTTAAATTAGACATTAGATTATTTTATTTAGTCTATCAACGTGGACTAAAGACAGAAGAAACCACACAGGGATTTTTCCTTTACTCATATCATGTAAAGCCATCGATTCATGTTTCCCAGTTGATGCATGTGCATGTCTTAATTGGCCTCATTCACATGAACACTGCATGATCACTTTCTGATCACCTTCAGCACCAAAAACAAGCTGCTAACCCAGTAAGTGTTTTGATTCTAATGCTCCGCTGTCCCAGCTGCCTTTTTTCTCTCTCTTTCTCCACCTCAATCATAACAATGTATATTTTTAATATATTTTCTTTATTTTAAATGAATTAAATTATTTGTATTGTTGAAATCAATTTAATAAAATGTATTTATTTTTTATACCATAGCAATATCACAATAATTAAAAAAAAATGTTCACGTTAATTATTGCACGTCCTAATTGAATTTGATGATGTTAGCATCAGTCTGTGGTTATGCACAACCAGCTGTAGCCCATGTCCACCTGTAATGGGCTTTGACTAAAACCAGCTTACCTGCCTTTGCCATGCCACGCCTTGCATTTAAACACCACCCTTCTTGTTGCTGTTAGAGTCACAGACTTACAGAGGTAGCTGCACCAGCCACAAGATAGCAGATGTACCACTGTCTTGATCCCCGCCACACCTGCCCCAAAATATGACCCAATGCCATGTATGGAATAGGCATGAGTACTGTAAAACTCAAGATACATTTGAGTTGGAACACTGAGTTCAGATTTCTTTTTTTAGCGGTGTACCTATGCTGTCTGCAATCCCCAGTGGCCTTTTGAATTAATATTAATTCATGTTACCTCCAAGATTTTTAATGACTTCTATTTTAGCTTACATTCTAACTATGCTCAAAGAACTTACATTACTAAATAAAGCTCAGGTTGCCCACACAGATGAAGGTCTAACCTCTCTGCTGCGGTGCAATAGATCCACTCTTTATTCTGGTTTAGAGGGCCTTTATTAGCTCTCTCCATTGGATAAGTAGATAATAACTAAAAAATAGTGCGTCCAGGAAGAGGGCATTAGCACATAAATCCCTCCACTGCTCCTTCCATTCCTTTTCTCTGTCACCAGCTCTCTCCTCACCTCCTCACCAGCCTCCACCTGCAACTGCCTCGGGCGGCAGCTTTTTCAAATCCGCACTTCCAATGCAGATTGCATGCCAAATAGGAAAGAAGGGAAATAGAGAGACGCCGGGGGTGACAAACAGGATTACATGCTGTTTGCACCTGGCTGTCCCCATTAGAGCCATGAAGACTGGGGAGGACGATACTATAGCCATCCACACGGACCTACTCCACAGCACCAGCCGAGTGGCACCAGCCGCCAAGCAGCAGGCAGTTCTGAGACAGACGGCTCACCTGTGCAGATACACAAATAACATACTGCGTTTTGACATGAAGATCATAAATCAATCTGTTTTTCAAGAAAATGAAGAAGTAGGATAGTAGATTATTTCTATGGTTCTTTCCAACTCCAATTTATTTTTATCTTGTGTTTTTACTCTTTCTTCAGACATTTCTAACACAAAAAGAATATGTACATTTCAAAATATGTTGCACTCCATTGTTGTGGAATAGATTCGGGTAGTGGATGGGACACAAAATCCAAGTAAAGGTGATCTGTGAGTCTTGATGTAGTTTAGTAGTATGCATGTTCAGTTACAGTAAGATAAAAGAAAGTTAGTTGAAAATTAATAAAAAAAATTATAATTACTCAACTATGTGAGTTGTCAAAATATTTAAATTGTCAAATATACAGCTCTGGAAAAAATTAAGAGACCACTGCAAAATTATCAGTTTTTCTGGTTTTACTATTTATAGATATGTGTTTAAGTACATTTTTGTTTTATTCTATCTAACTACTGACAACATTTTTCCCAAATTCCAAATAAAAATATTGTAATTTAGAGCATTTTTTTGCAAAAGGATAGTGATGACGACAGAAGTGTTTTTTTGGTTCAGGTGCCTGTGTTGGGATTCAACAGACATTGGAATGGAATGGTTTCCATACTTGTAGAGATGCTGATTGCTAGAACAAATTGCAGTGGTCTCTTATTTTTTTCCAGAGCTGTATATATACACATATATACAGTATGTATATATGTGTGTATATATATATATATATATATATATATATATATATATATACATATATTTATATATATATATATATATATATATATATATATATATATATATATATATATATATATATATATATATATACATATACAGTGCCTTTGGAAAGAATTCGGCCCCCTTGAACTTTGCGACCTTTTGCCACATTTCTGGCTTCAAACATAAAGATATGAAACTGTACTTTTTTGTGAAGAATCAACAACAAGTGGGACACAATTATGAAGTGGAACAAAAGTTATTGGATATTTCAAACTTTTTTAACAAATAAAAAACTGAAGAATTGGGCGTGCAAAATTATTCAGCCCCCTTATGCTACTACTCCAGTACCCCTAGTCAGAGGGGTTACATGAAGAGGATGTGGGATGAATGGTTACTACGAAACCCACAATCCAGGCTTACATTGAAGCAACTAGTAGCTCAGTGTTCCAACCTCCACAAGCGGCAGCTGCTATCACAACTTGAGATTGACGAGATACAACACAAAACATGCTACGGCAAGGGGGAGCCAGGACGAGAGGTCAGAGGGGAGTCAACGGGGGGCCCCCAACAAGTAGGGTAATAACAGCAGAGCAGACCCTCCAAGGCTGGAAACTGAACAATACTGGAAAAGTATATGGGAGAGGGAGGCATCACACAACAGCGATGCACAGTGGCTGGTGGCTCTGAGAGAGGACCACAGCAACCTCCCTGAACAGAATCCTGGTACCATCACAGCGGCAGACATCCAAGAAAGAGTCTCAGGTATGAAAAACTGGATAAAACTGGCTAAAGAAGCTTACTGCACTCGACGAGTGCCTTGCAGCACAAATGAACCAGATGCTAAGGGATGGGACGCACCCTGAATGGCTTCAGAGGTACAATCCTGATCCTGAAGGATCACACAAAGGGTACAGTCCCATCCAACTATCGGCCAATCAGCCAATAACCTGTCTCTCCACAACATGGAAGCTCATGTCAGGCGGCTAAGATAAGTGGGCACATGGATCAATACGTGAGCAAAGCACAGAAGGGCACCGACACACCAACCTGTGCACTGCCTGGATTGATTACAAGAAAGCATATGACTCATTGCCACACACATGGATCACTGAATGCTTGGAGATGTACAACATCAACAGGCATCTAAGAGACTTCATTGCAAACTCAATGAGGCTGTGGAAAACCACCCTTGAGGCCAATGGCAAGCAATACTTGCAAGTATCCATCAAATGTGGCATATACCAAGGAGCTGCTCTATCCCCACTGCTGTTCTGCATAGGCCTGAACCCCCTCAGCCAAATAATCAACAAGACTGGCTATGGGTACCGACTCAGGAATGGGGCCACCATCAGTCACCTCCTCTACATGGATGACATCAAGCTATACACTAAGAGCGAGCGGGACATCGACTCACTGATCCACACCACCAGGATCTATAGCTCTGACATTGGGATGTCATTCGGGCTTGAGAAGTGTAGTCGAATGGTGACAAAGAGAAGGAAAGTAGTTCACACAGAAGGGGTCTCACTACCAGAAGGAACAATAGCAGACATTGAGGATGGTTACAAGTACCTTGGAATACCACAGGCAAATGGCAACCTCGAAGAGGTAACAAGGAAAACAACAACTGCCAAATACCTTCAACAAGTAAGGCAAGTCCTAAGAAGTCAGCTCAATGGCAAGAACAAGGCACGGGCAATAAACAGCTACGCCCTGCCAGTGATCAGATACCCTGCGGGAATAATAAGGTGGCCAAAGGAAGAGGTACAGACAGCAGACGTTAAGACACGAAAGCTCCTCACCATGCATGGAGGGTTCCATCTCAAATCCAGCACCCTGAGACTGTACGCTAGCCGTAAAGAAGGTGGCCGTGGACTAGTGAGTGTGAGAGCCACTATCCAGGATGAAACATCCAAGATCCACAAGTACATCAAAGATAAGGCCCCAACAGATGACGTGCTCAGTGAATGTCTCAGGCAATGGGGAACAGAGGAAGAGGAGCTGGACGAGGGACCATCATGGGACAAACCTCTACATGGGATGTACCACCGGAACATGACTGAAGTGGCTGATATCAAGAAATCCTACCAATGGCTAGAACGGGCCGTACTGAAGGACAGCACAGAGGCACTCATCATGGCTGCACAGGAGCAGGCCCTGAGCCCCAGAGCAATAGAGGCCCAAATCTACCACACCAGACAAGACCCAAGGTGTAGGCTGTGCAAACAGGCCCCTGAGACAATCCAACACTTAACTGCAGGGTGTAAGATGCTGGCAGGGAAAGCATACATGGAGCGCCATAACCAAGTGGCTGGCATAGTGTACAGGAACATCTGTACGGAGTACGGACTGGAAACCCCGAGGTCAAAGTAGGAAACACCTCCAAAGGTGGTAGAGAATGACCGAGCCAAGATCCTGTGGGACTTCCAGATTCAGACTGACAGAATGGTAATGGCGAACCAACCAGACATTGTGGTGGTGGACAAACCGCAAAGGAAGGCCGTTGTGGTTGATGTGGCAATACCAAGTGATTGCAACATCAGGAAAAAGGAACATGAGAAACTAGAGAAATACCAAGGGCTCAGAGAAGAGCTGGAAAAGGCTTGGAAGGTGAAGGCGAGAGTGGTGCCTGTGGTCATCGGAGCACTCGGGGCAGTAACCCCCAAACTGGAAGAGTGGCTACAGCAGATCCCCGGAAGAACACCAGACATCTGGGTCCAGAAAAGTGCAACTAGGAACAGCAAAGATACTGCACTGAACCCTCAAGCTCCCAGGACTCTGGTAGAGGACCCGAGCTCGAAGGATGAGACCACCCGCGGAGGGTGAAGGACAAAGTTTTATACACATACATATATATATATATATATATATATATATATATATATATATATATATATATATACAACTTACATAGTTGGGTAATTATCATTTTTATTAATTTTCAGCTAACTTTCTTTTATCTTACTGTAACTGAACATGCATACCACTAAACTACATCAAGACTCACAGATCACTTTGAGACTTGGATTTTGAGTCCTATCCAATACTCGAACCTAGTGTGTAGGAAGCCGAAGTGTAGTGTAAAAATAAAGTGTCACCTCAGTTTTTAAATCAAGTCCTATTTCAATAAAATATTTTCATGGCCCATTTAAAACGAGCTTTGTCACCTCCACCTGTTGGGTATTTCAGTGTCTCACCATGTGCTGCAATGGAAGAGCAATTAAAATAGATGAAAATATGCCTTCTGGTCTTATTCGACTCTCACAGCCGTGCACTGCTGATCCTATTGACGAAACAGCACAGCCACTTGCATATTAATCTTGTGTCTTAATATAGTCCTCTTTTTTCACTGACAGGTACTTTCTGAAGTGTGTCCTAGCATCTTTTTTCCATGTTGCATCATCCAACGAGTCAAAGATAGCCACATTTTATTTTCTATTGTTCTAATCAAAAGGCACAGGTTTAATTTCTTAATGCCAGTATTTTACAGTCTTTTACTTTAGCCTTTTCAGTCTCACACCTTCGTCTACATTCCCCTTGTAACAAATATCAAGATTATGATTCAAGTTTGAATTCCAGGGCGCACAACAAACAGATTAGATTAAACTACCTGTGAATGCGACTGAATGGACATACAACTAATCAAAATTCAGAATCAGTGTCAACATACACAGACTAAATCTGTTTTACACTGGTTTAGACTTGGTTTGGTCCTGGTTTAGACCTGGTCTGGTCCTGTTTTAGACCTGGTTTAAAAGGTGTCAAACAGAACTGTGCCCTCAGATGAGAGTTAAATGTCTCAAAGTTCAGTTTAGTTTTATTTAGCCACAGTTGGATAGTCGAATATAGATTGCTTCAAAGCATCACTCACAAAAGTGTGTTGTGAGCGACTGACATCTTTGTGGTCATTAACAAGTGAAGTTGAAGGTTGAAGCAGAGCTGGACCAATCACAGCCGCGGGGTGGGCAACGTCACACTCTCTACGCTGTGGAGCTATTCCAAAACAAAGAAGATTGAACCCGCAACAGAGGGCATGTCCAGGTTTTAAGTGACCTGGACATGTCTTTAAAACCGCAACAACTGGATGCTCTTATAGCTTTTCTTCTGAAAAAGCACATTTATGCCGTATTCCCGACTGGATTCGGAAAAAAAAAATATATTATCTTGCTTTCGTTATGTCCGCTTTGTGTGATTGGTTTATTCGGCACCTGTTTGTCACAACATGATCCCGTCCGTGAAGGAGGCTTACCAGACTATTCTCTGTCTACAATAGAAAGAATTGCTCTAAATAGAAATGTACTGTACCGCAATACAGCAATCTTTCCTTCAGAACACTTCAGATGGTAACACAATAAAAGATTGTCATATCGCCCACCCCCTCTTTACATTACTGTATATATATTGTATATGTAAAGATTTTTTGATGATAAATCAGCACCACATTATTCAGTGAACTATCACGACAGGTCTAAAAAATCAACATGTCTAAAACTAAAGTTATCATTAGAGAAGACATTCATTACTTGGAAACGGTTAATTTGAGGATCAGCCTTCAGTTAACTGAAGTAAAGATTCAGAGGGATTCATTTACAGAATACGCCCAGGTGTTATACCTCTGGCTCCTGGCTCTAGCATGATTAGGGACATGATTTATGATACAGTATACATCTTTTATTCTATACATTGTGTGGCACCATTTCAAGATATTGTGTTTTAGAATTATCTAGTATTATTATTGTCATTTATTTTATATTTATATTGCAAGTGATATGTCTTTCTTTTAATTAATCAAAGTTAATAAAAACTTTTGTCACCTCCTCACATTTAAAACCTTCCCCTCTGGGCTGTCTGCTCCCTCCAGTCTGTCGCATGTTTGCACGTATAACCGGTGAGGTCAGCAGGGTGATGACCAGAGGAAACAGCCTTAAGCGTCACAGATTTAATTGCTGTAGCGGTGGAGGTGGTCACAGGGATGGGCATGGTGTGATTAAACTTATCCGTACAACACCTACTCAGTGAATTTCAAGAATGTCTGACATTTGCACACAATGATTCAATGGTAACTATGGTATCCACGGTTAAATAAAACTGCTGTAGTTTGTTTCCTGTTAAATTTGCTGAGTAATCAAAACCATCTGCAAATAAAATGTTCTGGAGTAAAAGCCAAAAAGCCCGGATGTAACCGCCATTTTATGACAATAACAATATTATATAACGTTATTGTCATAACAACAATATCGGTGAATAGGGGACCAATGGGGGCAGAAGACGTCCATATTTTCTACAGTCAATGCTTCCACCTGACGCAGGTGTGGAAGAGCAGCCATGTGTTGCTGTGGGCGTTCTGAGGAGGGTTTTGGCACAGGTCAAACTGTGACCTGAAGGCATCAAAGCAGCGCACTATTTGAGATTAATAAATAAACCAATTATAATATAGTATTATTAGTAGTATATAGTAATATACAGTATATAACTCCTAAAATATTAAGAATGTAGCTAAAATCTATTGATAATTCTTTTATATGTCTAAATACAAAAAATAGAATATATTATAATTCAATTATACATCAAACTAATATTGTACTATACTTTGTTAAAACGCTGGGACTCAGTGGTAGAGTGGTCGTCCTATAAAAAGAAGGTTGGCGGTTCAATCCCAACTCTCCCCAATTGCTGTGGCACTAGTGAACTCCAGCCACAGTCTGTGCCAGTCTAAACCCAGGTAAATGGAGAGGGTAACAAGATTGCCAAATCACCTGTATTTCCACTGTGGTGACCCCTGCCTGGCAGGAAAAAACTAAAAATTAGATGAATTAAAAATAACTAGTACTAAATAAGTGATGCCATTTTACAAAATAGTGGTTCTAATGTCATTGTGGACTGATTTCTCACTGAGTAGATTATTATGTGTAGCATGTGTTCTAAGTCCTCATTATTATGAGAATGGGCTTTCATTTACATGGGTCTGTATGCAGATTTACTTTTCAAAAAGTAAATCCTTCCAAAACGAGGACGTGCTCGGCTTTACTCACCTTTATACACCTGCTCCGTGCCTACTGCTCCTGCAGTAGATCCAGGATTTAATGCTGCAAAGTTTTTTCTGTTTGTCTTAAAATTTATTATCTATTCATCCATCCATGTGCTGCTTCTTGTGTCAGGTTATGGCCTGTTTTACTCCTATAAACTGCTGTTTGTCTTCATTTATTTCAGTAAAACTCCGCGTAACAAGTACTGTGAACAGTATTTATATTATATTTATTTAGTTTTATCTTCTCAATTGTTCAGACATGACACACATCAGTGACTCATGTAAAACAACGTATATTAATACCTGCTGTTTGTGAAATACATAATATTTGGCATCCTGTAAATACATGTCCCTTGAGTTCACAAACAAAATAAGCCATAAAATCTAAAATGACCAAATATAGACTGTGCTTTCACACCTGGCATATGCAACTTGACTTGTCAAATCTAAAATCTTTGTCCTGAAAATGATTGCGCTACCTGCCAAGCGCTTTGCATTTCACGTCATGAAAGTCTTACCCTGAAAGTGAATGGTCAACGGTCAGTGTATGTCTCGAAGTGCTCTGTGATGAAGTGGTGATTGTCCAGGTCATACCCTGTCTCATGCCTCTAAGATTTGGGTGAGACTCCAGCCCCCTGCAAACAGTATAAGATGTACAAAATTACATATGGACATATTTAAATAGTAAATGGTGTGCATTTATATAGCGTTTTTTTGTACCCTTCTCGGGCATCCAAAGTGCTTTACATGATGCTTCCATTCACCCCATTCACACACATTCACACACATTCACACCAGAGACAGACAGAGAGGGAGGCTGCCATACACACAGCGTGTCCATTATTTAAACATCAAGTGTGTACTTAAGTATAAGTAAAAAATAAGAAAGCTACAAAATGGCAAAAAGCACTTACTCAAAATTATGTGATAAAAAAAAACTTAAATTGACAGAGCAACGGCTGATCCTGGCAAAATCTGAGAAAATTCCTCTTCTTTTGATCAACATTGTGTCATTCTGGCTTACAATACATTGCCAAAAGTAAATTGAATGCTCTTACAAAACCACTCAAAAAGTCTATTCACAGACATTTCCATTTAAATTTCTTTTTACAATCCTCGCCCTGGTCACATCCCTCTTTGAACCTCATACATGTTTCTGGATGACAAATGTCTCTACTTGTTTCCGACTGCCCGTACTGCAGCTCTGCCGGCGGGGATCAATGTGAGTAAAAGTAAGCTGCATGCATATTTAACATGTCCACCGAGTCAGATGAATTATGGAGATGGGGTCTACTGCTGGTTGTGTGACACCTTCACTGTTCATCTGAACATGTGCCTGGGACACAAGGACACGATGTATTGATGCATTGATGCATTGATGCACAGAGGTGTAAAGTACTTGAGTAAATGTACTTCGTTACTGTACTTAAGTATTTTTTTGGCTACTTTGTACTTGTATTGAGTATCAAAAATATAAGCAACTTTTACTCTCTACTCAACTACATTTTTGATTGAATACTTGTACTCTTTACTCCACTACATTTGAACTGACACTTAGCGTTACTCGCTACATTTTTTTTGTGCACATCAAGTCAACTTTGCAAGCAGCAAGCTTATTTCTTTGTTCGCTTGCAAGCTTGTTTCTTGGGTGTAAGAGGCGATATCACCATCTGCAGGCTATTGAAGGTACTGGATGCTTTTTGCCTAAATGTGTTACTCCATTGTGAACGTAAATTAGCAGCCTGCCGAACGCCAGATGTTTGACAAAAATGATCGATGGCCGCAGCCACTGATGAAGCCGAAGCCAGCTCTTCATGCAGTTTGTTTTATTTTGTTTTTGTTTGTCCATTTTACTGAAAATACCTTTTTTTTTAAATGTTTTACGTATGCCTTTTTTGAGCACTTGAGTTTGACTTGGACGACTTATTTAATCTGTGTTTTTATTCTGCCATGTCGAAATATTGAGATGTTCAATTTCTTTTCTATATTAGGAAGTAAAACCTTTATTTAGTAAAAACTTTATTTTTTACTGACCTACAATATATAATAGTGTTGAGGACTAGTGCATCTGAGCCAACATTCAGTACGAGTAAAATACTTAAGTACTTTTAAAATGGGATACTTTAAGACTTTTACTCAAGTCGTATTTAAATTGGTGACTTGTAACTTGTCACCTTATCTCCCTTAGCGATAAGGTGATGAAATCGGTCACTCGGGAGGAGCTCAAAGTAGAGCCGTTGCTCTTCCACATCGAGAGGAGCCAGCTGAGGTGGCTCGGGCATCTGTTTTGGATGCCTCCTGGACTCCTCCTAGGAGGTGTTCAGCATGTCCCACGGGAGGAGACCCTGGGGAAGACCTAGGACACGCTGGAGGGAATATGTCTCTCGGCTGTCCTGGGAACGCCTCGGTATCCCCCCGGAAGAGCTGGAGGAAGTGTCTGGGGAGAGGGAAGTCTGGGCATCTCTGCTTAGACTGCTGCCCCCGCGACCCGGCCCCGGATAAGCGGTGGAAGATGGATGGATGGATGAACTTGTAGTGGAGTAATTTTTACAGTAAGGTATCTGTACTTTTACTCAAGTATGGCTTTCAAGTACTCTTTACACCTCTGTTGATGCATTACGTGTACTACATATGAGCTTTTAATTATTGAAGTCTTACAGACTGATTACTTTATATTTTGTATTTGAAAACTAGTAGTAGTTGGTGGGGCACCATTAGGTGTAGCTTAGATGCAACAAGGCGCATATGTCTCTCCACGTGCAAGTGTTTCAGGAAAAATTTTAACAATAAAGTTTCTTTTTAAATTTCAATTATTAGCGTTTCTGAAGACCATGATGATGCATCGGAAAAAACAATAACAAGTGGGTTACCGCTAGATTAAGCGATGTCACATGTGACTTTGACGTCTTTTAAAATCCTTCAGCTCCGTCTAGATGATGGCTTAAGTTCTTTTATTATTATATTATTCTCATTATGTACTTATTGCAGTATGGTAGTTTTATGCCCTATATTTACTAATGTTTATTCTTAATCTTTAATGTTTTTTTTACAGTCACAAATATGTTGTAAATTCGAATCTGACCCACCCAGGACATTAGTAGTTATAGGTGCTGTTTAAATCCTAGTGCATAGTTATAGGTTGCCCTGGTGCCCTTTGAATATAGGAACAGAGGGGCCAGTGTATGTACTTTGGTTTATTTAGGATGACAATTTGGCCGTCATTCAGACTACACTGATGGAGATGATTGCATGTAGAATAAAACCAATAAAAGCTGCATAACAAGAACAAAAGTTTAAAGAGCCAATCAATCCGCAATCTCAGTCTGCTATTTTGCCACTGCTGTATTTATTCCTGCCTCCTTGGTGCAATACAGTTCTAAAGGTTTGTGGAACTTTAATGAACGGAACCAGACTTGTACCCGCTGTCTTTTTTTATTGAAGCTGTATTATACGCTATAATAATGAAATAAAAAAAGTGTCATAGGCATCAAACTCAAGGTACAACAGTCATGGTCCAGTTCTATTGTTGAGGCTTTGGTGTTTACACATTCATCTGCCTATTCAACATGGCATTGTTTTTTTAATGTCTAAATTTACACAAGCCTTTTCTGAAAGAAGAGAAAGGCCATCAGCGACACAAAGGTTAAAGAGGTGTATTTTGAAAATGTGATTCCAATGATCTCTACACTCATCTTGATTTTTTTTTTGCCTCATTAAAACAAGCCTCTGGAAATAACCGTACAATTCTTTCTCTTTATGAGACTTTTGGGAGAAAAGTCTTTCATACAGTGGTCGTCTGTTGTGTGTGAGAGAGATCACTTAGCTCCAAAAGGCACCATTTTGCTGTAATTGCTGTTGGATTGTATCACATTTAAACTCTTCTGACACAGTTGACCCAGAGGTGTTTGCCCTCCTTAACCTCACTAAATAATACTCACACTTCCACCTGAAGGAGCTGCAAAAAAACATGTCATACATACAAGCAAGTGTGATCCTGGGCTAGTTTGGATACATGCTAAATTCAAAATCAAATGATTAACGGTTCATAGAAGCCATTAAGACTTACAAAGTAAAACGTTAGATTAAATTGGAATTTAGCATCAATTTTTGCATGCTTTTTATGCTTACATGAATTAAGTACATTCATTTTAAGTTCTTACTCTGAAAAGAGCAAATGCATTTTTTAAATACTGTACAGAAAAAAGTGATGATGTCATTCAGTATTTGAGAGGTATATTTTTAATCTACATGCTCCTGGAGTTCAGACAATACTTTTTTTTTTAATCAAAATCATTTGGCTACAAGGATAGTACATTATTATTATTATAATACTTTTTATTTTTGCATTTTTCTCAAATATAAGCAACAATATCAAACAAGTTGAGAAAGAAAGAAAAAAAAAACAACTTGTGGGGTACTAGAAATAGACATACTATCATGAAGATGTTTTTACATTTGAGCAAGCACTTTAGTGGTCCATTTCTTTAATTGCTAATCAAATGTTAGCACTTTCAGTCTTTATTAATAAGTCTCCGTTGAAAAGAATTCCTCCATGATGTGTCACCATTGCTTCAGTCTCAAAGGTTCACCTTTCAACCAGTTTCTTGTTATGGCTTTCTCTGCTGGCCATTATCATCACCTTTAACAGGTAAACGTCCTTCCCTTGAATCACTTGGTGCACATTACCATATGAATGTGCTGTATAGGTGGAACCCTCTGTTTCTGTCATGTTACAGTCATTTTAGTGGAGTTCATATTCTTGCTACGCTGCCTTTCTCGACATTGTCTAAAGACATGCAAGATAGTTGTCTGAGTCAACCATTCACCAAGTGGAAAAAGTTTAAATATTAGAAACAGACACTGGTAGAGGTTATCTGATGCTAAATACTCAAATACTGCTTCAGGAACATATTTTGTTTAGACTAAATTTAAAAAGACATGACACATTTCCACAGTTACAGAATGAGCTGGTCTCTTTGACATCAAACAGTGAATTTGTAACTCTCACTTTGGATTTCACACTTCAGATAGCCGGTTGACTTCCATCTTTCTCCCTGTGCTGCGGTCAGAAAGGTGATTTAATGGCAGGAGGATTTTTGGTGAATAGTAGTGATGTAGTCTCCACTCGACTTAACTCTACTGACTGAATGCATTTGCCTAAAATCACATCAATAGCTCTTGGTGTGGCTGATGAAAACTGCACTACCCCTCGGTTTTCAAAGCAGTGACCTTCTCCTTACAACTTCCACATTCCATTCTTACATTCCCACCATTTCCTTGAAATATTAAGCCGCGGTTGAGAAACTTGCTTATAGACCCCTGCTCAGGGACAATTCCTTTTTAAATGGATATTTTATTCACCTGATTCAACCTTGAACAACCCATTTATTGTGAACTGGTTTTAGCCGCTTTGAAATATTTGTCTGCAATAATGTGCTGCTGGGGCTGCCTTATGTTCACCTTGAAGTGAACTTGCATCATAAAAACAAAATCAACCTTGGATTGTTGGCAAAGCTTAATTGTACAAACTACTGTATAGTTTAGTGTGCTCAGTGTCAGTAAAAATGAATGAAGTCCTCTCTCCATAAGCTGGTATTTCACATTTCTTTAAACTGGAGAACATAAAAGGGGATCCAATTCACATGAAAAAAAGACCAAATTTAAAATGCATTGGGAAGATTTTGAATTTAAATTGAATGTTCAAGAACTAATTTTAATATAGTGACTCCTTGTTTATAAGGAGGCAGATCACTTTTGAGTGTCCGAACCACCATCCAGGATGAAACCGCCAAGATCCTTGAATATATCAGGAAAATGGCTCCGATGGACAAAGTACTTAGTGAATGTCTCTAAAAAAAGAAAGTTTTGCAAAAAGAAAAGAAAAGTTTCAAAGCAAAATAATTTAAGGATTGGTTTCAAAGCACTTTCTACTTTGCAATACCCACTAATTAATTTGCTGCGCTCCATTAGTCCTGCGTGTCAGCCTGCTGTGGTTTTGCAATACTCATTTACCTTTACGCTGCAATGTGACACTGATTTGACATGTGGGTGGAGTCATGTGATTGGCAGGTACAACGTCACTACGAGCATCCCTCCCCCTAGGTCCCCCTGCCCCGTGTCTCGATGGTATGAACAAAAACACTAAACACTTACGGTAAATTGGCCAAAACTTTCCAAAAAGAAAAATTTGGCCAATTAAAAAAAGCTCCAGGAACAATACAATACAACTGTCTGACAAACATACGTGCCTACTGCGTATGTGCATACTGCATTTTGTAGACTGTTTGTGGTAAAAGTGTCCTCTTTTTTAGGTTGGAAAATATTGTCATCCTAAAAGTTTAAACAGTGCAAAGTTTTAGCTCTAGGCGCACAGCATTTCCGTCATCAGCTCACCGCGGACACTGCACTGTAAATGTTTGCACAACAGAACGCCAGGGACTTGTCACTAGGGTTCCTGAAGGATTGAGTATGAGCATGAAAGTTGGAGGGGATTTTGTTCATACAAACAGGAAGCCCTGTTACAATCGGCGCAGGGGGCATGTCTCAGTGGATGTGTGAAAGTGGCTTCAAATATCAAGTTTTGTAAAGGCTTAGTCCAGTAGCTATATTGTAAAAGGTTCTATGTGAATAATTGATCTATCCTTATGATAAACTATTCCCTACTGAAGTTAAAACCATACTGTTTTATCCCAGAGTCTTACAGAGAACAAGACACCAAAGAAACGATAAATTCTGCATCTTCTTTTTCCAATACTTTGATGCTCTAATAGTGATATACAAGATATTTAGTGGCTGGAATGGCATAGCACTGCCCAGTTGTCAGTATGACTAGACTTTATGGTTATAAGACATGCGTTCATTTATTATAAAGGCATGTGCTCTCTCCCTTGACAGCTTTGTTTGTGAAAAAGTCCAGAGAAGTTTAGTTCTCAAATCTGAGCAGCAGGCCAAGTAATTACGGAGGAATTGGTATTGATCAACAATGCTATTACTTCTCCGCAGACAAATATGGCCATTTTGTGTTATTTTGTCCTCTGTCCAATAGATGCTTGTGTGCAGTGACTGACAAGAGCAAGCCTCTGCATTTACTCACTTTGTGACAAACGTTGCTTGAGGGCAAACAGTGGAGGGAATGTCGCTGACACTTTGATATACTCTCTAGGTGAGTTATGCCGAGCTAACGCGGTGATTAGTTCAGGTTCGCTTAAACAAAGTAGCAGTTTATACATTTATGCTGATGCTTGCCAAACAGATGTGTCATTTTCCCTTTAATCGCGCCACTTTCCTGCACATTAGAACAGATGAACGTGACATATGAACAATCAGAGCGACGCAGTGCAGAAATCATTAGCTGCTGCAAAACGATAACAAAGCCATTCTTAATACACCTGAGCACACCACCTCAGATGGTACCAGCAGCCAAAAATCCAATAACTGCCTGCGGTTCTAAGAGCATTGTTATTTTTCATTTGTCCTCATTTATTTTTATTTGGTTTACTCCCCCTTTGAACAAGAGCCCAAAATCCTTTTAGTGCTCCCTAATTTCCCCGCCTCTCAAAACCTGGAGTTTCTGAAGCCAATTTCTAAGGAACTTACTTTGAATTCAGAGGTAAGCTTTTATCAAAGGAAAGTGTCAGCCAATCTGCAGCATGGCTTCGGGGCGCGGGCCAGAGCCGGGACTCTAATGTTTATTTACTCGACTTGTCGCCGGTGTAATGCATTGGAGAGTAGGCCGTTTGAGTCACTTACATCATCAGAGCAGTTGTACATTTGTCATGTCCGACGCAAGATGTGGAGCTGCCTCGCACTTTTTGTTCTTGTATTGTTATTTCCCCAAAGAATCCAGCACCGTGTCTACAATATTGTATGACCACATAAAATTCAGAACCACAGATTTTAAACGGGTTGTAGTCAGATACAATGTGATGAATATAGACCCTGAAGAAGGCTTTTGTGCAAAAATGTGTTGGTGAGGTATGTTTTCCCCTTCTGTAGCAATCATGTAATAATGGCGTCTTCATTTTTTTTTATCCGTCAGAGTGCATTGCATATTCATTTCTTTCATAAACATTATGTTCAAGTCCTGAATGAATGTTATGTGTATAAAGGTACTTCAGAAGATTAGCCTCCAACTTTCTTTTGACCTGTGCGTTGACTCATTCTCCAAAAGTCTGGAAGGATATGCATTGATATATGTCAGGAGATAGTCCGGCTGGTTAACATCCCGAAGCTGGCAGACGAATGAGCCAATGAGAATTTTTCAAACATTGTTCAAATATTACAACCTTTTGGAGAATGTACTAGGGAGCATAGTTGGAGTGGATTATGTTCACACCTGCTGGCCCTCCTGGTAAAGTCATGTGTGAATGGAGCTATAGTAGGAGGGCTTTGCGTTAGTTCCAACTCCATCTAGTGGTACAAAGGCAGGGCTGGACTGGGACAAAAAAAAGGCCCTGGTATTTTTGCTCAGACCGGCCCACCACAATCGGTCAGACACAACCAACTAGTACACCATCCTTGTGGTCCCTGTAGATATGCATATCTACTGTTCCATTCCAAAAACCCCTACAAAGCTGAGAACTAAGTGCCATGGACCAGTGTACCAGTGCAAGTGGCCCAGTGTACTCACGCTCTCTTGACAGACTCCCTGGTGATCAAGGGTTCCTCCCTGTCTCTCTCCTCCACTGCTAACTCAACCTGGCTTGACTATACATAAGGACAGAGAGAGAGAGGATTACAATTATTTGGAAGAGTTATTAAAAGTACACTTAGTAACTTGAACTGTATTCTTGAAGAGCAGGATTTCTAGATGGACAAAGTGCTCCATGTTATAAAAGCTGGATGTAGAATACTGCTAATTCTAAAAAGAAATGTTTTTTTTTTTTTTCTCCAATGAACCAGACAGCAGAAAAACTAGTTTACAATTGCAAGTATAGGCCACTTTGTTTTAAAGAGCACAAACCCCTCTTTAATATGACACCAAACAAGATTTACCTCTCATTGTTGAGATACTCCCCTTAAAAAAAAAAAGCAAAACCAACCTATACTACCAAATTACTCACACAAAACGTCCTAAAAATATATGATATTCATATTATTCACTCACCGTAAATATTGCATATTAATGATGTTGGAAATTCATTAGAAACATGAGCAAATATCTACTTCGTTGAATATACAGCTAAACAAAAATATACAGCTTTCAAAATGCAAGGCGGGTTTTAATCCCCAAATAGCATGCGTTACTCGTCGTGGCCGTACGGCCATTATGGGTATTAAAGGGTTAACATTAGAATAGTCAGCCAAAGTTGCAATTGAATACGTTAACTCTGCTAACCTAGCTTATGCTGTGTTATTTGACTTTAGCTGACTGAGTGGCTAGTGCAGTGGGTGACAATCTGACAGACTATATAATGGCAACAACGATTAAGTTGTCTTATTATAATTTTCATTAATTTAGGTAAATCATCATCTTCGTCGTGGCCCAACCAGGCCCACACACACACACACACACTTTCCTCCTGCACCCGCCCTGATTAACACTCCCTCCCTGTTAATCATGTAGCTAACATGCTTACCATTTCAATTACACTCTCCATGTTTCTGCAAAATGTCGTCAGGTAGCCTACTGTAGGCTTGGATACTGAAGCTACAGCACTAAACATGTCTGTTATTTTTGCACATGTTGAGGCATCAACCTCTAGCATTTTTATTTTTTTGGCCCGCAACTTCTCCGCACCCCCCTTGCACTTTTGTTTCTCCATCCTAAATCCACAGATTTCTGGCTCTGAGCCACTAACTGCTAGCCTGACTATGTCAGACTTCCTACTTCCGCTCAATTTCATTTCGCTTCTGTACTCAGTCTGATACAGCGTCAGCGCTTTCTGTTTGCCACCGGCCTGGAAACAGGGCCAATCAACGAACAGAGGCGGCCTGAGAGCCGCTAAGCTATGCTAAGCGCCGAGTTTTACATTGTAGGTTAGAGAAATCGAAAACCGAAACGGCCGCGGAAATGGGAAACGAGACACGGGATGCAATTCGCTCTGTTATGGAGAACATTCAACTCTTTTTCACACTGAAGCCAGAACAAGAAGAGTGTTTGATAAACATTTTAAATGGAGGTTTACAGTGGAAGTTCAATCATGTATTTGAGTTTGATGCATGATGTCTGTGCTTCGATGCGGCTGTACAGGCGCATAACATACGTCATAACTAAACGTATCTAATTGGCTTACGGGTAACCAATGATTTTAAACTTCAGACAAGCGCCCCCAAGCGAAAGAGAAAACACTTCTCTATTATGCCATTCCAGACTCTGTCTACGAAGCAAAGTGAAGTAGACGGAGTCTGGTATTACCAGGCTAACTAACTGCATCTGACACAAGTAACAGAGGAGGAGGGGTGGAGATGATTGGGCCAGCCCAGTGTCAGTATGAAAAATGAACCAATGGGCCGCTGTCCCTGCTTTATGGGCCGGTCATTGGCCAATTTAAAAAAAAAAAAATTCATATTATGGACGGCCCACCGGGCATTTGCCCGGTATGCCAGATTACCAGTCCAGCCCTGTACAAAGGGATATCTTTTGTGGGCTCTGCATAATGTCACACAAGATTTTCACATGGCTGTGTGCCTTTCCAAGGCATTTGTCCAATGGCCTGTTTAGTCCTACGCTGATTACTATGCTCAACACATACACATATTTATCACCCAACAACACAATATTTAATAAGGATGTCCTTTTTTCCAGAATAAGTATTGCCAAAACTGAGTATAGGTACAAGTACTTAACTATACGCAGAAAAGCTTTGTAAACTTTTCAGCAGTTTGTTAGTTAGTTGACAAGAGCCCATTAAAAAAAATATATATATATTATATATATATATGGTATATTTATATATTATATAGTCAGGTCCATAAATATGGTATATTTATGGACCTGACTATACTGTATAGTCAGGTCCATAAATATACCATATACACCACCAAATTGGATTTGAAATGAAACAAGATGTGCTTTTAACTGCAGACCTTTAGCTTTAATTTGAGGGTATTTACATCCAAATCATGTGAACGCTGTTGGAATTACAACAGTTTTTATTTGTGCCACCCACTTTTTAAGGGACCAAAAGTAATGGGACAGATTAACAATCATAAATCAAACTTTCACTTTTTAATACTTGGTTGCAAATCCTTTGCAGTCAATTACAGCCTGAAGTCTGGAACACATAGACATCACCAGACGCTGGGTTTCATCCCTGGTGATGCTCTGCCAGGCCTCTACTGCAACTGTCTTCAGTTCCTGCTTGTTCTTGGGGCATTTTCCCTTCAGTTTTGTCTTCAGCAAGTGAAATGCATGCTCAATCAGATTCAGGTCAGGTGATTGACTTGGCCATTGCATAACATTCCACTTCTTTCTCTTAAAAAACTCTTTGGTTGCTTTCGCAGTATGCTTCGGGTCATTGTCCATCTGCACTGTGAAGCACCGTCCAATGAGTTCTGAAGCATTTGGCTGAATATGAGCAGGTATTGTTGCCCGAAACACTTCAGAATTCATCCTGCTGCTTTTGTCAGCAGTCACATCATCAATAAATACAAGAGAACCAGTTCCATTGGCAGCCATACATGCCCACACCATGACACTACCACCACATGCTTCACTGATGAGGTGCTATGCTTTGGATCATGAGCAGTTCCTTTCCTTCTCCAGACTCTTCTCTTCCCATCACTCTGGTACAAGTTGATCTTGGTCTCATCGGTCCATAGGATGTTGTTCCAGAACTGTGAAGGATTTTTAGATGTTGTTTGTCAAACTCTAATCTGTCCTTCCTGTTTTTGAGGCTCACCAATGGTTTACTTCTTGTGGTGAACCCTCTGTATTCACTCTGGTGAAGTCTTCTCTTGAGTGTTGACTTTGACACACATACACCTACCTCCTGGAGAGATTTCTTGATCTGGACAACTGTTGTGAAGGATGTTTTCTTCACCAGGAAAAAATTCTTTGGTCATCCAACACAGTTGTTGCTCGTGGTCTTCCGGTCTTTTGGTGTTGCTGAGCTCACGGTGTTCTTTCTTTTTAAGGATGTTCCAAACAGTTGATTTGGCCACACCTAAAGTTTTGCTATCTCTCTGATGTTTTTTGTTTTTTTTTCAGCCTAATGATGGCTTGCTCCACTGATAGTGACAGCTCTTTGGATCTTATATTGAGAGATGACAACAACAAATGCAAATAGCACACTTGAAATGAACTCTGAACCTTTAATCTGCTCCTTGTAAATGGGATAATGAGGGAACCAACACACACCTGGCCATGGAACAGCTGAGCCAATTGTCCAGTACCTTAAAAAGTGGGAGGCACATATACAATCTGTTGTAGTTCCTACACCGTTCACCTTATTTAGATGTAAATACCCTCAAATTAAAGCTAAAAGTCTGCAGTTAAAGAATCAAGAAATTAAAGACATCTTGTTTGTTTCATTTCAAATCCATTGTGGTGGTTTATATAATAATAATATTTATGGACCTGACTGTATATAGTTGTGCTCAAAAGTTTACAAAGCCTGGCAGATTTTATGTTTTTTTTGGTCATTTTTCAAAGAATATAAACAATAAGACAAAAATTTTCTTACACTCATAGTTAGTAGTTTGGTACAGCCAACTGTGTTTACTCTTTTTAAATAGTAATGACAACAGAAACTATCAAAATGACCCTGATCAAATGTTTACAACCCTGGTGATTTTGACCTGATAACATGCACACAAGTTGACACAAACAGGTTTGAATGGCTACTAAAGGTAACCATCTTCACCTGTGATCTGTTTGCTTGTGAGTGAGTTTCTAGGTAATTGAACTGTATAAAACAGGAAAGAGATATAAAAAGATATCCAAGGAATTGAGAATGCCAATCAGTAGTGTTCCAAGTGGAAAATTAGGGATTCTGTTGAAACCAAACCAAGGTCAGGTACAGCTATGTATATGTTCGAATACCTAACTCTAACCGAACACAATGTTAGGGTACTTTTTAACTTTATGTAGCCGTGATGCAATAGAGGCTTTTAAATTTTCTATCCAACAGAGAGCCTTGGAGATTGATCTCACAGACAATATTTTTTTATGTTTAACTAAGTCAAAAACTTGTTTCCAAGGAGCACTTGTTTTATCTCAAACACCTATTCACTCAAGTGTCAACGCAGCTCTCCCCATTAAAATTGGACTGATATGGTCGTATCTGTGGAGGTTGAACCAGTACAGGTCTTTATTTATTCATTTTCTTAGAAAATCAGATAAAGGATATAAAAAAATTGATTTTGGTTTAGACAGTTCTGCAAGTTTTAATATGCCTTGGAATGTATTTTCTAATGCCCTGAACAAAGATCAAATGTCAGAAGGTTTTGTAAAATGTCATGCTCTTTCTCTTGATTTAACAGTTTTTTTTCCCCACAGGTGCAAAATAAAGTCTGGACAAAATATGTGATTTTTTTTTTTTCAGTAATAATGCTACTGATTTAAAACGGCAAAAAGAATTTGCCTCTGGACATGTAACATCCGTGGCCTACAGAGAAAGCAGACAGAGCAACCATTAATAAGTGCAAGTTATTTTAGACTAGAGATACTTAAGAAACTTTTTGCTCTTTCACACCAGACCAATACAAGTCAGGTCTCAACACCTGTTCTAAACTGTATCAGAGTTTATCATTTTCTGTAGCGGCCACATGGCACCTCAAGCAAAACAGCAGTGTGGTGAAAATAAATAGGGTTAAAATGAGTGCTGTTCCTGTAGGCGGCCCGCTGAGCTCTTGTGAATCAGTGTATGCAGAAAGTTCAGGCTGAATAATAAGACTGGGAATGTGATCTCTTGGGACCAGTGTTCGAGTCGCACTTTGTATTAAAAGCAATCACTTTTACTTGCTGCTGTTTGTGTTTGGTATTGTAAAAGCCATACAAATGTCTTCAAGTTTAGTCTTACTTTGACTCCAATGTAGTGCTCTTATAACTTTCTCAAGTTGTGCACCTCAAACCAAACTTTAAGTCTTTACTTAATTGTAACTTATCTTTATCTTAATAAAGTTTAGCTTCTGTTTTTTGTCTTTGATTTTTGGGCTTCCTTTATGCCATTTAAATGCAGTCCCGTCATATTGTTGTTAGACCCTTTTATTGGGACCATTATAAAATGTAAAAAAAAGTTGAAAGGCAAATATTTGCGACCACATAACATAAAAAAGTAAAAACATAAGTAATAAGCCATCTTTAGGGGCCCCCATCTACAGTACCTTGCGAAAGTATTCGGCCCCCTTGAACTTTGCGACCTTTTGCCACATTTCAGGCTTCAAACATAAAGATATGAAACTGTAATTTTTTGTGTAGAATCAACAAGTGGGACACAATCATGAAGTGGAACGAAATTTATTGGATATTTCAAACTTTTTTAACAAATAAAAACTGAAAAATTGGGCGTGCAAAATTATTCAGCCCCCTTAACTTAATACTTTGTAGCACCACCTTTTGCTGCGATTACAGCTGTAAGTCACTTGGGGTATGTCTCTATCAGTTTTGCACATCGAGAGACTGAAGTTTTTGCCCATTCCGCAAAACAGCTCGAGCTCAGTGAGGTTGGATGGAGAGCATTTGTGAACAGTAGTTTTCAGTTCTTTCCACAGATTCTCGATTGGATTCAGGTCTGGACTTTGACTTGGCCAACACCTGGATATGTTTATTTGTGAACCATTCCATTGTAGATTTTGCTTTATGTTTAGGATTATTGTCTTGTTGGAAGACAAATCTCCGTCCCAGTCTCAGGTCTTTTGCAGACTCCATCAGGTTTTCTTCCAGAATGGTCCTGTATTTGGCTCCAACCATCTTCCCATTAATTTTAACCATCTTCCCTGTCCCTGCTGAAGAAAAGCAGGCCCAAACCATGATGCTGCCACCCCCATGTTTGACAGTGGGGATGGTGTGTTCAGGGTGATGAGCTGTGTTGCTTTTACACCAAACATAACGTTTTGCATTGTTGTCAAAAAGTTCGATTTTGGTTTCATCTGACCAGAGCACCTTCTTCCACATGTTTGGTGTGTCTCCCAGGTGGCTTGTGGCAAACTTTAAACAACACTTTTTATGGATATCTTTAAGAAATGGCTTTCTTCTTGCCACTCTTCCATAAAGGCCAGATTTGTGCAGTATACGACTGATTGTTGTCCTATGGACAGAGTCTCCCACCTCAGCTGCAGATGTCTGCAGTTCATCCAGAGTGATCATGGGCCTCTTGGCTGCATCTCTGATCAGTCTTCTCCTTGTATGAGCTGAAAGTTTAGAGGGACGGCCAGGTCTTGGTAGATTTGCAGTGGTCTGATACTCCTTCCATTTCAATATTATTGCTTGCACAGTGCTCCTTGGGATGTTTAAAGCTTGGGAAATCTTTTTGTATCCAAATCCGGCTTCGAACTTCTCCACAACAGTATCTCGGACCTGCCTGGTGTGTTCCTTGTTCTTCATGATGCTCTCTGCTCTTTAAACGGACCTCTGAGACTATCACAGTGCAGGTGCATTTATACAGAGACTTGATTACACACAGGTGGATTCCATTTATCATCATTAGTCATTTAGGTCAGCATTGGATCATTCAGAGATCCTCACTGAACTTCTGGAGAGAGTTTGCTGCACTGAAAGTAAAGGGGCTGAATAATTTTGCATGCCCAAGTTCAGTTTTTAATTTGTTAAAAAGTTGAAATATCCAATAAATTTTGTTCTGCTTCATGATTGTGTCCCACTTGTTTTTGATTTTTCACAAAAAATTACAGTTTCATATCTTTATGTTTGAAGCCTGAAATGTGGCAAAAGGTCGCAAAGTTTAAGGGGCCCGAATACTTTCGCAAGGCCCTGTAAATATTAAACATCCAGTCATATTTTATTTCCCCTGTATGTTTATTTGGATAAAATAAAAGAAGAAAAGGTTGAAGCAGAGACATCTGGACTTAGTTTTAAAATGTGAAAATGTTTTAATCATCCAAGAAACATTTTCAATTTTGAGTTCAACTGATACGAGATCTAATCTCTAGAGGGAAGCAAGGCAGGGCAGTTTTATTTATGTAGCACTGGGTAACTCAAAGTGCTTTACAGAAATAAAACACATTTTAAAAGATTTAGAATACAGAAACAAGAAAATGATAACATTTTAAAGGCGAATGTGCAGATAAAAAACACTTTAGGTGGTCCTTACTGAATGTATTTATGTATTTATTTTTCCCTTGAACATTGTTAAAGTTAAGGCTGTTTCAGGTTTTTGCTGCATGAAACTTAACCGCTGCTTCACCCTGTTTAGTTCTAACTCTGGGCACGAGCAGAAGGCGTGTCCCAAATGTTCTCAGAGTCCGAAGAGGTTCAGCAATATATTCTGGCGCTAAACCATTAAGAGAATGTAAACCAGCACTGCTGTTTTAAAGTCTATTCTCTGAGCAACAGGAAGCCAGTGCAGAGATTTTAAAACTGGCGTAATGTGGTTGTACTTCCTGGTTTTGGTTAGAACTCGAGCAGCCGCGTTCTGAATAAGCTGCAGCTGTCTTAACCCTTGTTTTGAGAGACCAGTGAGCAGGCCGTTACAGTAATCTAACCTGCTGGAGTTAAAAGCATGGATAAGGTTCTCTAAGTCTGGTTGAGACAACATCCCTTTGACTCTGGAAATGTTTTTTAGGTGATAAAATGCAGATGAATTATAATAATCAAGTCAATTGTAATTGACTTAATGTAACTGTCAATGATGACCCCTAGATTTCTAACCTGATTTTTAGATTTTGGAGAAAGAGACACTGACACTTTCTTTTTGTTTCTGTGGCCTAAAGATAATTAGTTCAGTCTTGTTTCTGTTCAGTTGGAGAAAATTATTTTGCATCCACACATCAATCTGTTCGATGCAGTGACACAGTGAATGGATTGGTCCATTTTCACCTGCTGTGAGTGAAATGTAAATTTGAATGTCATCTGCATAATTATGATACCTTCATATTAATTGATTGAATAACAAGGGTCCCCAGATAGACCCCTGTGGAACCCCACATGTCAGGGCCTTTAGGTCAGATACACAGTTACCAACCGAAACAAAATATGTCCTATCTTCAAGATAGGACTGAAACTATTTACGGAAAGTTCCAGAAATACCTATCTATTCCTCTAATCTTTGTGACTTTTCCTGCGTCAGTGTTTAGACGGATATCATTTGTGACTTTGTTGAGCACTGTAGCATCAAGATTGTTCTCCTTGAGGACAGGCAGTTTTTAAGGCCCTTGGAAATGTTCCAGACTGTAAGGAATTATTGACTATATCAGTGAGTTGTGGTAACAAACTGCTTAGTACTGATTTTAGAAATCTAGTGGGTAAAACATCGAGGCAGCAGGTGGATGAACTCAGGCTGGAGACAGTTTTTCAATTGTTCTGTCATTAATGGGTGTAAAATGTGTTAACTCAACCAAGTGTCTCCTAGAAGGCTGCAGTGTTAGTTTATGCCCTATGGACTGGAGCATGTTTAATGCCTTGAACCTTGTTGTTGAAAAACAATACAATTTGCATTGCATTTAGTGGTGAAAACTAATTCTGGAGGAAATAGAGCTGGAGGGTTTGTTAATCTGTTCACTGTAGCAAACAGAACGTTGTTACTGCTGTTGTTGATGATCTCTGAGAAAAAAATTATCTTGCTTTTTGCACAGTTTGATTTAAAAATGTGCTAATTTTCTTTGTATACCTCATAATGAATTAATAGCTTTCCTTAAGCGTGAGACCAAAATTGAACTTTTTGGCCATAACCATAAACGTTAGTGATGGGAAGTTCGGATCATTTTACTGACTCAGTTCTTTAAGTCTCGTTCAGCAAAATGAACGAATCTTTTTTCAAGTCATTTTGTTCATTTCAGCAGAATCTAATTAAAATGTTACATATTACAATTTTTAATACATTTAGTACTTTTGGAATAAAAACTATAATAACTATAAGCTAATGCATTCATGGCCAAACTTTGAAAAATAAATTATAAATTCATTGCAGCTTACTTCAGGCAGAGAGTTCAACTCACCTCTTAATCCAAATAGTTTTTTTCCTTTGTCACTTCATATTTAGCTTAGCATTAATTCCGTCAACATGTCTGGTCTGGGCCGTGACAGCCTCATGTAGCTGTAGCTAATACATCCGTCCGTCCGGAAACAGAAAGGACTCATTCATCTCCCGAGTCGTTCGTTCGTTCGTTCACCAAGTCCCAGCCCCATACAGAAAGAGTATGCAGTTACCGGAAACAGAAAGGAACTGTTCATCTCCCGAGTCGTTCGTTCGTTCATTCACCAAGTCCCTTCCCCATAGAGAAAGAGTATGCAGTTACCGGAAACAGAAAGGAACGAACGAACGACTCAGAGACTCGGGAGATAAACAGTTCCTTTCTGTTTCCGGTAACTGCATACTCTTTCTGTATGGGGCTGGGACTTGGTGAACGAACGAACAACGAACGAGCTGAAGGAGATGAATGAGTCCTTTCTGTTTCCTGTATGAGATGTGGTGCAATGCGCATGCGCGGGTCTACACAAAAATGAACGACTTGCTCTCTGAGATGACTAGTTGTTCCCGAGTCATATTAAAGACTCGTTCAAAAAGAACGAATCGTTCATGAACGACTCATCACTAATAAACATTGCATTTGGAGAGGAATTAACAAAGCCTATGATGAAAGGTACACCATTCCTACTGTGAAACATGGAGGTGGATATGTGTTGTTTTGGGGATGTGTGAGCTACAAAGGCTCAGGAAACTTGGTCAAAATTAATGGCAAGATGAATGCAGCATGTTATCAGAAAATACTAGAGAAAAATTTACACTCATCAGCCCTGAAGCTGTGCATGGTATGTATTTGGACGTTCCAACATGACAACGATCCTAAGCACAAGGCCAAGTCGACCTGTCATTGGCTTCAGCAGCATAAAGCTAAGGTTCTGGACTGGCCATCTCAGTCTCCTGACCTCAGTATTATTGAGGCACTTTGGAGAGATCTCAAACGTGCAGTTTATGTAAGACAGCCCAAGAAGTTACAGGAACTGAAAGCTTTTTGCCAAGAAGAATGGGCAGCTTTACCATCTAAGAAAATAAAGAGCCTCCACAACTACCACAAAAACGTCAAGCTGTCATTGATGGTAAAGGTGGCAATACACAGTATTAAGAACTGGGGTATGTAAACTTTTGATCAGGGTCATTTCGGTTGTTTCTGTTGTCATTATGATTTAAAAAGAGTAAACACAATTGCTTGACAATAAATGGCTTCACCCAACCACTAACTATGAGCGATAAAAAGGTTTTTGTGTTATCATTCATATTCTCTTAAAGTTAATAAATCACAAATTCTGCCAGCTTATGAGCACAGCTGAAAGTTTGTGCTGGAGTTGCATTCCGTTTATGGAAAAAAAAATACATTATTTAAGATTTAAACATCCTGATTAAAATTTAAAAGTGGTAGAAAAAGTATTATCAGAAACTTTGGTATTTGGGTAAAGGGTTGCGTCAGTGTTTCCGTCTCTCTCTGGGTGTGTCTCTGGAGCTGCTTATGTTCTCAATAATAGATCTGGTATTTGAGCTCCAGGCTTTGAGTGTCGGCTGTCTGATAGAATCCACTCGAGACACGTTGTAAGGAAACACACGTAGGCAAACAGCAACCACTTACAGCGAGGGGAACAGCGCTTTTTCTTTCTACAAAATGTTGCCGGCCTGTATAACAAAACACAGGTCATCGTCTGAGATGAACTCATTTAGTGAGCTGTGAGCCAGTCTATACTCCTGCATTAGCCTTTAACCTGCTGATATTTGGATCTGCTGTTGCCTGCCAACTACACGACCCCATAGAGCCAAGCCACCTTTTAATCTTTATTGTAATTCCTTAACTTAGCAGACTGCGCATTTGCCAACAAAACAGCTTTCATTCAGTGACATTTGTCAATTTTTCTTTTCTGCGGGGCATGGCAGCACAGTTCAACATTTGATTAACCTGTTGGAATTGTTTACAGTGGTGGAAAAATGTTTTTGGACACCCATAAAATTTTACACAATCATGTAATATATGTGGCAAAACATCTTTTTTGTGTTTCAAAAGGTGTAGCTGCATTTGACAGACCAAAACAAATAAAAATTATATACTTTTGTTTATTGCTTACATGAAAAACTAACAAAACTTAATTCTTGACAGTTTTAATATGTCAGTTCTCAACATTGTTGGAATCAAAGTCAACAAATAACAGAGAATGTGTTCAAAACTGAACAAAAAAATAAACCATCACTTCATCAAATTAATATTTAGTAGTCAATATAATACAATATCAATACAATATTTGGGGATATGTACCACCTCCACAGTCTGCACTAAAGTTCCCATGTGGCCAGGAAATCTTGAGAACCCTGGAACAGCAGCAACCTTTGGACTGAGCAGTGCAGTGCAGATCGGGTCAGTACAGCACAGTCTGGTACTGGTAACCTCTGATGAGGCTTGTGTTTCCACTTTGCTCTGTGCAAGAAAGTGTTTGCTATGTGAGGAGATTAACAAAAGTTGTGTTCTGGTGTGAAGCGGTGCAAGGGCCTCCAGGCCTAGCCGAATGCAGCTGCAGTTGTCAGTAGTACATTAGTTAACATTGGACTGTTTTCAGTTTTCTATTAAATTCAAAGAGCTTGTACGTTACATACATGGTCTTCCATGACCTCTTTTTTTCTTTAAATATGAGAGTAACACACAGAACAAAATTTCTTCACTGTATACACATGTGGACAAAAATGTTGGTACCCTTCGGTCAATGAAAGAAAAACTCACAATGGTCACAGAAAAAACTTATATCAGACAAAAGTAATAATAAATAAAAATTCTATGAATGTTAACCAATGAAAGTCAGACATTGCTTTTCAACCATGCTTCAACGGAATTATTTAAAAAAAATAAACTCATGTCCACGTGTGTATATATGAAAACTTAAAGGTTTCCTTTTGCTTTGTTTTTCCCCCGAGTGACCTTTTGGAAAACTTTTGGACCCAAAGATCTATTGTGCTCTGTTTTAGGATGCTTTGGACCTCTTTTGACAATGGTACTGCTCTTGTGGAAAGAACCATAAAGATGCCCTTTGTTTATCTCTGTTTATAGTGTCCTTTTTCATGTTAGGTCTTCAGAAAAGAGTGTGCACCCTAACTCCTACTTTCCCTTCATTTGAAGTTCATCAGCGCAGCACTTTTTCGGCGACTGTCAGAACGCTGCTCTTACCCAGCGATGAAATCCCCCCGCTCCGTTAGATAATTAAACAAGCCTTTGTGAGGAAATAAAAGCATCAGGGAAATAGGTTGTGTGTACTCACAGCTTCACAAATACTTAATGATTTCTTTTATCGTGGATGCTTCCTGTGGAGAAAAGAAGTCCTGTCTACTTATGATTGCCTTAAGGCCAATCACAGCTAAAGCGAAAAAGAGCTTTGTGTCCCTGCACCTTTTTTTTTCAATAAATACTGGAAAACGGCTATCAACGTGCGATCAAAGGCCTTTAAAAAGCCCTTTACCCCAGAACACTGTCAGGATTAAAAGCACAACAACAAAACAAGAAGGAGGAGTACACATGAATAAAGATAGAGCCACGGTTGCTGTGTAGGGGGGTGGAATTTGTGCTGAGCAGTGGGGTGTATACGGATAATTACAACAAGGCATAATAACCCAAAACTGAAATTGAAAAAATAATTAAAATCCATATTCATTAGTTTAAAGAGAGTAGCAGTGGCACACTCTCCTGCGGCATCAGCAGCATCAAACAGAAATAAGAATTATCAACAAGACACTTTTTCAAATGATAACCTTTAAAGAAAACAGGGGTGGCTTTTCAATCACGCAGGGTAATCTGTACTGGGTAACCACGCGTCATTGAGGTATTCAGCAGGGTGCAGACATGCAATCATAAGTAATGGTTTAAGAGCCATGTACATAAATCTTTAATTGTTCCCATGAATTATAGCATTATAGTATATCCTATCCTTCTAAGAATATACAGCCTCAGTGAGCCCGTTTACATGCACACTAAAAATCTGTTCACTATCTGAGAACTGGAGTAATCAGATTATTCAAGTGGTCATGTAAACAGCATAATCTGATTTATTTTATCTGATAACGACAGTTATCTGATTATGAGAAATCGGATTAACACACCTAGATTTTTTTCCCAATACAAGATTTTTTTGTGCATGTCTTTTTTTATTTTGTTTTTTTTTACATCTGTGCATGTGTGAAAAATAAAAGTAAATCCGTAAAAACGTAAGTGACTTTTTTTTCTCACAACGTTAGCGGAGGACAAACCCATTGGAGAAACCACAACAAACCTGGCGTTCAGTAGCGCAAAGTCAAAGAGCCACTTCTGAAAACCCTCAATAACCTCCATCTCCTCGACGGGAGTACAGGAATGGGGACACAATCCAACGGGTATCGGGGAGAATTGCCGAGGCGGGAAATGTATTGAAATAATAGAATGAAGTTTGAGTCTTATGTCACTACGTATGTACGTATATACATGTAAACCAGGGTTTTTTGATCATTCCATTTCTGAAGTGCATGTAAAGCATCAGATCTGATTATTAGAATTATCTGATTACTCTCAGTTATTATTATGGCCATGTAAACGGGCTCAGTCTACAGTATAGTGGCGCAAAAAGGGGGTATGCGCTATATGCGGCTCATAGGGGCGCCAAAGCGATGATATCTAAAAAAACAAAAAAATTAAAATTAAATTTTATTTTGAGTGGTATTTCCTAAATGTAGCTTAGCTTCTGTTGTGCGTTCCCAAATCATTTCAGTATTTCCTCAATACTATATAACATTTTATAGGACTAACAGGCTACAGTAGGCGCCCTCATTAGACTCCATAAATAGAATTAATGGAAAATTGCGAGTGGGCGTGGCTGGCGGGGGCACAGTGAGGGCGCTGAGCGAGCAGGTAACGTTACGTACAGTTGTCACAGTACGTACACAGTTGTCTTTGAAAGATGTATAAAGCAAAAAAGCTGTCGGGGCTAAAAAAAATAAAGAAAGGGGGAAAAGGGGTGGGTGGTGAAAGGCAACAGGTAGGATTTAAAGTGACCTCTGTGCTTGGAGGCTTGCAATATTCATGTTAACAGCCTAGCTAGCGTTTGCTAACACTGGGAATGAAGCAGCAGCCAAATGGGGTTTAAATTAAGGCTAGCTTAATGTGCAAAACTGAGGTTAATGAGCTGGAAACTGGAAAATATAAGGCAGCATGTCATGAACAATAAATTACAATCATTTGGGAAAACAACGAATCCCACCTAATAGTCCTGAGCTGAGCTATTCAGCTGGTTTTGACTAAAGAGCACTCTAGAATGTGGAAACTGACTCCTACATGGAATTGTTATGAAAATCTGGATTCTTTTCCTTCTTTTCGTTTCTTTATTTGAATCTAATCATAACGTTGATGCTTGTCAATTTGTGACTGTTTTTTTTTTTATTAGTTAACCTTGTTAATAATACCGTATATTAATGGTTGGCCTACAGTGGCTGATATACTTACATACATACATAATGATGTCTGGCTCACTTAATATTTATTTTTTTTTTTTGGGGGGGGGTTAGCACTCCTGTCTCACAGCAAGAAGGTCGTGAGTTCAAAACCAAGACTTCTTTCCAAAGCTCCACAGTACATAGTCTGTTCCACAGTTCAATCTGGCAGTAAGGTAAACATATTTTTGCTTTGGAAACAATTTTTAGAGACAATAGTCATGTTTTCATTTAGAAATTTTACATTCAAAATGATTTAAGGAAACAGTAAAATTAGACTAAAGGGCTTTTGTCATGGTTCTACATGGTTTCTGGCCCCAATTATATCACATCACAAAAACAAAGGTGGGAAAAGGTCCCATCATTTCACAAAATGATGAGTGGTGGAATTACTCTAGTGAGGTGAATCTCTAAAAATCAGAATACGGACGCAGCAAATGTTGGACTCTGAGTTGCCTCATCTCTGAGTAGCTGCTAACCTTCATAAATTAACCTCCAGGAGCAAATGTTGAAATGTTATTTTTGACAAAGCAACTTGACTCACCGACATATCACATAACACGGACAGCATTATCACTTTTCTTATGCCACTCCGCTGCAAAGGCGCACTGTAAATGCTTAATTAGCCCTACTGTAATCTGCTTTCAAGATAACAACAGCCCAAAAGAATAGTATATAAACCCCTTCATCGTGCAGTCACATAACTTGGATCTGCATTATTACATGTCTAACACATCATCAAATACTTCAAATATCTGGTGACTTCAGAGCCTGAACTAAGAATAAAACCTGCAAAGATTACAGAGTTCACTTTTCAAGCCTGTGTCCAGCTCTCTGCTCTGGATATGAACCAGCTTATACATTATTACTATGGGGCTTGCCTTCTCACATATACTTCTGACTGCTGCATTTTACTGGGCCTTTTTTATTGTATTATTTTTTGGAAAGAAACAAAGAACATTGAGTCTACAGGCTCCATGGAATAGTAATGTGTAGAAATAAGTGTTAGAGGTGGCAGATGGAGTGGAAGGAAACGGCTTGGATGTGATGATGAAGTCTCAGACTTTGAGATTGGGTCAAAAAGGAAGTGTCCTGCATAAGCCTGCTGTTAGAAGGCATGAGTTAGTGAGATTTTGTGGAGAAAATGCACTTGAAAATGAGCTCCCAGAAAAAGGGCTGGAAGAATCTCCTCAATAAAGTATACAGTTGATCTTTTCATTCAAGTAATATAAATCATCAAAAGCCATTAAGTTGATCTATCTTAATGTGTGTGTTAATGGTAATATTCCTAGATGTTGAGAGGTTTTGCAGGATTTATAGGCTGGTGTGGATTAAATGCCGCCCTTTTGGTTGTTGTAAAGTGTTTTACAAATAAAGAGTGATTGATTGATTGATTAATTGATTGATAATAATGAAGTGGTTTTCTATACAGCCATGTACCCACCCACTAATCCCATTCCATTCTTACAGAGACAAAGAACAAGCCCATGTTTGCTTGTTCTGTCACTCTCTTAACCCCATGCCCACCACCTAACGCTCACAGCACATTGATGTATGTGTTGGTAAATGTTTGTCCAATTGAATGTTTCCGCTGCTTCTCTGGGACGTGTGTGGCCTCTGGCTCCCACAGAAAAAAACATTCTCCACACAACCACACACATACAGGCTCGTATTGTCGAGTGGCTGACTCTGGGACATTTCCCTCTGCAGCTCCGAATCAAAGCTCCGTCTCATGCTCTGACTCGAGGAGCTCTGTGTACACTTGAATCACTGCTTTTATCTGCTCTTTTACTTGTTGCTGTATTCTGATCCATTTACTTTCTCTTATCTGTTCCCTTCCGCTTCGACCTTTAAAACTTGTCATTGTTTTACCGAATGCCGGCACTTTTTTATTTTATTTTTTTAGCTAGCATTTCTTCCTTCAATTGAGCCTATGAACAGTGCCACTACAATTTCTATTCCCCCAGCACACATACAACAGATTCCACTTACTCCGCACCCAGAAACATTTTACAATTGAAAAAAAAAAAAGACTCAAAACTTGACTCTATTGGCAATACATGTCTGGACCTAAAAATGACTAAAATCCATGCTTTTCTATACATTATATTTTGTAGTTTCACATTTCCTACTGCCTCTAAACTAAGCAATTCCAATGATTTGTACTTTTTGGAGTAAATCACATTCTCACACTCTTTTCCCATTCATCTGTAGTTAAAAACATAATTCCAAAAATTGGCTCTTGCAACTTTGCTTGGAGCTTAGCAGCATAAGAACAGCCATTACAGAACTGATTGATCTCCACAGCTCCAAAACAAAAGTTGTTTTTTCCCACAGCAGCTCGATACACATCAGCACTGAAGTTGTGTAGCCCCTTTTTTTGCTCTATTTTTTTTTGTTGCGGATATATTCACTGTCAACGGGAAGGTTCTCAGCATAACTATGTATGTACAAGTCAAATTTCAGGGGTCTATCTGTACATGCTAAGCAGCTGACTGTCCCCACAGTAAACTCTTGACAGCCTCCAGTCTGCCCATGGGTCAAACTAAAAATGCAGTTCGATATATTTTTCAGAATAGGGTTTCTGTTTTTCTGGGTGGATTTCACCAGACTGGTTTATGTTCACGCCATGATATTTCAGGTGTTGTATCCCAGCCAGCAGACAGACTCCACACATAAGATTTGTCCTTTAGGCATCTACAGTTGGAGGTTTTAGGTTAGATTTTAGTCTGACTTGGGTTTTACTGTTACATGGATTGATGCTTGTTGTTTGCAAGAATGTATCCTCTCCAATAATTGAACTGTAACTTGTCAAATATAACAGACAAGCAACTAATCAGAACATATCCATATAGTTACATTATTATTCCTTAACTTTATGGAAGTATGGAGCAAAAGACACACATGGTTGTCTCTTTACACTATAAAACAGTGCCTCACCTGAGCCTGAATGGGGCTAATTAGACACTGGTGGACTAGACCTCCAAATCAGGACTAAGTTTCCTGGAATCACTTTAAGTTGGGTTTTGGAATCTTTTAAAACATCCCATATTTGTTTGACATGGCATTTATGAGGAGCAACGTGAAGACTTCACGTCAGGGATCAACAGCACCAGCTTCAGTCAGCTGAGCAGCCGCAAATTTTGGAGACAAGATCTGGCATTAATTAAAGTGAAATTATCTGCAAGGTTACTCACGCTAAACTGAAAATGTATTTTTTAGAAGTCAAACTGGCCCTTTAAACTCTAATTAAGATGGTAAAATGCAAGTGTGAACGTGGCTCTTTTTGGGGCTTGCTTCACTATAGCCCTGGCAGCAGCTCAGTAGTCGCTTGTACATTCTGTTTGACGGAGGGATTTCATTTATTATGTTCCCTCTCTCGACTAAAGGCTGCGATTTGGAAAGTGTGTTCCTTTCAAAACCAACAAAAGTAAACATTTGTTTGGGCGGGCTGCCTCATGTAAACAAATCTCTCTCCTCTCTGCGAACAGCTCGACTCCACAAAATGTAATTCCATGGTTGGCACTGTGAACTAGTATACTGTCAGCCATAATATGGGGTGTGCATTCAGACCTACTTGTCCCGTGATTGGGCAATCAGCAAATCACAGCCGCCTCAAGTGTGTTTGCTGGGGCTTCAAGTGGCTGCAAAGTTGGAACGGGAGCTGTTTGTCACACAGGACTGCGCTAATGTACTATGTATGTTAAACACAGATGATTAGGATTTCTAAGATGATTGATATTTTGCGGCTGTTTTTCATATAACACAAACATTTCACATGGCATCAGGTGCAAAACAGAGCTGATAGAGTCACATTTCTATTTATTCAAAACAGATTTTCCTTGTGGTCTGAGTCTGTCATTTTGTCACTCATACTCTGGCAGGGAACTTTCAGAGATGGACAAGGCATAAGCTGTGCCACTTCATAAATGTAGTCTAGTGTACCATGTTAATTGTTGCTCAGTTTGTTGCCCTATCTAAAAAATATAATAAAGGGGTAGAACATTAGAGCTAAACTTTTGTAAATTTATTAATGTAACACTTGTGAAGTACATAATCGACATAGCACTTCTAGTCCCTATTTCCTGACATAGTTACAAGTCAAACATCATGTATCTTATACTCTATCTCTCTTCTAATGAGAATTTCTACAGTTTCCATAATGCTTTCTACAACTTCTATCCATCTCTCCATCTTCTTCCACTTATTCAGACGGATCACGGGAGCAGCTGCCTAAGCAGAGACGCCCAGAATTCCCCCTCCCCACACACTTCCTCCGGCTCATCTTAGGCAACACTGGCGTTCCCAAAAGGACATAGTCCCTTCAGTGTGACCCTGGTCTGCTGTGGTAGGACATGCCACCCCAAAGAGCCACCTCAGCTGCTCTCTCGATAGAGGAACAGAGGAACAGTGCCTGTACTCAAAGCTACTCCCTCCCAGGTGACCAAGCTCCTCAGCCTCTCTCTAAGGAGAACCCAGGCACAGCTCATGACCACAGATGAGAGTACGTAGATGGACCCGTAAATCCTCACCACAATAGACCGGTGCATCACTGCTTTCAATGCATAAAAGGATAATGTAACAAAAGCAAATAATATGATTAACAAAGTGTAGAGGTGGTTCTTAGAAATGTTGTACTAGGGTTTTATGATTTTTATCTGTTTTTTTGGGTTCTTCTTCAGGTTCTTTTACAAAGACCACATGTAATGTTTTGAGAGCACTTTCTTTCTTGAGAGCACTTTACTTAGTGTGAGTATTTACTTATTTGTCCCTATGTGTTGTGGAGTGTTGTGTGTTTTTGTATTGGATGCCATAGTTATTGCACTGTAAAACAAATTTACCTACGGGTACAATAAAAGTAACCTAACCTAACCAAATGTGATCTAAACACTTTTCATAAAATATAAAGACGCTACCAACAATACTTATCACCTGAAACCGTACAAGCTAAATACTGTGTGTTATTCACATAAATCAACTGAAATGATAGATGGGCTTGTTTGTAACTCTATAAACCACATGACCAGAGATCAACAACTCTCTTGGATTTGATGGCCCTGATTTCTACTGTCAGCCATGAGTCATTTTTAAAATAGTTCTAGCTCGTGGCATTTCACACAATCAATCAAACTTGAGTTCAGAACTAGCAGCCTTTTTGAGACCTGCACTGTATTTTTGGAGTCCTTGTCAAAATCCCTTGTCACAAAACATCTCCGTGAGCAGTGAGTCGTCTTCAGAAATCCCAGTCAATCATCGCCGCGTGACAAAGGCGGTCCACGCGGATCATCACCTCAGCCTCCCCTCCCCCCAATCTGCACCCACACACTTTTTGTCAACCGCTGAGCATGTCCCTATTATGTCACTTCTAATTAGCAAAATTTCCACCGTCAAAACACTGATGACGGCATGTCTTTAAGTCTGGGAGCGTGTCTATGGTTTGTGACAGCGAGGCAAGGCTCATTCGCAGGTGGCAACGAGACGGAAGCAAAGGTGAGGTGTTTGATATAATGTCAGCTCTCTAACAGAGGTGGCACCTGTTCAAAATGAGCTAAAGATGCTCACACATCAGCCTTATTTTAAACCTGACCTATGTTTCAGTCTCACATCAGAACGAAACATGTGTGCTAGTTTTATTTAGGATTGAGCAATGTCTCTGCTTCTGTAACTTCTCAAAACCAAAGGGCATTCCAAGAAACTGATATTTAGCTCATCTGCATTAGCACTATCAATAACATATTTTTTTAAAAGCATCTGTGAGCTATTTGGAATTAGTTAACCTATTCCCCATGATTAAGAATTACAGCATGGACACAGGCTTTAATGGGGCCAGTAAAAACCCACTGTTAAAATTAATGGAGCTTCTAATAAAACTTTGAAAATCACAGGTGTGCAATGCATAGAATTGATTTATATTTATATAATTTTCTCATATGACTTTGGATTTTTATTCTGTTTTATACAATCATACTGCTCAACTCAACTCTTAACGCTAAATTATCAAAAATCTTAATGGACCTACAATTAAATGGTTTATTCATTCAAGTGTTAACTGGTTGTCATTTACAGCAGTAAATGTTTAGGTCTCTGTTGCTCCTTTGTGGTGTTCTAAACTGGAAGTGTCCTGACAACTATTGTATTGAGTAAAATTGGCCCTCCTAGCGGTGGGATTTAGCCTGCCTGGGGTTTTCATGTTTTGTGACTGAAAACGCAGACTGACTAATTACTTTAATCTGAATTGACGGTTGAGCATACAGGCCTGTGATGGCCTGTTCCACTGAAAAGAAATGTCTATATACAGTAGCCCAGAGGTCACGCTGGACTTTCTCACTCTCCGTTATTTTGATGGACAGAGTTGTAAAATTTCTATCATAATCTATATTTACTCGTAATATTTTATTTTCATACTTTAATAATACTTTAAATACATTTTTGTACAAGACGAGCATAGAGGATTATTCTTTTTATTTGTGAAAAACAGATGAACAAAAACGTCACTTCATGTTCAACACAAGGCAGAATTAAAATTTTCTACACTGACAGAGGAAGGATATTTTATGTTTGAACAGGCAGGTTTACACAGTATATTACACAATTTGATTCTGACTACAAAAAGAAATAACAAAACTGAACTGAACTTAATTCAGTGGCTGTTTTGTCAGTGTTCTCTGTTTGTCCTTCATCCTTCTCTGCATCATGTCCTCTTTTTTAATCTTTTTTAACAATATCACAACTATTTAGCGGTTTAAAGAAACTACTCACAATCAGCTGCTGTGACATTTTTGCAAACTATAAAAAAAACATGTTTTCTGAAATGGTTGGGTCATTTTAGTTCATTCTGTACAAATATATGAATATGAAATAATTTTTAAAGAGTTCATCAAATTCTTTTCCACTGGGTTTGCACAGACAAAAGTATGTCCCTGCTGGGCTACCGTAAAAAGACACCACAACTTAATTTACAGTTATGTTCACAAAGAGGTGAATGTAAATCTGTTTATACAAATTATACAAATTATTATTATATTATTCTATCTCATGAAAGAAAGCTGCACTGAAGTGGACTTTTTAAATGTAGATCCAGATTAATCAGTATCGGCGCTGGTCATTAAATAGAGTGGTGACTGTGAGTTGGCAAAAGGAGCGTTGTTAATGAAGATTTCCCGCAAACGTGATTCATCAAGATCAGAATAAATCTGTGAAAAACAAAAGACTAATGCATGCAGTTAAACTATGTCTCCTCCACACTGAGCTGTGACGTAGGCCCACTGCAGTCTCACGGCTTCTTGTGGAAAAAGACACATCACACAGCACCGTAATTTCTTTAGATTCACAATCTATTTAGGAATCAATGCTTACTAAGTAGATTCCAATCAAACACTCCGAACAGTGCAGCGCTTAAATATACTCCTGCATGTTGTGCAATATGCTAATTGAACACTTTGGTTCAATTTCTTTTTGCTCAGCATTTGCCGTGCTGATCAATACGGGACATAATTACAGCACTTTGTAAAATTGTTAAGAAAAGTACGGCACTAATATCATTCTCATTATGAATCGCCAGAGTTTTGCGCAGTGAGCTGGATTTCTTACCAACAGGTAAGAGATAGATCCATCAGTTCTTTTGACTGAAGGGAAAATCTGCATCTCCGCTGTCTTCTGCTTCTCCTCAGCAGCACAAGCATTTGAAAAAAGAGAAAGCTCAGTGAATCATTCATGAATGATTGATTAAATACATAGTGCAAGAATAATGTGAGAAAGCGAACAAAGTCAGAATCAAATGCAGAATGTTGAGACGCTAATGAAACAATACATTTCAAACCAGGAAATTGCTCTGTTTTCTTTTCAAAATGTCTTGCATAAATTCCCAAGCTGTAATAGACCAGGGAGTAGAAGTTTGCTTTACATGAATTCTTAACTAATGTAAAATCAGAAAATGCAGAAAGTATGAGTCACTCCGCAAAGACAGAAGCTGGCAATTGTCACACTGAGACATGCCAAGATGCTTTCCTGCTGGTTTCAAGGAGAGATGAGCAAAGTTACCAAGTGTAATTTTGAGTGGAAGCGTTGCCAATTATAGAATATGTACAACAGATTGTCAGTCATTAGATATAATGAGCTTACAAGCCCACTCAGTTTGACTTGGCGGGAATGGGAAAAGTTTGGATGCAGTTAGTGATAGACCATACGTGTGTATCTGTGTTTTAATTTTAATCTGCTTCCTTTGTTTCACTGATCACTTACTTTCTGACGCACACAAATTAATTGAGGGATGCTTTAATATATTTTGCCGCATGTTTAGTTTTTCTGGAATTGGAAGAAAAACCCCAAACTTAAGTTGCTGAATACTGGCCCATTAGTCATTCATTAATCAGTTCTGTTAAAGAGGCATCCCAAGAGTAAGATATAATTTTTAGAGCTGAAAGCCAGAAAACTGTTAATGATTCATTTGATCATGTTATGCCAATGATACAGAGAGTAAAGTATAATTTTCACAGTTATCAGACCTAAAGTGATGTTCTGTGTTCTTTGGCAACAATAAACTACTCAAACTGAGGAATTAGAGTAGACATAAAGCCACCATATAAAGGCCTTGTTCTGAACTGACTATATTTTAACCTCATGACTTGGACATAAAGGATTATCATTTCAAAATATTGTAATTTATAGATGACCAAAATACACGTTTATTCTTGCAGTTTTAAGCCAATTTATGAACCATTTGGACATCTACAGTTGTGCTCATACCCTGGTAGAATTTGGGGTTTTTCAGCCATTTTTCAGAGAATATGAATGAAAAACTTTTGTCACTTATAGTTAGTGGTTGGGTGAAGCCATTTATTGTCAAACAATTATGTTTACTCTTTTTAAATAATCATAATGACAACATAAACTACCCAAATTTCTGGACTCCTGACAGACCCTTGCATATTTTATCCATATCCCATATCTGCCACAGATATCTACATTTATTCATTTACATTTATTCATTTAGCAGACGCTTTTATCCAAAGCGACTTACATTACATTACCAGTGTTACAGTCACTGGAGGCAAGGTGGGTTAAGTGTCTTGCCCAAGGACACAACGACAGTATGAACTGTGGGGCGAGCGGGAATCGATCCTACTACCTTCCGGTTGAAGGACGGCCGCTCTACCACTGAGCTACTGCCGCCCATATCTGTGGCATATCTGTGGCAGACTGAAAACGGTGTAGTATATATGCCAGACCATAGCATATATACTACACCGTTTTCAGTCGGTTTCAGTGGTTTCGTGTGTACACAGATATTTCTTGAGATGATGCCATGTTTACGGAATTTCTTTTTAGAACGAGGAAAAAAATGATCGGATATGGAATGCATCGGCTTCGTGTGGACGTAGTCTTATATTGACTCCAATTGAGTGATACTTTGAAGGTTATCTGCAGGAGAAAAGCTGGGAAAGTTTGCAGAATTTGTGAAAAATGTTAGGTGACCAAGGTGACCAATAGGCAGTATACAGGCCAAAAGACTGGAGCAATGCTTAGAAATGCAATCTACACAGTCACCACCAGATGCCACCAAATACTTCACTCTGCACCTTTAATTAATATATTTAAAGTCATTTTGATAGTGGAATACTGCTTTTCTAGATAATGTTTTGAGCAGACTCTATCTTTTAAACTGTGACAGAGCATCTTGAGGGATTTGTAAATGTTGCTTATGTGAAGATTATCTGTCTTGTCTTTCATGTACTTTGATTTCCTGTATCCATTTGAGCTGCCGTGGTGTTACTATTGCTCGATCTCCTGACTCCCACTCTGTAATCCACCTCACACACTCTAGTCATTTTATGCATGACATCACGTTCTTAACGGAGCTGTCCATCACTCACACATCACACATTGTCGGCTAATCTCTTATTGTTGCTCTGGTAGCAGACAATTTTCTAAAAAGAATGACTTGATCTGGACTTGTCGTATCTCACCTGTGCATTTTTCCTCTCTTTGTTTGTAGTCCTGGGGAAGAGCAGTAATGACCCATAAGAAATGCCAAGCTTCTTGATTTTTCTTAAAAAAGATGAGCCGCCGCTTGCGCTCCGCTCATGCATTTCGTGGCAATCAGCATACATACACACAACGAGACTCAGACTGCCGAGGATGAATCACATTTAAATTTAAATCATGGTCCAATTTAAATTCCATTCAGCCATTTAAGGACAAGTCAATAGAGAGTTTTCTGTTGCTCACTGTCCAAGTACCGAAGAAAGCACTGGAGAATATATCGAATATGACATGGATAAGGCATGTTGTATGTGGAATGGCTGTGGCAATGTGTTGACACATCCCAGCCAGCATTAACAGTGTGACCATCAGCTAATGTGTCCCCATCAAACTGAGTGAATGTGTTAGAAATCTGTGTGAGACCTGCAGGGTGCATCCCACACTGAGGGGTACCGATTCTATTTGCGTCGAAGTGAAGCAAGCAAAATGTAGCTAATCCTAATTAATGCAATGAACTGTGTGTGTCAGTGGTTTAACGTGTGCTGCTGAGTAAAACCACTGCTTAATTTGCTGTGAATCACGTTGCATAGCATTAGGCCAGTTAGTGATGGTCTTTGGTCACTGTGTTTTCTCGCTCAGCTCAGTTGGGTGTTGCACTGCTGTTTCTGGACAACAGCAACTTCAAAGTACTGTTTGCAGACCCCTTGGTCTGACATCAGCATTGATCAACTGTCAATGTCTCAACTTAATGTTAGAGTAGTATAAACCCAAATGGATGAACTATTCCTGCTGAGATTATTATGGACTCTGCGTCTGCTACGTGTGCAGAGTTTGTGCCACTATGCCTCCAGTTTGTGTTTGGTCATGTGACTGCAAGGCTATGTCTGATTGGTCAAGTAAGTACAATTAACCTGAGCCGGAATCAAACCTGGCTGCCGAGTGTGTGATATGCACTCTATCAAGTGAGTCACCAAGGCACCCCCATCAAAATAATCGTAAAAAAGAAACCCTTTGCCCCAAAAAAGCACAAATGTTGCTTTTTCAAACACACAATTTTGCATGGAAGTTTAGGACATGAACTGATATGGTTTTTACATTTCAAGCAAACTCATTATCTTACTTATTTCTACACGATTTGTTCATAGACAACAGCATTCATTTTCTGGGTTTCCGTAGATGTGACATCAGGAAGCAGCAGTGCATTTTAAATTCAGATCAATGAATTTCTGCTTTAACTTGACAGTGATTTCTTGGCGACACACTGACATGCACGCATCTAACTGAAGCAATTAAATTACAGAAGAGGCATGTTCACAGTTTTAATGATGAAATTAATAGTAGGATGCACTGTATGGGCCACAGTGCCGTGTAAGCTAAACCCAAGTGATCAATATTGGCTAAGGATAAAATGTTCAGTGTAAATCACATGGCTATGAAAGCGAGAAGTTAATGATCTCTTATATTACATCAGGACTGAGTCAAGTCGATGACTGACGGCAATGTTACACTGCTTAATAATTCAGGGGTAAATTATAAAGCTGTCCACTGATGAGCAATGAAGGAACTGGCACATTGGATTCACATTTTGCACTGGGCCCAAATTCCTTTTGCTGAATATAGAGAAACGTAATCTGACTGAGAAGTTTGTATGGGAGGTGAGCAGCGGAGTGGCAGGTCACAGATAAGAAAATTTATGCATGGACAAGATTAGAAACTTCGTTGTACTCCCTGGTCCTCTCAACGTGGACCTGTCTGATAGCAGAGCAGAGCTAATACCGCACAAACAAGAAATCTGGCTTCATTTGCACACAGATGTATTCGAGATGGGCAGTCAGTGGTGTTTTGGGTGAAAGTTGGGCAGTACCTGAATGTAAAATGGGTAAAAGTTCCCTAACCTTTGCCACTGTTGTTGTCAATGTTCTGAAGTGGCTCTGGCTATGACTTTAGGTGAATGTAAAACTGCAGCCTCGCCAATATGTTTACTATTCTGCGTGGATGAACTCATGCACAACAAATGTACTGCTGCTGTACATATCAGAGTGTGGCTGCTACTGAAGCCAGCATGCAACTACCCATTGACTACACACAAATGTCACAAATATTATTAGCAGTATACACAAACATGCACATTTGTATTTGGTTTAGTGCGCATTCACATCAGCCCTTTTTGGTCCACTTTAATCAAACTCTAGCTCATTTCCTCAGAAAGCTTGGTTTGACTGCAGACCAAAAAAAGCAAATGCAGCTCACTTCCATGTAAACTCGGGGGAAATTGTGAGGTAAAATGCACAAAATTTGCACAAAATTCCCGATCTATTAAAGGCTGCACAAGTTGGAACACTCTGCCAACGGTAATTAGAGGTAGCCTCACTTTTGTATGTTTCAAAAACAGCTTAAAAGATGACTGAATAATAATAATGGATTGGATTTATATAGCACTTTTCAAGGCTCTCAAAGTGCATTACACAGAGTCCATTATTCACTCCTCAGTCACACACAGCCATTTTGTGCCTATGGACTCTCATGGGTTGTCTCTTTTATAGTACATTTACATCTAGTCATTTAGCAGACACTTTTATCCATAGCAACTTACATTAAGCTTCCATAAACCAGTGTTACAGCTGGAACACCACTGGAGGCAAGGGGGGTTAAGTGTCTTGCCCAAGGACACAACGGCAGTATGAACTGTGGGAAGAGCTGAAATCAAACCTTCCGGTTATAGGACAACCGCTCTACCACTGAGCCCCCCCAATAACAATCAAAACAGTGAACATTAGGTAAGAATTAGGCATATGCACTTTAAAGCATGCACTTTTAAATAGTTATATTCTTAACTAGCACTTTAACATATCTATGATAGAAACACACTCTAAAAGAAGTATACTTATAACAAGCACTTTATTTAAGCATAAACACTTTTAAAATAAATAGATTGTATTGTCTGTGAAGGTTCTCAGTCACCCGGGTCATTTTGAAGAAAAGGTTAAAGCAGACTTTATCAATTCTGAGCCCAACTGGTAGGAGAGCTTATATCTCAAAATTGCATTGCATCAATTGTACTTAAAGGGTAGGTAGGTTTGTTCTATGATGACTGTTCTGAGTGTAGGTAAGGTTAGGTAGATTCTGCAGGGTTAGACTTAGGGTAAAGTGACAGGGCACCAGTCCAGTGACCACAGAATAATTAATAAAGAAGCCTCATATAAGTTTAAATCTGAGTTAAGAGTGAGTTTGTAGACAGACATGGATCAAAATATTGAAGTAAAACAAACACACCAAACATACGTAGGCCATGAGAAAGAATGGTCTAGAAGTGTTAAGTTATGTCTAAGTTAAGTTGTAATGTCAAAGCTCTGTTTCCATGCCAACTCTGTGAAATTGTGCAGATTACTCAAAAGCCAGGCTTGACTGGAAGCAGGGATAGGAGCCGAGAAGCAACGGGAAGCATGATGTCCAGGCAACACCGGTCAGTCTTCGGTTTTGCCGATTACAGACCTTGTAAGCGTTGTTTCCTATTTGGTTGGGTCCTGTGTGGCCTTGGACAGCTTTTTGGAGAATTTTCTCTGAATATCTCTGCCCAAAGATGAGCGGCTGCTTGTGGCGGGTTTTGGTACTTCCTTGTAGGCTTTTAAAGAAAACCACCTAATTATTGTTGATTGCTCGTGGCAGCAAATAAACCAAAAATGTGTTTAGCTTTTTTTTATAAATCACTTTTTTAACCAACTTAATTATTGAATGGATGTCTGGCCCTTAGATAAGCCTACAGCGTTGTCAAATAATGAAACCCCTCTTAGTCTCGGAAACTACTCAGGTCCTTGGGGCTCTGTAGGACTGTGTGTTTTTACTAGTTTAATGACTACTAACCTTTTTTCTATTGGTTGCTTATTATGAATGGATGTCTTGAACTCTATTTTCAGGAGTCCAGAGGCTGTCTCCACAACAGTGAGCGCTGGCCATTTCTGGCCAAAAGCAATCCTTCAAAAGCCTGTGGTCTGAGTAGGTAACATTCTTCAGGCCAACGCCAACCAATCAGTTTCTACACAGCTTTTGTCTGGGTAAATGGTAAATGGCGTGCATTTATATAGCACTTTTTTGCACCTTTCTTGGGCACCCAAAGCGCTTTACATCGTGCTTCCACTCACCCCATTCACACACATTCACACTTGGGGCAGACAGAGCTGGGGGCTGCCATACAAACGGCGCTCAACCTTCTCCGACCCCCACCAAACACACCTCTACAGTCACACACATTCATACACCAGTGCTACGGACACTGGAGGCAAGGTGGGTTAAGTGTCTTGCCCAAGGACACAACGAAAGTATGAACAGGGCAGAGTGGGAATCAAACCGGCAACCTTTCGGTTATAGGAGGACTGTTCTACCACTGAGCCACTCCGTCCCTTTACAAATGCAACACTGATGATAATAATGATCACATTCAACCATCTCAGTCCTTTATTCTAGTATAAAGACATGCTATAGGCTACACCCTTTAAAAACAATCTAAAATCATGTGTCTCTGAGCAAATGGACCAATGTTTGTTCATGTGTTGATGTCAAATGTATTTCTGAATAAGTTCATGTTTCTACAACACTACATAACCTGAAATATTGCTCACTTGTTGTTTAATAAGAAAAATAACCAGATAAGCCCACTAGAAAAGAGAGGAATATATTATCAGAGACAACAATATTCAACTATTATCTCATAATCTATATTATACAGTACTTATGCATGCTATAGATTATGAAAAAAGGTTAAAGTAAAAGCATCTTGACATCTTGTTTTCAAGGTGAAGACGTTTTGTCTCTAATTCCAAGAGACTTTATTAATTTTAAGATCAACTGGTAAGAGATCTGAGCTTTATCTCTAGAGGGAGGAGTTTCACCTGAAACCAAACCTGATTGGACCAGGCAGTTCTGGTCTCATAGTCGTTGGCTATGAAAGTGAAGTGTAACTCCTGATGTGAGAGTCATTAAGGCTCAGGAGAGTTGTTAGTGACACTGCTCCATTCTGGTGCAGTGTTGTTAGTGACACTGTTCCATTCAGGTGTTGTGGTTGTTGTTCTAGGGTGCAACTCTTTTTTTTTAGTTTTCAAAACACTTTTATAAATACTAGGCAACATGAATCTATAAATTCATGACTTCACATCACACCAGACTGATAAACACACTGGACATGTGCTTAACATTGTTTTGTTTTTGTTTCCCTACATTTATAAACTGATATGATTTTTTATTATTTCTATTCCTTTAAATTGTGTCTTATTCTAAAATGTCTATATTGTTTTGTCACAAGGAGAAATTTGGCGGATTCTGACACTATTGATGACCTCGTGGCGCAACGGTAGCGTGTCTGACTCCAGATCAGAAGGTTGCGTGTTCAAATCACGTCGGGGTCACGTTGGTGAACTCTTCCTTAAGAGATTTAGCAAACAGATCTGACCAATTACAATAGTGCTATATTCAACATGAATATTTTGTCATTAAAATAAGAAACTTCTGACTTTTTTTGTGTCTGAAGTCACTGTAGATCTAGTTTTGCACAAAGTGAGTGACACATAGAATTACATTACACAATAAATATAAGCCTGTCTCCCAGACCTGTTCTTTAAATAGTCCTTACCTCTGCTGAACATTACAATTATTAACCCACAAATATGTACATTAATATGCGTTATATTAGAAATCTAACGAATACAAATATTTTTGACATACAGTATTTGTGATTGGTGTCAAGCTATAAGCTGAGCACAACATCAGAGTCGAGTGGTAGTAAAGGAATCAGTTAAATAAAGAGGGGCGCAGTGGCTCAGTGGTAGACTGGTCATCCTTCAACCAGAAGGTAAGCGGTTCGATTCCCGCTTTTAAAAGAGCATGTAAATGTTCACTACACGCCGCTTGCTTAGAGTACCAGTCAGGTGAAATTGAATAATTTTCCACGCCACACCTGACGATCTCTCACGGCACACTAATGTACCGCGGCACACTGGTTAAAAAACACTGGTTCAAACAAGTATTTTGACGGGAAAGGCTTAGTCCTAAACAGAAGAAAAATAATCTCACTAATAAAGGTCAAAGGGTTAGCATGTGAGGCTAAACATAGCACTCAGAAAGTGCTGCTTTGAAAATACATTCAAGTAATTTCAAAAAGACTTGTCAACTAATTATCACATCTTAAAAAAGTCAGGATCACAACGCTGTCAGGATATTTACAGTACCGTTTGAAATGTTTTTTGGATGGCTATAAACTGGCAGTTACATTTGGTTTGCATGCTAATGTGATACTAGCATCTACAATTTGCTATAGCTTTATAGTTATTTAGCAACTGACACACATGAAATAGTCTAGAACTCTGTCTTACCTCTTTAGTAAAAAAGACCTAACACAGATCTCTGCTGCCTTTACGACTCAAATGCAAGACCCAAATTGACTCTCGTTTTTACCCATCATTGATCAGATTCCCGACTTTGCTTCTTTGATTGCACTTGATAATGCTTGCGTTTTTTGTTTGCAAGGAGTGTCCATGGGTGTTTGCATTGTGCTGGAGGCTGGTTGCTTCTCTCCAACCGCAGAATCCATCTCAACTAACACTTCACAGGTGATTGTAGATGTACTGTTTACATCCATCAAGCAGCATGAGCACGCATTAAGTAACATGCAGAGATTTTTTGCGGGAAATTGGAACCCGCATGCCCAAATGAAATTGAGCTTACTGGCTAGTTCAGGCAACCACGGTGAACAATAATTATGGCAATTTACTAATCTCATTTTGGTGGGTTCATGAATATGTCGAACACTTATATTTTTACAACTTTACATTAGTGTTTGTGTCCAAAGCCTGGATTAAAGCAGTATTTTTTTTGTATTTTACAGAAATTATATTGCTCTATCAATACAGCGCCTCTAACCTGCCACCGAGAAGCCAGTTCCCTCCCACTCTCCCACAGCAAGCCAATCAAATGCGCGCTGCACAAAGAAAGCCAATCACAGAGCGAGTAGGCGGGACTTGTGTTTGAAAAGCCAATCGGCAGCTGTCAAAGTCGGCGATGTCTGAGAAAGAGGAGAAGGAGGGGCAGAGGAGCACAGAGACTAAGCAGCGGACTGAGTGTGTAGAAAAGGTTTTCATAATCTTTGGTCTTATTGGTATCAAGGTATCTTTATTATCCCCAAAGGGGCAATTTGGGGCAAGGGGCAAAGGCCCATGGGATAATCCGGCCTTGCCCACTACTTCAATGGCGACAGGCTACTAAATGGATGCTCACTAGCGCTCCCCCCTCCCTCCCTCTGGGGTGAACAAGCTCTGTGGAAAGTAAAGGAACATCACTGATCACAACATCTGTTGCCAGTGGCCAGGCTTTACGTTTCTTAAATATTTTAAGCAGCATATTTAGCATATCGTTGCATATATTTTGTTTTTGCACCACTGGAGTAGCCTACATATTTTGACATGTTTGGTGTTTATCAGGTGTCATTTTTAGACTTTAACTACCAGTTATTTATTTTTTGTTATTCCGCAGCGCTAATCGTTTAGACCAAAGCTTTTATGTTGAAAGGAAGTGGCCCACTTCCTTTTTCTAATTTTGCCGTACAAAAGGAGAATGTGCAACGAAATAAGGGTGACAACAAAGGTGCCTCACAGCAAAAAGGTCCTGGGTTTGATTCCCATCCAGGACAGGGCCTTTCTGGATAAATAAAGGTTAAATAAAAAAATAAAATAAATTGAACTTGTCTTAGAAATGTAACGAAAGGCCTTTCGTAACTAAATCATTTCCTTTCTTCTAATAGTAACTTCACTGATCATGACATGAACAGACACATGTCTAAGCCTCTGTTTGAGCCTTGATGTAAACACCAGCGTGTGCCAAACTTGAACAAGGTTAATCCTGACCCTTTAAAAGCAAACTCTATAGCACTTTGTCTGACTTGGAGCCAAGGTGTTAGTCGTTTAGCCCACATCCGAGTTTGACTCAGGTTATTAAGTAAGGTATTTAGACCCTTATTTATCTTGCTTCAAAACAAGTATAGAGCTTAAAAATGGCACATTGGAGCGCACATGCACTTTATAAATCTAACAGCATAAGTAGTGTGTCTTGAATGGCATGCCCCTAAATACTCACTGTTGATCAAGGGTCACCCATGGAGCTCAAAGCACAGAGAATATGGCATAGAAATACACTTCTACAAGTAAGATAAAGATAAAAAGTAAGATGATCTTGTTTGCCAATTAAAAAGTGGAATTAAAGGTTTCAATTTAAACCTCAACACAACTTAAAACTTAAATATTTAAAAATATATTTGTGATGTGGGTGACCAGATGTCCCACTTTGTGTGGGACTGCACAGTATTTTGAACAAAAGTCCTACATCACTCAAATTGATTCTATATCTTGCATTTTCACTGCTGTAGATAATTTTTGAAAGACCTATGACTTTGCTTAGTTGTCCAGTAGTATCAAAGCGAGGAAGACCATCATCGCAGAGCGGCCAATTATACAGCAGTATTGAAGGGGAGTGTGCAGTTTGATCCAGTTTTGCTCCATGGCTCGGCAGCGACCTGCCGACAACAGCTCCACCCGTAATGCAAAGCCGGGAATGGGGAAAAAGAATTTGTCTTATTTTGAACGAAACATAAAAAAATACAGCTAAAAAAGGAGATGCTGCTACAGGACTATAAAGATCATGGGTAAGCCAGTCTGAGGAGACTTGTTATTTTCAAACTGTCAGAAGAAATTCTGTTTTTGCTGTCTATAGGACAATTGTCGATCAACCCAGCATTAGTAAGGTGCCCATGATGATATTATACATTTTAACATTTAAAAAATATGTTTATAAAACTGACACGTGTGCAAGTTGATTAAAATTAATATTTTCAGTGAAAGATTGTATTTATCCTTACAGTTGTATTATTTTTTTATTTTTTAATGAGGATCAAAATAAACTGAAACTGAACCTTCCAATAAAGCACGGCTGACCTAATTAACCCCAATCACTTGTGTTCCCCTGTTATTAATCTGCCTCCCCTCACACTGTTCTCACACTGTACTCACTCTGACAAAGTGATGATTGTAGCACCTCAGCACCTGTCTCAGCTCCTGAGCTCACCACTAAGAGCCTACACCCCAGGAGCTCATGTTGGCCCTGTTTGTGTGTTCCCACCTGACAATGTCCTGCTTTAAAAGAGGAGTCTCTGGCGAGGTGAAACGCCGCTGTAGTTGTGTCAGTCCACCTTGGCAGCATATTGCCTCTGAGGTGTTTTATTGACTGCAAGTCCTCCAGATTAAAACACACACGCAACTGAAATATTGAACAGGCTGAACTTAAAAGCTCATTAACAAATTGTGTAGTTCAGCATTTAATCAAAGGCTCCATCTGTTGGGACAAATCCCCCATGTGCTGTTGTGAAAGTGAATGTGGAGCAGAGGAGAGGAGGATAGATAGATGCCAGTCATGTTCTAATATTTTAAAGTGCTTTAAGAGATGACCTCTTTGGTTTGGTTTAAAGTCTTCAAGTGTGTTTTCCAAGCTGTCAATTTAAACTTAGTGTAGACCAAAGAACTCCGATAGATAGGTTCTTCTTCCAAACCGACTGGGATCTGACACTTTTGCTTACAATGCTGTATGTTTTTAATGCTATGTAGACAACAACTATGAAGACCAAACAAACAATAAATATGCAAAACTGTCCATCTACTGTTACATCATAACGGAAAGTTTAGAAGTTGGTTAGAAGGTCCAGTCAGAATGTATTGTCAAACAATACTTACTGTACATAAGATAATCCTGCCAACACTTTTATGGAAAAAAGGGTACTTTTCCCACTGCCATTTTCCAGTCTTTTGATATCTATGTGTGCTCATACACTGGCAGAATTTGAGATTTCTTTTTATCATTTTTGCAGAAAATATGAATGATAACATAAAAAACTTTTCTTTCACCCATAGTTAGTGGTTGGGTAAAGCTGTTTACTGTCAAACAACTGTTTGCTCTTTTTAAATTATAATGACAACAGAAAGTACCCTAATTACCCTGACTTTAACATCAATAACAGCTTGACGTTTTTGTGGTAGTTGTGGATGAGGCTCTTTATTTTCTCAGATGGTAAAGCTGCTCATTCTTCTTGACCTCTAGTTCCTGTAAATTCTTGGGCTGTTTTGCATGAACTGCACGTTTGAGATCTCCCCAGAGTGGCTCAATGATATTGAGGTCAGGAGACTGAGAGGCCAGTCCAGAACCTTCACTTTATGCTGCTGAAGCCAATGACAGGTCGACTTGGCATTGTGCTTTGGATCGTTGTAATGTTGGAACGTCCAATTGCGCAGCTTCCGGGCTGATGAGTGCAAATTTTCCTCCAGTATTTTCTGATGACAGCTGCATTTCATTTCATCAATTATTACCAAGTTTCTTGAGCCTTTGAAGCTCACATATACCCAAACCATTAGCGATCAACCTCCATGTGTTACATTAGGAATAGTGTACCTTTCATCATATAACTTGTTGACTCCTCTCCAAATGTAACATTTATGGTTGTGGTCAAAAAGTTCAATTTTGGTCTCATCACTTCAAATGACTTTGTTTCAGAAGTTTTGAGGCTTGTCTCTGTGCTGAATGCACATTGTAAGCGGGATGCTTTGATGCATTTGCGTAGTAATGGCTTTCTTCTGGCAACTCAACCATGCAGCCCATTTTTCTTTAAGTGCCTCCTTATTGTGTATGTTTAAACAGCCACACCACTTTTTTCAGAGAGTCCTGTATTTATTTATTTTTTCTTTGCTTCCCGAACAATTTTCCAAACAGATGTGGCTTCCATTTTTGTTGGGCGACTTGACCTTGGTTTGGTTTCAACAGAATCCCTCAATTTCCACTTCTTTGAGTTTGAACACTGCTGATTGGCATTCTCAATTCTATAGATATCTTTTATAACCCTTTCCTGTTTTATACAGTCCAATTATGTTTTCCCGCAGACCCTTTAACAATTCTTTTGCTTTCCCCATGACTCAGAATACAGACCTGTTTGTGTCAACTTGTGTACATGTTTTCAGGCCAAAATTACCAAGGTCATTTGGGTAGTTTCTGTTGTCATTTTGATTTAAAGAGAGTAAACATTGTTTTACCATAAATGGCTTCACCCAACCACTAAAGGGCCATATTAGAACAAGGGAGTCTTGTGTAGGGCTAGGCCAAAACGGAGAACTCACTTATACTTAAAAAAAAACACATTCATTTTTCCCATAGTTTGAACTATAGGCAATATGTGCAATAAACATTGTATATTCAAGACCACAGTAACAGCTGACCCCCCCTCAGTTTTAGAGCCACTCTTTAAAGTTGGTTCTAATACCACTAAAAACGATGTTTTGCTGAGGGTAGAGGTGCTAGCTTTAGGAAAGGTTGTTACCGTTTAGAGCATGTTGTATAGTGGAATCAACTGATCACTGCAACAATTGAAGGAAAAAGAAAAAAATAAATGCAGTGTTGTATCAATACAATTTTAGTAAACATATTGTAAAAGATTAGCAGCATGCCTGCGAGTCCATGTCAGAAAGTACTTTCCATGTTTTTGGTGATGTAGTGCAGTTGGAGGGCCTTCAGAAGAGCAGATTGTTGCACTAATAGCCCATAATGCCACAGTGCTCTTTCTTCATAATGAACAAATGATTGTCATGCAGCAAAATGTTAAGGCCTTTTGTCCAGACTGCTGTCCCTTTAATTGTACGTCCAGATTGTTGCCAGTCATTTTAGCCCTGACACCAATAAACCACATGGAACTGGTTTTATAAGTGTCTTTAGTGTCATTTGCAGTGTGAACAGTGAGTCAGGGCTGATAGTTATGTTGTGCATTGGTAAGCTTTTACTAAGGCCAACATTGTACAGCAATGCCTTAGAAGTCAGTTTTCTAAACATACATATACATGCACTAACTTTTGTATAGCATTTATGTACAAATAAAAAAGTTCTTGTGCAAAACTAAACTTGAAGTTAGGCACTGGTTTGGTATAAAAAAAAGTCATTTTCATGCTGTGCAGGGCCCCACCACCCCTCTCGAATCAATGGTACGACCCGCGGGTCACGTGCTTCTGCTTCGGACCTGCGGTGAATCAGTTAATGAGACAGGAGCTGGAGTTAGCTGTGATATGAATCAGGAAGACATGGGAAGAGTCATGTCTTTCCTTAAGAAAGGAAAATCAGGGGCTCAAAAACGAAAAGAAAAGAAGATTAAAGAGAGAAAGGCAAATGAGGGAAAGCAGTTGCTCACTCAGTTTTTTGAAAAGAAAGAAGCATCATCGAGCATTGACATTGTTTTAACATAAACATTTGTGTTCATACTCTATTTTAATAATATACCAATACTTTATAGTATCACACCCTACATAGCGAGCAAACAATATTTCTGGGTAAATAACGGAGTGAGAAGCAGACGGAGGTGGAGCTGGGAGCTCAACACACCTGTCTCCTCTTCTGCTGCAGGTCTCCTCAGAGTCAGATGTTTACATGAAAACACTGTATATTTTCCTCCATTGTCAAAATCTAACACCCGCAAAAACACATATCGTTAGCGCCTATTTTACCGCATGTTTATGCAAATTAGCTCGCACACGCTTTTACATTAAGTACAGGATTGTTCTCAGTTTAATGCACATCTTAATGATTGAAAATGACTTATTTTAAAACGTAATTCAAAGATTAAATGTCTAGTTTGGCAGGTTCCCTGTGATTCTATAGTCTGCATTTATTTTAAACAGACAAATAATCAGCAATTAACTTGTACTTAGCCTACACTTTAAAAAAGTTATTGTGACAATAAAGGATATTTAGCAACCATTTGAAGCCATATATTTCAGTTTCAGACCCTGCAGCAGCAGCCCCTCATCATGGCCAGGTGAAAACAGTGACAGGTGGATGTAACAGTGAGACAAGGTGAGCATTTAGCAGAATTGCCTGTTTTAACACTTTGTAATTAGTAATTAAGTGTTAAGAGGAAATAAGCAAAATGGGTACATTGTTATTGTACACATTTAAACTTTAAAGAGAGAGTTCACCCAAAAATGAAACTTCTGTCATCATTTACTCTCCCTCCAGTTGTTCCAAACCAGTATGACTTTCTTTCTTCTGCTGAACACAAAATAAGATATTTTAAAGAAGGTTGGTAGTTAAACAGTTGCTGGTCCCCATTGACTTCCATAGTATTTTTTTTTCCTACTATGGACCTTTTGTCATCTCAGTAAGTAGTAGTACTTTTGACAATAAAATAAAAATATATTAATCAGAGTGTGGCTTATTTTGATTACATTTTAAGTGTTTTATGATAAAAAAGCAATACTCCACCCATTGGTATCAGTATGGTATTTGGTACGGGGGCCCAGCAAGATGGTTTGTACCCAGGGCCCAAAATTTGGTGCTACGCCGCTGCCTATGCATGACATATCTCAATTTTATTAAGGTAAAATACTGGTAAATATAAGGTAGCATGCACAAAATAAATGACTAGAAGCTGGAAAACATAACTTATGCAATAAGTCTGGTTTAATATGGAATCATTAATAGATTTTGTTTAATCATTAGCTGTAGATGTTAGCTGTGCTGTCAGACATACAGTCTATAGTTACATCTGTTGGGTCTAATTACAGGCTCACATCTCTTTCTCTCTATATAAAGGTCTGTGCTATATTTTTTACATATATAATTATAATATATATATATATATATATATATATATATATATATATATATATATATATTATAATTATATATGTATATAATAAATAATATACACATGGCTCATGTTACAATTTATTACGAACTAGAGAGTGCTCTAGAATGTTTGGTAGCAACATTGTTACTAGTATTGGGCTGAGAACTGGCCAAAATTGTTGCTGCATAGCCCTCTAGCACTGGGTAGTTGCGCCCCTGAGTGCCAGCCCTGATTCAACTTTTTTTTATTTTGTTTTTGTTTGTCCATTTTACTGAAAATACCTTTTTTTTTAAATGTTTTACTTATGCCTTTTTTAAGCACTTGAGTTTGACTTGAACAGACTTGTTAAATCTGTGTTTTTGTTCTGCCATGTCGAAATATTGAGGTGTTCAATTTCTTTTCTATATTAGGAAGTAAAACCTCATAAAGGGGCGGCAGTAGCACAGTGGGTAGAGCGGCCGTCCTTCGACCGGCGGGTGAGTGGTTCGCGACCAGCTCGAAACATCCCAAAACATTATAACATCCCGCTCTCCCCCACATACTGTCATTGTGTCCTTGGGCAAGACACTTAACCTACATTGCCTCCAGTGAGTGTTCTGTAACACTGGTAAATAGCTTAATCTGTGTAAAGCGCTTTGAGTGCCTACTACAGTAGGTGGAAAAGCGCTATATAAAAATAAAGATTATTATTATTATTATTATAAATAAACTTTCTTCTTTTTAACTGACCTACAATATCTCTTTGTGTTGAGGTCTAGTGCATCTTTGAGCCAACATTCAGTACGAGTAAAATACTTAAGTACTTTTAAAATGGGATATTTTAAGACTTTTACTCAAGTCGTATTTAAATTGGTGACTTGTAACTTGTAGTGGAGTAATTTTTACAGTAAGGTACTTTTACTCAAGTATGGCTTTCAGGTACTCTTTACACCTCTGATGAACAGTGGGAACTGCATTTACATGCTCTGACTGTAATGAAAATACAAAAGAGACATTTATATTTATGCCCGGCCTGTTATAATGTTATGATCGAGGCTCTGGACATAACTTGTTTTTCTATAACAAACTAAACAAAATATTAATGCCCTGGCAGTGGCAAATATTTTTGGTTTAATAGTTTATTTGATTACATTAACGTTTAAGTTGAGATTTAAGAAAGATTTAAGAAATATTTTAACTGCTACTATCTTGTAACTGCTGTAAAAAGCACCTTATTTGTTTAAAGTGTTTGCAAACCAAATGTTATTGCACTGTTGTTCATATAGCAGTACTTTCAAAATAAAAGTATGCAATATACTAATTTTGAATTCACTATAAAATGTTGTGTATAATGCGATTAATCGGGATTAAGCGCTTTAATTGTTGCCCAGGTTTTTAGTATATTTTTTATTGCTACATGGCAAACAAGTTACCAGTAGGTGCAGTAGCTTCTCAGAAAAAAATATGGGTCGTTTAAGAAGAACAGCGTACTTTGATTAAAAAGTTGATTGGAGAGGGGACAACTTAAAAAGAGGTGCAAAAAATTATAGGCTGTTCAGCTAAAATAATTTCCAATGCCTTAAAATGGAGAACAAAACCAGAGAGACGTGGAAGAAAATGGAAGACAACCATCAAAATGTATCGAAGAATAACCAGAATGGCAAAGGCTCAGCCAGTGATCAGCTCAAGGACGATCAAAGACAGTCTGGAGTTACCTGTAAGTACTGTGACAGTTAGAAGACGTCTGTGTGAAGCTCATCTATCAAGAATACCCTGCAAAGTCCCTCTGTTTAAAAAAAAGCATGTGCAGAAGAGGTTTGCCAAAGAATGCATTAACTGGTCTAAAGAGAAATGGAGGAGAAGAGAAATGAACATTTTGTAAACTGATGAGAGTAAAATTTTTCTTTTTGGGTCCAAAGGCCACAGACAGTTTGTGAGACGACCCCCAAACTCTGAATTCAAGCCACAGTACACTGTGAAGCAAGCATCATATTATGGGCATGTTTCTCCTACTATGGTGTTAGGCCTATTTATCGCATACCAAGGATCATGGATCAGTTTGCGAAATTTGTGCTAAATATTTTGTCAAAATACTTGAAGAGGTCATGTTTCCTTATGCTGAAGAGGACATACCCTTGAAATGGTTGTTTTAACAAGACAAAGACCCCAAACACACGAGTAAACAAGCAAAGTCTTGGTTCCAAACCAATAAAATTAATGTTATGGAGTGAACAGCCCAATTCCTGGACCTTAATCCAATCAAGAAGCTGTTTCTGAAGTAAAACCAAGAAATTTAAATGAATTGTGGAATGTTGTTAAAGAATCATGGAGTGGAATAACAGCCGAGATGGTGCCACAAGTTGGTGCCACACAGATGTGAAGAAATTTTAAAAAACTGTGGTCATACAACTAAATATTAGTTTAGTGATTGCTAAATCCTAGAAACAAAAATGTTTGTACAAAATAGTTTTGAGTTTGTACAGTCAAAGGCAAACTGGAGGAGTGGCTACAGCAGATCCCTGGAAAAAAAAACCAGACATCTCAGTCCAGAAGAGCGCAATCCTAGGATTGGACATATCCAAACATAATGATGCAACATTGTCTTTGTTATAATATTTGTACAAACAACAATGTTTATAACAGACACAGTCATTCCACCAGACAACAAACAAATAGTGGTATTGTTGTTGCAAGAACATGTGCAATGCAGAAAACCATGTTGTATAGGGGAATAATTTGCCTTTTTCTATGGAAAAAATCTGAAAATGGTGGAGAGTTTAAAAATCATCTTAAGATAAGGCTAGGTACACTAGAGTCCTTTTAATCATTAAATTGTATTATATCGTTCTGATGCATGTTAGTGTTAAACAGTGGTGGACAGTAACGAAGTAAATGTAATTCGTTACTGTACTTAAGTAGTTTTTTCCAGTATCTGTACTTTACTAAGTATTTCCATTAAGGGATACTTTTTACTTTAACTTCACTACATTTCAACATCAAATATCTTACTTTTTACTCAAGTACATTTTGCAAAATTAGTCCTTCCTTGTGTTGCCATTAAAATGTTTTGTAGAAGAAGACCTCAAAGAAGCGTCTCAGTGGGAGTGTCAGGACCGGCTCAAAAGAAGCCTCATTCTCTACACGCGAGCTGATAAACATGAAAATAACAAATAAAAAGAACACCTGCAATGAAGCTTTGGTATTAGTAATGGCTGACTCTGATTCTGAGCGAGAACATCTACCTTTAGAGTCTTTTCAGCCGAGTGAAAGTGAGAATGAGCGAGAGTGAGTGCGTGTGTAACTTGGACAGCGGCGCCGCTGCTCGTGCCTTTCTCAGCGTCTCTCATAAAGCACACGCTGTTTTTCCCACATTTTGCCAAACATTAGTGAAAGAAACGGGAGGAAACTAAAGCCGGGAAGCCGTGTGCGCGTAGCACCTGCAGCTTTACCTTTAGCGCAGGTGATAGAAGCCGGGGCGGGTGTACTTGCCGTGGCCGCGGGAGTGACAGGGGGTTTGGGAATAATGCGGCTTCTATTGACAGCTGTTTGGGACAAATACGTGTTGTTCATCCTGACACTTTACCCAGTCGAGGAGGGAGAGGCAGGGGTAAACATAGTCAGTGAGAATGCACTAATCAAAGCAGCGATCGTAATAAAAGTGATGGCTGTGTGCTGTGCTTTATGAGAGGTCCTACACTCTAAAAACTACTAACTATGCCACATGGATGGATAAGCAAAGATTAAGCAACTGCAACCACACACATACAGTACATGTGTATATTTCAGCATAACTATTTGCATACGTTTTACTAGTTATGGTTTATTAGAAGTTGTAGTTATTCTTTATTTCAGAAAAAGAAAAAAAACTATTATAATATGTTCATTAGTGTGTATGTACTGAAAAAAACATAACCGCCAATATATAATGTCATGGTATGCAAATTATATGCAAATTAGATGCTTAAAATTTATATACTTATATACTTTGGGTCATACCTGACATTTTTCTAGTTTAGAGTAGGACTCTATCTCGTATCATTTTCAAACCACAGCCTTTTGAAATTTGGATCTCAAAAATCTGTATTTTTTAAATAATTCCTGGCGCCTAAAGGGGGCAAGAGACTGACAAAAATTATAAGGGCATTATAGCCTAGTACTTGGATACTTAAGTACATTTGAAGGCAAATACTTTTGTACTTTTACTCAAGTGAAAGTTAAAAGGGAGTACTTTTACTTTTACTGAAGTAATATTTTACCTAGTGTATCTGTACTTTAACTCAAGTACTTGGTTTGTGTACTTCGTCCACCACTGGTGTTAAATTAGTTTTGTATTATTTTATTAGTCTTTTTCATTTGTTGAATTACTTTTTTATGTATCTGTATTGTTTAAATTTTGTATGTGTTTTTTATGTAATGGCTCTCTATGCAACACTTGAGCCTGGTTGTCCTCTTTTTTCAAACTCTGTTATTCTTTTGAAATAACAGAGTTTGAAAATGACACAATGCAGGCTTCTCTATTTGTTCTCTATCACCAGATGCTGGTTTTTTAGACCATTTAAGTTGAAGAGTATGACAAGATGTAATCCTATACAGTTGCCAGTAGAACATTTTGTCTTTCAATCACAGTGTCTTGACTTAGAATGTAGTTGAGAGTATCCTTTCTTATGAATTATTTTATTATTCTTTTTTTTTTTGTAAATTTAAACTCTGGGTGAGTCTGTTTTCCTGTGACCTGTCTATAAGTGGTCAAATCTTTATCCCTATTTCAACACATTTCGCCCTTCTTCTCTCCAGCAGCTCCGAAAAGTACAAACATCTGTTTTGCAAGGAAGAAGGAGAAAGCACTCAAAGCCTGGCTATTCTCCGGAGAGTCAACTCCAGCTTCCATGTTCGTTTTTCTTCAGCTGGTAGACAGAAAATGTATGTCTAGACAAAGTGAATACCAACAAACACAAATCTAACTCTGTTCTCAAGGGAGTTCATTATCAAAGCACTGCTGTCTTCAACATAAGCCAGAAAGTGGTTGCACCAAACTTTACAAATTACTGGCATATTCACATGGGTTTTACACACGCTAATGTTCTCTGCACTACACCCACAGGTAAAGACACCTTTTATCTTTCTCTTATCCCATTCATCTTATCTCTATTATGATAAATACCAACAAGGTGTGGTATAATAGACTTAGGTCAGATTTAGAAAGCATGCAGGAAAAACGGAAATAAAAATAGTAGAGCAGGGGGAAATATTGTGTTAGATTATGTACATGCTAATGTAACCATGCTAGTAATAGTTAAAATATTGTTTTATCAAACTTACTGCTAACCAAAACCAACCAAACCCAGTTTTCAGACCCAATTGTAGTTGCTTGTCATTTGTAATTCCCACTCCATTATAACAAACTATATCTATTGCATTTACCCCCATGTACTTTGAAATTTCTTGGCTGGTGTTCATCTGGGGGTCCTAAGCGGGATAGGTTCTTGGGGCCTTGCCTCACAATGGATTTTTTGAAACATCCCTACATCAGTTTAACTCTAATTCAAAAGTCCCAGTCACAAAAGACTAGCAGCTGCAGATTACACTATAACAATAGTAGATGTCCATGAGGTGAATCTCATTTACAACATAAATATAAACTAAATCTAATTCAGCACAGCACTAGAAACTACAGCAAAAGACATATTGTAGATAATAACTAAAGATAATCTAACAGGGCAGACTCAGTGAGTCCTGTCTGTGTTCCACTAACTAACTATAACTAACTATTTTTATTCTTTTTAGTGGGACTTTAGTTTTCTTTTGCGGGGCTCTAAAATTATAACCTGACTTTGCCAGATAGAACTGCTCACAGAACATAGTCTGTTTCACAGAACCATCTGGGAAGGCTCCTGCTGAAAGCATTTGAGAAAGAGAGGTGCCTTATGTTGGAAACGTGTTAGGTGATTAGATAAAGCACTGACTAGTATCCGCCTACCACAAGACTTGTTTTAGCCTATTGTAACTGGAGTGTGGCCGAAATGAAGAAACAACAAACCACTCTAACAATAAACAGTTTTTGCAAAGTGAATCTGCAAAAGGAACGTTAATTAAAACTAAATTGGTAAATGAAACAAGGACGTCGGCCAAAGAAAAGAGCGTGTTTGAAAGACTACAAGATTTAGGATAAGCCAAAGCCAGTAGGAAGAAGAGCCCAAATATCTACTCCTTCCAGAAAATCTTTTAGTGCCACATTTTGTCACGTTAGCATCAATGCTAACATCTTTCAGCATAACCATGTTGATAACAAAGAAGAGAAGTGGACGCTTGTTTCATTTGTCAGACAGACAGGACCCCTACAGGCTACGGGGCACAAAGCCACCAATTATTTTGTTTATAGGCTGGGCCGGCCCTGAACAGGACTGTCTCTCACATCAACCATAAAAATGTCAGGAAATGTCTTTTATCCATATGGAAATCTACAGTGCATAGTGAATACAACCAACTGCCCTCCCTGTCTCACCACAGAGCCATTGCTTTGCTGGTGACCCCTCCAACCCCCTTACAGTTCCTCTTCAGTCTCCTACCTTCAGGGAGAAGGTACCAGAGTCTCCCATATTTCCAGCAGCTTGATTTAGCAGGTTGAAATTGCCCAGGGCATTGTAACATATCTTTGACTGGCTAATTTCTTGTTACTTCTATGTAAGTGTCTAGCTAGCAGCAATCTGCCCAGAAGCTTACTACCAACAACACAAACACTGAATCTGTGAAAAACTGCATAATCACAGAATGTCTTGGCACTAAAGGACTTGTGTATTTTTGATGCTGCTGCTTGTAAAAGGTCTATTTCTTTTCTAACCTAGCCTCTAAATAATACTGCAGTAAGGATATGCTTCAAATCCTGTCTGATTGCAAGTAAAAACCCGGAACTTTATTCTGGTTCTGATCATGGTATAGACAATACATTGAACTTTGAACGATTCAGTGCAAAGGATATTAGTGAACAGGCCTTAAGACTCCACAGAGAAAAGGGGATTTTAAAAGAGCCTCCCTGGTGCATGTGGGGCGGAAGAGCGCTGGTAAAAAAAAGCACTCAGAAGAGGAAAGTTGGAGAAGTACTGGTTCTACGAGTACATTATAGAACAAAAGTGGTCTGGAGCCTACTCACAGCAGATCTCAGGGATGTTTTTCACTTTTCTAACAAGGACCTGAGCTGAGCACCATTGAGTAATGACTGGAGGATGCATCTCGCCCATTGTGCAGATCTGAAAAAAACAAAAACAGGCCTACTTTTAACCAGTTTCTAATCATAATGGATTTTCAAGTCACACATTCCTTCTTTTTATTATTTATTTGCTGCCATCTTCAAGGATTATAATTTGGTTGACTTGGGGATCTCATTTGACTTTTTAATCTCAGCCTGGCAAAGGGATGGTTTGATCATCACAGAAGTTGGCTGTTTTTGTGTTGTTGGTTACTCTCAAGGAAGGTGATGAAAGTTTGAACATGTTCTGCAGAAGCTTTCACTACCATCTAAGTTTGAGAAAGACATTAGTTTTCAATGCACTTTCCTGTGAGTCAAAGATCACAGAGATGTGGGTCTGTTTTATTCAGCATCTATCGATACTAAATAAAACAGAGTTGTTTTTTTTTGGATTCTGTTAGCAGCCAAATGTCTCCTATCAATACAATAAATGTACCCCAAATTCATGAGTAAAACATGAGTTAAATGAGTTACTGTACCAGTAGAAATATAATCTCCACAACAATGATTTATAAATGATTACCTAAGGCAGCCTTTCTCAAATTGTGGCCCGCTGACGACTGGTGGTCTGTAAACGCCCCCTTGTGGTCCGTGAGGTGACATATTCGATTTTGAAATTACAGACTTTAACACTAAGTGTTGACAATTAAATCAATGAGTGTGTAAAGCCATAACTGTTTTGAATTGTCTGTTTTGAGGCATTTCTGGACTTAAGCAGTGCAGTGGACAGGTTTGCAACACTGCAACCATCTTGAATCAAAATAACCATGACCAGTGACCGCTAAGGTAAAACTAAAATACCAAGACAACAACATACAGTTTAAATTTTTTTTTTGACTGGGGTTTGAGGAGGACCCTAAACAATAATGAGTGAGTACAGATAGCCTACTACTATTATAGGTCTGTGTACCAGTTAGCCTCATGGCTACACCGAGAACTGAAGTGGGCTGTGGTCGTAAGAGCAGCACGAGTCTGGAGCAGCTGCTGCCACTCAGGACAATCTGTCCAATGGTTTTAAGCAGAGGGGACTTCAGAAGTCCCGTTGTACGGAACTCCCTTTCTATAGCCGACCCACCGCTCTTCTGTGCCTTAGCCCCGGTCTTTGCAGTCCTAGTCTTGCTGGTCTGATGAGGGAGGCTGTTTAAAAGGACCACTACACTTATTCTTCCAGAAGGTCTCCAGGAGTGAACAACTGCTCCAGACCCGTGGTGCTCTTCAAGTCAAGAGGCTAACTGGTAGCTATATATCACATTAGTAAATAGGTCCATGTAAATTCGTGTATGGGTCATTCTTTGGTTAATTCCTTTCAAAACAAAATAAAAAAACACAATAAGCTTCTTTTTCTAAAAATTTAAAACTAGTGTAAATTCAGTTTATTAATTTATCTAGGCAATTCTTAAAAAAAATACATTTAGCAATTTATTTATTTAGTAGCAACAGACAGACATAGTCTGTTCTTCAACCTCATTCTTAATTAAAAAGCTTGATTTCAATTTTTTTTTTTAAGTAATAGACATATGTAATATCCTATGGTTTGATCCGATTCCTTTTGGTTTAACTGATCTTCATGGATTGTATCACTGCTGCTCAGTTAGAGAAGGAGGGTACCATTTAAGGGGAGAACCTAATTTAAAGGTACAGTGTGTACGTACTTTATTAAAGAAACAGTGTACCAGAAATGGTGTGATACTATGGAATGTACTGGACATTAATATGAATAATGGTTTAAATTAATTGATTTACTAATATGATCTAGAAACTTTGTATCTTTAACAAATATACTGAAATGTAATTACTTGTAAATATAACAAATAATATTGATAAAAGATTATTGAAATAATTTAATAAAATAAACTTCAATTAAGATCACTAATTAATAATAATAGTAATATAATTTTTTTTCTGTTTTATGAATGAAACTTATACTTGTTTGTATTTTGTTTCGCTGTTTTGTTATGATATTCATAGCACTTTTATTTAAATGTTAAAAGGGTAAGACGCAATAAGTAATAACTTAATAATAATAATAACTAACTCAGCTTAAACTCGTTTGGTCATTGTTTTATATTTAATGAAATCTTTCTGTTTTTTGTTTTTAATCACCCATATGTCATAAAAATGTCATATCTTATGACACCCAGAACAATTACTTTATTTAATTGCAGGGATAATTCCAGAGCCATAACTCTACCAAGCCATCGATCACTCTATGGGCTATTCTCCTGTGCATGCCTGTAAATATATACCTAATCAATATTTTTCAAACAAATGTAATAAAAGTTTGCTAAAATTCTATGAACTAAAAACAAATAGTACAATGCTGTTATACTTTCTTAACTTTTGGGTGGCTTAGTCAGCATGTTTGCGCTGGCTTTATCAGAACACAAGTCTGAACAATTGAATAGTAGTTGCAGAATCAGTTTTCTGCACATAACTTTTTAACTTCTCATCATTCTGAAAAATGGCTTGCCGTTTGGCATTATTCATGAACAAAAGGCCTTGAGGGTTCAGATCGGAGGTATAACCAAACATATCAAATCTCATCACTCATCACGGCTTGAAAATAATCACATTTGTATCGAAGCCTTAGAGCGATGAAGTGGAACACGTTGCCATCACTTTGAATGACATGAAAGAATTACATAAGAGACATGTTCACAACTTTTTGGCATAAAAATGACATGAGTGGTTGTTGTGCACTATGCAAAGTGCCTCTTCGGATGAGGCCTTTCTGGGGGTATTTAATCAGCAGCTGTAGAACTGATCGGACAAGTGTTGACACAGTGATCTGCTGCCCTCACAGCCCCCTCACTTTGTTGGTTGGGATTTATAGGCTGAACTCCAAGTTTAAATGCTGCTACACTCCACTGGTGGAGCGGCGCACAGAGCTGATTTATTGGCTGTCCCTAGTATAATAAACCTTTGATAGGCCATTTGACTAATAATATACAGCCTCTCATTCAAGTGCCGGCCCTCCCGCCGACTGTACGCACCAGTGTCACATTATGGACTCAGGCTGCTCATAACTCCGTCTGATACTACACGACACCAGGGCACAGCCATTTGCACAGAGGGTATAACAACTACTATTTCATTCAGGACTGCCGGCTATTTGCTGCAAGTTGTAAACAAAGATAAAACTGAAGAAATATCTTCAGTCACAAGTTCACGCCTTCCATTGGAAACTGTAGTGTCTTTGCCTACAAGTTGTTAACGATCCTTTACTGCTAGGCCACCAGTGAACAATATTTGGATTTGCCACTGCTGCTATTATTGCAGTTGTTGTTGTTGCCATGGATATGCATATGCTCTTTACACAAAACAACAATGAGTCTATGCGAACAGAGCTGAGAAGTCACTGCAGGTTCTAAAGCTCCGTTATATCTGTCAACACATAAAAGCGGGGAACAAACGTGTCTCCACATTGACCAAAGTTTTCAAATGGATGCATTTTCAGTGACCTAAAAGCACGTGTATATGAGGTCACAGAAAAAGCAATGTTTTTGGAGATACCAGCCTCCACACTGTAAAAATAAATCTCTGAAAATTACAGTAAAAAGCTGGTGGGTGAGGTTAAGGTCTTGTACCAACACATGTATGTAATTTCTATTACTATATTACCATGAAAATTTATTATTTCACTGCAATTACTTGTATGTGATAGGATGATAAGTTCCCCCATTTTTAGTTTTTTTGATAATGCTGCACTATTTTATTAGTAAAAATATAAAGTGGTTAACGGTACATTTATTAAGGCCGGTACACACCGGGACGAATATCGGCGCGCGTTATTCGCCAGCATTTTTCAACGCGTTTTTTGTGTTCACACCCAAGTGATTTTCGCTGACGATGAGCCGAGTGAACATGCAAGTTCATTCCCTGACATTAGATGGCGCTTAATGTAAAACAGAAATACCCCCATTTGCTGTGCAATACTACTCCATAATAGTTCTCTTTTATCAAGATTTTTGTTTGTCATATAGTTCTTTGTGTTCCGACACCAACGAGACCAGCAGCTCTACATTCATCTTGCCTTGCAAGACGCTACTTGGCGTATATCTTCTTCGCCGTTACGTATGTGTGCTCGGCAAGACCGTTTTGTGTTTGAGCGCCCCTAAGTTGTGTTTTACTGTAACTTCAGAAGCTCCAGACACGTGAGCAAAAGCGCCAATCTCATTGGTCGTATAGTTTTTAATGCGGCGTGTCAAACCAAAAAAACGAACCCAAGGCGTTTTTTAAAAAATTATGCTTTTACGCGTGGCGTTTTTCGCGTTGGTGTGCACACTCACATTGGCGCCCTTTGTCCCGGTGTGAACGGGCCTTTATGGTGATAAACTAATTTGAATTTTACCCCCTTAAAGGCGGCTGCCAACAATGAATTTCCCCTACAGGGATAATAAAGGGATAATAAAAATATAAAAAGTGTAACGTGTCAGGCAGAGAAACCAAACGAAGACACAGAGCACCAGTTCAGAAATGAAGATTTATTTTTCACGGTTAGAATAGTTCAGGCTGGTCTCCAGGGACGGACAGGAACAAACAGGAGTCAGGAGTTAGCAATAACTGGAAATAGGTTTATGATCTGGTGTCGAGGAACTGGAAACGGCTCTCTTTGTACTCAGCTGATTATTAACGGGGCGCAGCTGGGCTGAGTCTGCCGGCGCTCCCGCACACCTGTCCTCACTCAGCGAACCTGTAGGGGAGGGGGAGCAGGAGGAGGATACTCCCGGAGTTGGAGGTGAGGGCTGTGCTGTAGCATGAACCATTCTGACAAAAAGAAATAAATAAAGCCTTGGCAAAGCATCTGAAGGAGAAAGCTCCAGAGAGACAAACAGGTGCTATATTCATAACTATGTATTAGGTTTTCTAGTATTAAGCATCAAATATTTAGCTTAAAACTCCAATAATTATAACCTTTTTTCACTGCATAGACTTATAATAGCTTTTTCACTCTTCAAGTAAAAGTTAGTTACTTTCAGTTTATGTGAAAAGTTATTTCAACCCATCAAATCCTTTTTTTTTTATCCTGTTGAGACAAAACTGTGTGAAAAACCAGACTGTTTCAAAGCCCTGGCAGGTGATGTATGATTTTAGGAGTGATCCATTTACAGTGTGGGCTTGTGCTGTGAAGAATCACTGCGTAATGACAGTATTGGATGTGGAGTGGAGGAGGGTACAGGGGTCACAGTTCAGGTCAGACTGGGCTGCTTGTGATTGGTAACTGAACTCTTACAGTTTGACTTCTTCATGAAGAGACCAAACGATGTCAAACATCAGTGTGTGTGTTACCCTCTTGTGCTACAGAGAGGCTCAGGCTCAGGCTCTTCAGAGCTCTAACACCATTAGATAACCACACATTAGTCAGACCTGGCTCCCGATTGTCCATGTAAAGCTTCATCAACACAGACTGCATTTAATAATGCTAATAATAGATACAGTAGAGTCCCCACACAACACAAATGAAAAGTAAAAAGATATTCCAGTATTTATTTGAGTTATTTTAATGTCCAAACATCAACCCAAGTTGCGAGATTTGTGTATTAATGAATACCCAAAAACTCTGTGTGCCAACAATGATGACAGACTGTTACGTTAAATATATAGATTTTCCTGCCAAACGTGCTGATTCCGTCTACCGCTTTAAGTTTTGTTAATGGGACATATGCATAAAAAATATACACATATTACAATGCTGTACTTGCTCCGCTTATCTTGAGGGAGAGATGTTAAGGTGTTAATAAGATGCAGGTAATAATTTGGATAATTACAGACTATCATTGTGGAACACTAAACAGGGTGCCGCTGCCTTCAAGGACAGAACACAAGGGCTCTAAAGAGAGCATTGACATGTTCATTAGAGCACATGTAGAACTCAGTGACATGATGTGTACAGGGCTGAAGTTGATAAATATGAAATAACCTGGAGCAGTACAATATGAGCCAAAAGAGTGTGTTCAAATGTGTGCAAATGGAAAGAACTGATCTGAAATATGGTCAACATTTTACTAAATACAATGGAAAGCTACCAAAACAAAGCAATGTAAAATATGACAAATGTCTGTTATGTTGTCTCTATTCTCTGGGCAACAGAAAGCCAGTAACCTGACTCAGATAGAACTGCTCACATGACATAGTCTGTTTCACTGAACCATCTGGGAAGGTTCCCGTTGAAAGCCTTTGTCATAAACTTGTTAGTTGATTAGATGATGCACTAGTATCCGCCTACCACAAGACTTGTTTCATTTCACATAACCAGAGTGCGGTAGATATAACAAGTTAGTTGGTTAAAACCCGAGTAGTTCTGAATAAGCTGCAGCTGTCTTAACCCTCGTTTTGAGAGACCAGTGAGCAGGCCGTTACAGTAATCTAACCTGCTGGAGATAAAAGCATGGAAAAGTTTCTCTAAGTCTGGTTCAGACATGATCCCTTTGACTTTGGAAATGTCTTTAAGATGATGATGCTGATGAGTCCATGATGACCCTTAGATTTCTAACCTAATTTTTAGATTTTAGAGAAAGAGACTTGAGGTGACTTCATCTTAGTTTCTGTGGCCCAAAGATGATCAGTTCAGTCTTGTTTTTGTTCATTTGGAAATGAATTTGCATCCACACTTCAATCTGTTTGATGCAGTGACACCTTTTCAGAGTGTGCATAATTATGGTAGGATACATCACAGCTGTGTATTAACTGGCCTGAAGGAAGCATGTGAAGATTGAATAAAAGGGGTCCCAGGATAGAACCCCAAGACATAAGGAGTGGTTGTCCCTCAACCGGAAGGTTGGTGGTTTGATTCTCACTCTCCCAACAGTTCATACTGTTGTTATGTCCTTGGGCAAGACACTTAACCCACCTTGCCTCCAGTGGTGTTCCAGCTGGAACACTGGTGAATTGAAGCTTAATGTAAGTTGCTTTGGATAAAAGCGCTTGCTAAATTACTAAATGTAAATGTAAATGTAAGCTAGTAGTTGAAACCATTTAAGGGCAGTTCCAGTGATACCTATCCATTCCTCTAATCTCTGTGACAGTATTCCATGGTCCACTGTATCAAATGAAGCACTCAAGTCCAACAGAACTAAGACAGAGACTTTGCCTGCGTCAGTGCTCAGACGGATGTCATTTGTGACTTTGATAAGTGCAGTCTCAGTGCTGTGATGGGGCCTGAATCCTGACTGAAAAGGATCAAAGCAGTTGTTAAGAAATAGAAAGTTAGTAAGTCAGACATATTTGTGCAGAGCAATAATACGTACAGACCTCTTCTTCAGTCAAAAATTAGACATAGCAGTGAAAACAACAGTGAAATATGGGAAATCCTTACTGCCTTATTGAAAACCAGTGACTATTGTTTCATAAAAAGTAGGACATGAGCCACAGACAAGTTACAAAAACATACAGTATTTTACTGCTCTGCGTCTGCTTGAGAACCGCTGGCAGATTGAGTCAACAATAATTTGAGTACAGACAAGTATGGGCCTGTTTTAGGTTTGACGACAAAGTAAGCACTCAACAGTAAAGCGGCAAAGCGTTGCTTTCATTTTTGAAAGCCCTTTCAGATGGTTCTGTGTAACACATCATCTGGCAAGTCAATCTAACAAGTAAGAGCAGGTCTTTCTTCAAACTTCAAAATCTATTATTCAAAATCTATTTCAAGCCTTGAACCCTTTGACATCAGAGGTCAAAGATTATTTTCTTCACATCAGTATTGGAAATGCACCTATTTTACTTTTTTCATATAGCGTCAGTGCTTAATTTTGCTTTAAATATGCTTTATATTTCATGGACATATGACTTATAACACAAAATAGATATAAATATGATTTGGACAAGACTCCACAAACAAGAACAAGTGTACAAAATTAGATCTGATCACACCCCATGCTCTGTTTCTGTTCTGCCTCAAATCTACAAACCCCAAAAAGTTTGATTTAAGTTCAAGGTAGCCACATGTCCAACCAACATAACTGATCTATGAGTAACTGTTCTATATAAAGCTGGGCCTCGGCTTATTCACTTCAATTTTTCATTTAGCACAAGAAAGACAACAGTGTGAGTGCAGTAAAAGAGTACAGATGCCACAACACAGCGAGGAGGGCTCAGAAAGGAGAGAAGGCGACATAATGGATTGTGACAGGAAAGGATAGTGAGCAACAACTTTATTACACCCAAGCATTGAAAATAGAAGAAAAATGCAGCTGGGTCTCTCAGAAGCCCCTGCCTCCAGGACTCTACGTTTTTGTCTGCATTTGCATTTTTCACATTTAAGGGCCTATTTTTACAAGTACAACTTCAAAAACTGCCAAAGGTAAAACAGTGTGTGTATAGTGTAAAGTTAAATCGCTGCCATATTACTTCGAAAGAAGTTCTGCATCTAGTTATTTCTAAAAACTCTTTTATAACAATCTAATGTGTTAGAAACACCTTTTGTGTCCAGAGATAAAGCAGCCTCTTAGATCTTTCATTTCCAAAACTAAAATACAATCATTCTTATGTCCATAAGGGAGAACAGTTGGCTTTCTGAGATATATACTATATATTTTTACTTATTTTTTTACTTTTAACATATAGTGACACAGGACTGGAAACAGGGAAGGAACAATTTGTACTTTTACCAAAAAAGTACCCCCCAAATCTATAAAATGCATGATACTACATTTGCACTGCCTTTTCCAATAAAACCTGGATTTTGTGGCCTACACACAATGTGCTTGGATACACAACAATTTTGAAGGCATGGTTTTGGGGGAAGGCTACTGTGCAATTAGTAGTGGCTTAGTAGTCTACTGCATAAGCCCTTTTTCTGATCCTCTGCACATCCCACATAATCAATACTTTACGGAAAAAACTGTTTTATACAATTTAATGCCAGTCATTTGCCCCCTGGTGGAATTATTCATGCTCTGCAGTCAATAACAGGCTCCAGGCTGCCTTTACAGAATGATGAAGAAAAGGTTAAAGTAAAAGCATCTGGAGTCAGTTGATCCATTAATGCTTTTGCTTTAACCTTTAATATAATATAATTAACCTTTTAATATTATATACATTTCAAATATGTTGCATATGCAGTGATTATTAAATTACAAAGATTTGTTTTGCAACATTATGAATTAAGTCCCACCTATTTATGGTCTGAAACAAGTCTATTGTTTTCTGGGTCTGAGTGAAGCTTGTGCTGCTGAAGTCTTCATATTCTGTTCAAGGAGCACATCTCGTATGGGCCAGTCCGCCTGAGCTATGCCTCTGTCCTGCAGCTGCTGCAGCCTCTGCTTCTCCTCACCTGCCCCCGTCTTTGGAATCACACTCTTCTCCAAAAGCAGAGCTGAAGCTGATGTTGACGTCTGAAAGACTAAAAACCCTTTGTCAAACAGCCTGAAACTAATGCTTTTAGTCAGTGAACCTAATAACAGCCTGATCTCTTTATTATATTATGTACACTACTCATTTGTCTGATTATTATATTCTGTCTAAAACCAAGAAGATTAAGCAAAGTGTAGTGTGTGGTTATTACTGATTAGACAATGCTGACTATTGCACATACAACTAATGTTGCATACTTATCTTTACCATATAATGAATACAGTTTATATATTCTATTCTATGGTTTAAATCTCTTCTATTACAGTTACTACGTTACTACCTACTTACGTTACTGTTATTATACATTTACAAGACGCTCTTCATCGTCAGCTAATTAGTGCAAACAATCATGGACTGCTCTCTCCAATAGGTGGATGCGTTTATCAACTAATACAATTTCTTTCTTGCTTCAAAATGACTTGAATATGACCATATAAGTTTTATTTAATTTCTCTTAAAATCAGATGTTTCTATTTGCAGCACTTCTAAATGCAGTGCTAGCTTCTTTTGAATGCAGTCATCCATTGCTTTGTCAATGCAATGCTGCCTGTTTTGTATGTTGGTCAGGCATGTGCTGTAAACTGAATGCAGCGGTTATCTACATTTGTTGTCATATTGAAATGCAGCATATGTGTTGTGGAATTGATGCTGTTGTTTATGTTGTTTCTGAATGTGCAGTGCAGTGTTACATTTGTGAATTGCAGCGTATGTGCTGTAAGAGTGTTGCATGTACTAATGTGTATTTGTATGCTTTGAGCTTTCTCAGCCACCGTAGTCTCGTCATCATTTAGTTGAATATCCAGCGATTGTTGTAAACATAACCTAATTTTCAATATTTCATTTGCTAATAGCTCTCTTTTGTCTCATCAATGTTTACACACAAAAATACATGTCTATTATTATTATTATTATTATCTATGTGTAAAATAAGAAATTCAAAGGACACAATTTGATGTATTTTCAGACACATAAAAATGCAAAGTTCAAGAGAAGGTCCTAAAAAGGATAATCTTTGGAGTAAAAAAGAACACACCAAAAACACTCAATGTATCACATTTGATACAAAACTAATTTCATATATCAAATGTAACAAAAAGGCAGGTGGTGTAACTGAAGTGAGCCTTCATATTTATATCCTGAATAATAATCAAAGTATAGCTGCTCATTTAAACTAAATGCTATGGTACAATAGTTCCAACTAAGTGTTTAAGTGGAGCATTTCAGAAATAGCCTGCTGTAGAGCATAGCCTAGGCAGCCTCATCACTTCACACATATCACTCCGCTGCTCAAGTGTTATCAAAAAACAACTAAGCAGACCCACTGTGAAGTAGCCTGAATGCATGTCTTTATATAAATGAACCTATATGAACTCAAATCAATATCAGGAATAATTGAGCATCACATCACATTGAATATTATAATGAAAATATAATATTTTTCTTATGACATATAATAGCTATATCTTATACAATTTTAAAATATACATAGTTTAATTAGTTTTTGAACATGGAATCAGAATCTTTAAAATGTTATGTAGTTAGTCAATACTGACAAGGACCCCCTTAAAGTTGAGGTGTCCTTTTAAAGCTCTTTACCTTTATATGATAGGATAGATAGGACAGCAGTCGATCGATAGCTGTGTCCAAATTGACACACTAATCCCTATTTAGTGATTACGTCCTTTTGTAGTGGTGTCCAAATGTCTAGTGACGAAAATATAGTCCACTCAAAATTTCCCACAATGCATTAGTAAAAGTAGTGAGCCGCAATGCTCACTAGAATGTCAAAATAAACCATAATGCTTTGTGAATTGTTGGAGGTGAGCTTTTATTTATTATATACCATCAATGGAGGTGAGCAGCACAACCGTAATGTCTTTAAACTGAACACAACCAATTTAAATGAAACAACTGAGAGGCACAAGTTTGACTTTCTGTGGAAATGTAATCCATCATTAATTGTTGTAAATAACACGTTATGATGTAAAATCACTGACGTTAGCTTATCTTAAATCATACAGACAGTCTTTTGAGAGCTTTTCTTTTGAGGCATAAAAGAGTTGCAATAATCCAGTCAGTTTCAGTCATTAATAGAACAAGAGTTGTTGAATAAAACACTTCATCTTATTTACATTAATACATATCACTAGTGTTGTGTTTTTTTTTAAGTCTATTATCAGCGGAGTTTTTTTTAAAACATGTACGCCAGGGTCATGTGACAAACATAAAACAGCCGTGTAGTGTCCAAACAGTTCATTAATTGAGTGCACTATATAGTCCTCTATAGTGCTGCACTTTATAGTCATTGAGAGGTTAGGGACTAGGTTGTACAGTCGGACACAGCCAGGAAATAGGGTGTGAGAGGGAGGGGGGACTGACATTGGGCAAATGACACGAGTGGCAGTCAAAGCTGGGTCTCCTGCATATGCGCTCTACAAGGGGGCTTTCATTTAAAAGCTTAACATGTTTAGATAGAACAGGACCGGACCGAAGTGTGACAGATAGAATCCAAAACCTCCTGTCCCCTGCAGAGGATAAAAATGAAGTGCTGGGATTCGGGAGGGTATATTATTGAGTTGTGATCCAGCTCATGCTGTTGTTTATGCAACATTTCATAGAACCTTTTTTCTCCTAAGCCCTATATCTCAGCAGGTGCCAACACAATATTCACACAACCACGTCCACTGTGAGCGAATGAAAAAGTAAGCATCGCATTATGTGCTGCACGGGCGCCCCCCTCCCATGAATCTCCATGATGGGCTCTTCAGAGGGGACACTCTTTTAAAGTAGGGAATGGAGGCTGTTGAGGGCGGCTGCACCAGGGAAAAGAGAGCACCATTTATCAATGGTCTGAAACAACCACTGCTGGCATGCGTGGCTGGAGAGGAGGCATTCATCTCCTTCAGCCAACGTACAATAAAAGCCCCCTCCCTGCCCTGGAGACCAGCACCAGCCTCAGCAGTGTGACAGAAGACCACATCACCGCACAGCGCCAGCTCCCTCTGAGTCTAATTAAACACCGCTATTAGGAAACCGTAGGAGACACAACAGCAAAGTAGATCTTCAGCAGGAAAGTGGAATGTGCTGCTTTTGTCTTTAATGTGTGTGGAGGTTTGCAGGTATTTGCATACACCTCATGTAACGGCGAACAGTTAGACTGGAGCTTCAGAAAGTCTAAAAATAACCATAAACAAAGCCACTTTGTAGAGTGCTATGAAAAACACTTAAACAGAATGTAGGTAAAAATATCACTCTCCGAGTTGAGATACACTTGTAAATTAGGTTTCCCACTTGGCTACATTTTCTATATTGTTTTGCATTTTGAGCAGATGGTGGAATGTAAATGATATTCACGTCCAAGCAAACAATGAAATAAAAATGGCTCACATCCATTGTTTAATCACTTTTTATGTGGGTTTAGGTTTTATTCTCTGCAAAATATCATGTTTAATAAAATAACACATTATACACCAATGATTTCTTTAAAGATTTCTTGATAAGATTAGATTCCAAATACGACATATCCAGGATTTTGTGTGGCTATTTACAAATTAGTCTGAGAACTCCCTTTTTGCAGATTTTGAGTAAGCAGTGAATCAGGCAATAACAAGAATGTAGTTTCCGCCTAATCTACCTTTATGCGTCATGCCTTTTGTATCTTACACCGGGTCAGAGACATATTGTACTTATAATCCAGTAATCCTGTCCCCTAGATCTTGTGAAAATAAAGCACTTTTCTTTGATTTCAAAGATTTTCAAATGCCACTAATCCCTTTAAAGCAGTAATTAATTGAGTAACTAAGTAAACTCTGGCAAAAAGGCAAACATTTATTTTTATTTTTTGCAAAAAGTGATTTGTTTGACCTCTGGCTTTGTCGCACTCGCAGTAAGACCAGTCATGACTAAACAGTGGTCCTTTCCCATAGTGCTCTTTACTAGCATGGCTTTGCATTTCTGCTGTGAGGTGTCTTAGTGATGGCGACCTGTGTCCTTAAACCAAAGGAGGTTATATTGTTTTACTTGTGCTTTTTAAGCCTAGTGGAAGCTTTTAGTTGTCTATTTTGCAGACGGAGTCACAAGTCAAGGTAGCGTTCTGCAGGCTTTCATCTCAGCTCAATGAAACACCTCTTTCTGTGCTTGGTCAACTTACTTTGTTCTGATCTTTTATTTGAGAAGGTTACAAACAAACAATTTATCATTCATGCTTGCACACAAGTGGGCCCCAGTAGAAAACAAGTGACAAATGAAAGTATGATTGAGATTGAAATTCTGAACAGGGGTGTTCTGTGGAGGAGAAAAGTTATTGAGTTATTTATGAACATTCAATTTGTTCTATTTCTGCTCAAAAGTGTCAGTAAGCAGCACTGCCAGATGTTGGCAAATGTTCTCTGATATGGGTTTGATTAATATTTTAGCTGTGCTTAATAATACTACCATTAATTTGCTGATGAATCTTTGCTATGTTAAACATGTTAGCCTGCTAATTGGAGCAACACTGTTTGGTTTGTAATCAAGTTGTTTGCATTCAGTTATTGAGTTGTATATTTAGCCTGTTAGACCTTGCATCTTGATGTGATCATTTTGTGATCTGTTTATTCATCCTGATTTTTCATTCTTTATGAGAATTGATTCAATTTTTACCAGCTTTGTCCTATTGAAATAGCTTCACAGCTTTTCCCTAACACCCAAAAGCTGCAGTTCCATAGAGCTTTGCCTTTTTGAAGAGAGTCGATGGAAATATGTCAATCCCTGTAAAATCAGATATAGTGGACCTCTGACTGCAGTTGCCCGTTGCCAATACAAACTGGTCTCCATGGGAGGGTTTGGCTAATTACATGTTGTACATGCCATCTAATGAGGTTGAAATGAACTACGCGGGGTTCCTACTGTTTCTTCTTTATAAAAGTGAAACTAAACTCTACTTTTGCTGTATATTGTGCTATGTAAAAGTTCAGACTAAAAAATCCGGTCGATTAGATTACAGCTTGCTTTGATGATTATTACTGTTTATGTTATTACTTGCCTTAGTTTTACTAAGTTTACTAAGAGTTTAACAAACTCTAGTAAGAACCCAAACTTAGTAAAAATTTAAATAAAAATGTTTATGTAGATAGAGGAATGAAAACCAAATGTTTTTCGTAAAATAGTCTATTGTTTTCCGTTGGCTCTGCAACATGTGTAAGAAAGCTGAGAATTGGGTAACTTCAGGGTTATCCTTTGGATTTGGTATCACACTTGTTCACTTTCTATTGAGGAAGAGCGCTTTGGAGACTTGTGCTGAATGCCTAACCTGTCGGGGCAGGTTAGGCTCTAGAGAGAGAGGATAGAACCAACCAACAACAATTTACAAGCTGCCTGAACTGAGTAATAGCCCTAGTTTGTTCAATTGTATGTCAATTATTGAAATAAATGTTTGATTCAATTATTTTGAAAACACAAAGATATGCTTCTTCTTTAGAAAAATATATCCCTCAGTCCTAATAAAATCACATGACTTCACCTAAAATACATTTTACATACCAGTTGTGCCTCCTTGTGCAGATACAAGTCCAAACACAAAATCCTCAGGCTGACTATATTCTAAGCAGGTCTAATTTACAGTGGGCCATATGTAGAGACTGATCAGGGCTACATGCACTTTAACGATCCATAATGCAGATGCCCTTTCAATCTGCAGCCATCCACGACGGCATAATCACAGCTGAGCCCAGTTCCCCGCCTTCATATTTTCCTAGCATCACCAACCTCCAACCAGCCCCAAATTAGTCTCTGTCCCTGGAGACAATCAGGAGATTAGACAGTATCATTGGTAATAACTACATTTACATTACATTTATTCATTTAGCTGACACTTTTATCCAAAGCGACTTACATTGTTCTAATGTAATTACCAGTGTTACAGTCACTGGAGGCAAGGTGGGTTAAGTGTCTTGCCCAAGGACACAACGACAGTATGAACTGTGGGGAGAGCGGGAATCGAACCGCCTACCTTCCGGTTGAAAGACGACCACTCAAACCACTGAGCTACTGCCGCCCCACTGAGCTACTGCCGCCCCAGTAATATAACTAATTATATTAAATCATCATTTCGATAGCTGCTGTGCTGTGTGCGGGGCACCGGGAGGGCTGTGAGCAGTAAACAGCAACACAAGGCCAATACATATTTATAAGAGTCTTTCTCTGTGTGCAGGCCCCGGCGCTGATGGACACCCAGAATCCCTCGCCGCGTCTGGGTCGATCATGTGAGCGTCTGTCCTCCTGAGGTGAGTCATTCTGATCTCTTCTGACAGGCCTCGTCTACCGGGGCTGGAGCGGCGGCCCATAGAGAGACCAGGAAAGTGAAGAGGAGGTGTGTGTGGAAAGTACAAAGACATAGAAAGAAAAAAACAAAGGAGATGAAGAGTGAAGGCAGAGGTACAAGTCTGCATTGCCCAAACACTTGCCCCCAGGCCTGCTTCCTAGTGGCTCAAATTATCCACAACAACATGCCAGAAATAACTCGTCACAAAGGTAGCAGCACAACACTGGACACACAATATCTAGACTGCTTTGGAAGGCAAAGGGGTTCTTTTTCACCTGTAGCTCCAGTCATTTGAAACAGTCACATGATAAAGGTTTACATGAAGCACATCCTTTTACCATTAATCAAACAAAGCTTTACAAATGACTAGTCTAACATAAGAAAGGTGCAAATGTTCAGTGCTTTTTTACTGTTTTTAATGGATACTTAAGAATAACCAGGATCCTTTACACAAGTGAAAATCTGCTGGATCTACAAGGAAGGTGTGTCTATGGTGTTAATCATCTGGTTCCAGAGATTTAAGGACTCAGCCGCAGATACAAAGGCTGCAGATCTGAGAAGCAAAGGGATAAAAAGAGATGGATGTACCAGCAGTTTTTGACAAAGATTTGGAAATGTGGAATCCTTGACAAGTAGGATTGAACTAGAGGCTCTTGTGAGGAACAACAAATCCTATTGTGAGTCCAGCCTTTTACTTTTCACTGAGTCCTGGTGGAAAAATCACACCCTGGACTCATCTGTGGACTTAAATGGATTTAGACTGATCAGAGAAAACAGAGAATCCTGACGTGGTAGGAGCCTGCCTTGTGTGTGATGGTGCTGTCCGGGCACGTTCCAGTTAAAGAGAAGATCTGCGTCAGGGTGTTGGACCGTGGCAGTGGGACCGAGACCCTGTTGTGTACCAAGGGAGTCACATGTTGTCGTGGTTACGGTTTACATTAAACCAAGAGCTGCACCAGACATTGCCTTTGACATCATCAGAGAAACTGTTTTTAGGAACATAAGAACTCCTTCTTCCCGACTGCAATAAGACTGAATAATCAATCAGTCAGCAGATGAAATCTGAATCATCTAATTTGAAGAGACCTAACAATCAATTTTTCCCTTGGGGATTAATAATAGTAATAATATTATCTCACACTTGTCCACCAGGTTGTTTTCCATAATCTAAAGTCTTTCTCAAATTGTGTTATGGGGACCACTACTAGCCTAACTAGTTGGACTAGTTGAAGTGGTCATTGCATGAAACATGAATGAATTAATTCCAAGCATTTAATTAGGGAATTTAGTCACTTGAGTCAATTCATTATGTTCATACAGAAATATTCATGTAGAAATTAAAAGATTTTTGTAAAGTATTAATATACTACTTGTTGGCCTTAATTTACTGCCATAAAGAAGGTACTTAAAGAGCCAAATAAGTAAGTAAGCAAAACAACCTAGTGGTACTTTGTGTAAAGAGAACCCTGGACTAAAACAGTTTGTGTGTTTACAGGAGGTCAGAGGTGCTTGCCTCTGTGTGGACAGGGCGTTAGACCTAGGTTCAACAAAGTGAACGACAAAAGGGCGTCTGTGGTGTGTGGCAGACAACAAAAACATCTTGGGCAAAGATCCCACAGAATGTTAGACAGCTGTTCTGATCTTATACAAGCAGGCTTTTTAAAAACACATTACATTTTGATTTGTTACTATAGATTTGTTGCCTTCTGAGCTGCTGTTCTCTGAATTAGGACTTAATGTATTTCTCTCTTACAGTACGGTTTGTTCTGCTGTTAAATGCAAAGTTCTTTATAGTTTAGGTTGTGAAGCCCGCCTCTTCAATGGGACACGGGCCAAGGTCCAATAACTTACATTTTGACAAGCAGCAGCACTCTCTCCCCTTTTCCTGAATGTTTTATGCTTTTAGAGAATGTACTATATTTTTTCATCCTCTCCCGAAACGGATAAGAATAGCTGTAAATGTACTTATCTTGTCTATTGAGCCACACAGAACACCATTAAACTTCTGCGTACCATATCCTCTTTTATGTTGTGCCATCACTTTTTCATTGAGCTCCATTGTCGCAAGATGCTGCGCTGTATTATTTCTGACAAGCAAAATGATGTTGATGGTCTTTTTCTTGTTTGTCCGTCTCACTCCATAAGCCATGGGAACGCTCCACAATCATTTTCATATCTAACTCTAATACTGTTCATGTATGCCCGGCAAAACCAAGAGGATGTTCCATATGGCAGGAAATAGGATTGCCATGTCTGGCTGCTCATATTCTGCAGCATTCATTTTGAGCATAATAAAAATCAAATGGGCATATAGTGGCTGTGAGGAGGTCCATGACTCTTCAGAAGCCAATATCATAGCTGTTATAGGAACATGGCTCGCCTGTTATGGACTAAAAATGGGGCTATTGTGGTCTAAATCCTTGTTAGCACAGGATGCTCTACACATTTCTTCTACAGCTGATCCGTCATTCAGCAAAGAGCTCCCTCACTCTGAAATGGCCGCCCTGAGAGACACTGGCATTTAATCTGTCCCCATTCCCCTCTTCCAATTTGCCTCTTGGCCGAAAAACTCTTCCAAGTTTCTTCCAAGCTCATGATGAAGCTTCTCCATGCTCTCTCCTCTCTGGGGTTTGAGGTGTGTGCTGGGAAAATTGCCTGTAATTGACCAGTTTTCCAGTTTTACACACATTTTGTATTTTTTTTTTAGCTTTGCCTTGTTCCCTTTAGCATTGTTTAGTTTGTTTTTAACAGTTGTTGTCGTAGACTTAAAAGAGTAGAGCTCTATTCTCTGTTTTTCAGACCACATCTTTCCTTCCCTTACCTGCGTAAAAGTGATTAGAAGTCCACCATCCCAGGGTGTACCCACACCTAATGTGCTGATGATGAGAAATATAAGTGTATTTGGGGCATTAAGTTAATTAGTAGTTGATGATTTCCCTGAGGAACGCGAGCGGCACCCTGGCTGAGCTGTATTAACATCATGTGTTATTATAGGCAGAGAGATGCTAATTAAAGGTATGGAGTGTGTCTGAGGGGAGGCAGAACGCCCCCTCCACACACTGCCTGTTCTGCGCCACACCACACCTCAATTACAACACAAACGGTGTCAGACAGGCTTAATGGTCTGAGAGATATGGGCTCGCACCGGCTAAAGAGGGTTATTCTCAGCACTTAATGACCAGGCACAAGCATCAAATTATCGTGTAACCACTGTCAGATTAGTTTACCAGCACACACTCCAGAGCTAACATTCAGGCACATGTTCATACATAAAAATACCTAGCAGAGTGACATTAAAGTAACACGTCACATTATGGATATGGTTCAAAAATTCAACTTGGTGCTGATAATAATGAAGTTAAAAAGTTGTTTTAATAATAAATGTGTCTGATAAGTAGAATGAATAGGTCACCCTGTTCACAAGGCATTAAAAGGGGATAGTTTAGTCAATGTCATAGCAATGCAATAGGGTTCCTGTGTTGACCAAGCTGATTTATAAAATGCATACATCTCCAACATGTCTCTAACCAAATCAAATGCTTTTATGTTTAAAATCGGCGATAAGATAAAAAAAAACATACGTATTGTCAGTTTTGTACTTTATTTGGTTCTACAGTCGAGTCTGTGAAGATTGAGGTTGGAATGGAATAGACAGGTTTTTAAGGTTGGTTGGCTTAATTTATAAAAGAAAGTAAGGTCCTCCTGAATTAAAGTTTCTTTTATTAAAGAATGTGAGGAGTGGAGGCAATAATGTCATATAATAAGGCATTGTGATGGCTCATGTGACGTTGGCTAATAGGCTCGAATAATGGTTTCTAGACTTGGCACTGCGTACTACACACTATAAGTCTGAGCAAAGCTGGTTTTATTGGCCTCCTCTAACTGTATTTACTGTACTCCCCAAATGTTTTTAATGTAGGCATTTCTCTTCCAAGCATCCTGCCTTTATCACTGAGCATTCTGATCCACGTCTGGATAAAACCATTTTATGGCAGCCTCCTGCAGAGATGTCTTCTCACTCTCTCCCCAGCAAGCTCAAACAAAGAAAAACATCATCCAATTAAATCACAACATCTGTTGGAGATGGACTCCATGCATAGATAGCGCTGCACTATTTGGAATTAAGCACCTGAAATAATCCTTTCTGGTTGCGTCTGGAAATCATGTTCTGTGTTCAGGTCAAATGCAGTTTTCATTGCCTCTGAGTCGTGCCAGCGTCAGGATCACTTATGTCTGGATCCTGCAGAAACACATTTCACGGTAAAACAAACATTCTGTTCATCAGGTATAGACAGACAGCTATTATACTTCTGCTGCTAATTATTGAGCTCTGCTGCAGGGGGAAAATATTAATGGTTCATATACAAAATGTAATGGCTTTACACACTGAGGGTTTCCCTAATCACTCTTGTTTCCAACATTCTTTTGTTCAACGTTTTAATGAAGTTTCCCATAGAAAACTTCATTATACAAGAAGGTATACTTTCAACTACTAAATATGTAAAGAACCAGTATCTTACATGACTCAATCCAAATTGAAATGCCCACATTTGAAAGACTCCTTCACATATCTGTTTGTGATGTATTTACCTGATATTAACATTGTCAGGATTCCTCTTTTGCCACAGAGCTCCTTCTGAGAGGAACACAATACAATTGTTACACAAAATATTATAGCATAATATTCGATACTGTTTTTATAAAGATATTTTTGGACTTTTTTGCTCTATTGATAGTTGACAGTAGGTTGACATTGGGCAAATGACCCGTCCAAGATTTGAAGATTCAAACCAGGTCTCCCGTGTTCTTGCGTACGTGCAAGTGGCCAAGGTTAGTGTTGGCACCAACTTTTTCCTAAACCACATTCTATCTCTGGAGTTTGAAAAATTATACTTCTGAGCCATCAAAGGTGTCCATATCTTCTACTGTAATGTATTGCATTACTGTTCTATTTAAACATAATCTGCATAAGCTGCAGGCAGTATAACATTTTATAATTTTGCTATGCTTGTCATAACTGGTTTGGAAGACCCTGTATAAATGTAAAGGTGCAGGAGATTAGGGGTTCAGATCCCCTGGTGAGCAAATACAGCCACAGTCCCAGTCTATGCCAGTTCCAAGCCTGGGAAAAATGGAGAGGGTTGCGTCAGGAAGATGTAAAAACATTGCCAATCTACTCATGCAAACTTCGCTGTGGTGACCCCTGGATGGGGATAAGCCGAAAGGAACAATGGGATGTTTGTTAATATGTGATCAAACTATTATATATAATTCTGTATACATTTCTCTAAATTGCCAGAAAGGCCCAACTAGATTTAATATATTTCTAAACAGCGTTGAACTTGATGTAGTATCTAAATTCAAATACCTTGTTGTAACTTTGGATTCAACATCATCGTTCAAAAGTCATATAAAAAGTGGTACAGGTCATTAAATTTAACATTAAAAAGTTCATATCTTAATTTAACTTCTATTCTATGATATTTTCTCATATTGAATATTGTTTGACTAGCTGGTCACTTACTGGTTCCACAACTCTTGAAAAAAATTAAAGACCTTTTTATGAAACATCATTGAAAATACTTGATGAAAAAAACTTTTTCACACCATCACTAGTAAGTAAGTAAGTAAATCTTATTTATAGCACCTCCACACTGACTTTTACTGCTGAACAGGTGAGGAAACAACTGCAGAGACTCAGAGTCCTGAAAGCTTGTGCCCCCCAGCTCAGCGGAGTTCTGCATCAGATCTTCAACCTGAGCCTGAGTCTCCAGAGAGTCCCCCTGGTGTGGAAGACGTCGTGCCTTGTTCCGGTCCCGAAGACGCTGCGTCCCAGCGACCCCAAGGACTACAGGCCCGTGGCACCGACCTCTCACGCCATGAAGACTCTGGAGCGACTCGTCCTGGAGCAGCTGCGACCCATGGTGCAGCATCTACAGGACCTACTGCAGTTCGCCTATCAGCACCACCTCGGGGTGGATGACGCCATCATCTACCTGCTCCACAGAGTCTACGCCTACCTGGACAAACCGGCCATCACTGTGAGAATCATGTTCTTTGACTTCTCCAGTGCGTTTGACGCTATCAGGCCGGGGCCGCTGGCTGAGAAGCTGGAAGTGATGCAGGTAGATGCCCCCCTGGTGTCCTGGATTGTGGATTACCTCACTGGCAGACCACAGTATGTGCGGCTGCAGAGCTGTGTGTCTGACACTGTCATCAGCAACACCGGGGTGCCGCAGGGGACAGTCCTCTCTCCTTTCCTCTTCACCCTCTACACCACAGACTTCAACTACTGCACAGAGTCCTGCCACCTTCAGACGTTCTCTGACGACTCTGCAGTGGTTGGATGCATCAGCGGTGGTGACGAGAAGGAGAACAGGACTGTTGTGGATAACTTTGTCACCTGGAGCGAGAAGAACCACCTCCAGCTCAATGTGATAAAGACTAAGGAAGTGGTGGTGAACCTGAGGAGGACTAAAGCTGCTGTGACCCCCATCTCTATCCAGGGGGTTAGTGTGGACGTGGTGGAGGAGTACTGTCTACAAGAAGGGCCAGAGCCTGCTTTGACATCTGCAGGACTATACTCAGGATGTTCTACGAGTCTATGGTGGCCAGTGCCATCATGTACGCTGTGGTCTGCTGGGGCAGCAGTCTGCGCGTGAGGGACACTAATAGACTCAATAAGATCATCAAGAAGGCCGAACATGTTGTAGGGGAGGAGCTGGACTCTCTGACTGTTGTGTCGAGAGGAGGATGTTGTCCAAAATCAGGACTATTCTGTTTTTTTCCTTCCACCCGCTCCACAAAGTACTGGTCAGCTGCAAGAGCTTGTTTAGCAATAGACTGTTACTGCCACGCTGCTCCACGAGAGACACAGGAAATCATTTCTGCCAGTCGCCATCAAACTTCTGAACTCTGTAAATTCTCCGTAGTCACTGTGCAATATTCTGCCTGCTGTACAATATTAAGTCCACTTGTAACTTGTAAACTTTTAAACTGTACATCATGTGAATATGTAATATGTTAATATGTATCATGTGAATATGTAAATAGATGGTATATTATATTGTTATGGTATATAATAGTTTATAGTCAAGTTACACTTGTTACTTTGTAACCAAAATTATTTCCCCTTGGGGATGAATAAAAGTAATTCTGATTCAATACGTGCAAGGATTGGGATGATAAAAAGGTAAATAATTCCTTTTTTTAATAAAAGCATTATAAAATAAAGTTATATAAACTTGATTAGAATAAACTATTATATAAAGGTCTGGAGTCCTTGAGCTGCCTTTTACAAGACATTTTAGTAGTGAGTGACTTGTGATGCATTAACATAGTGCCATAGTTTAGTTGGAGACAAAGAACACATTGATAAAGTGCATTTCTTCTGAATATCAAGAATATTTGCTGGAGTTCTTCACCTTTCAGTTTTCATTGCACTGATAGAAAGGATGACTGATATGTAATTTGCTCTGGAGAGATTTCTGAAGAAAATCCTTAATAAGCTGCAACATTTCCAAATGTCAGTTGATATTACTCAGCGCTCCGTCAAGCCGTATGGAAGCACTTTCCTTCCGCCGCTCCACACTTCCCCTGCCATCTGGTCACTTTACTTAAGACATTATGTGACACAATACCTGCTGAAAATTATCATATGCATATATTTCTGGTTGTACTTGTGGGAGAAACAATTGTTGCTGGGCTTCATCAACTTACCCAGTCATCTCATTCCAACAGCCTAGGATAGATAATTAGCTTGTTACTCTTAATGAGGGGAAACATGGAATGTAGCCCTCTGAGGGAACCCTTTAATGAAGTGGAAACTTAGCATCTTCCTGCAACAAAAATGAAAAAAAAAAAAAAAACTTATTGTAATCAGTCCCAAGGAAAAGAACCATTTAATTTTGAAGACAAAAACTAACAATGTATCATGGGCTGGGTCTCTATTTGATTGATCACTTTTTGAATAAACTTCAATGTTTACAGTAAAGCGTTAATCTTCTCTTGTTTGAGGTCAGGACTGTTAACATTCATGCAATTATTTAATAATTGACTATAGGCTTTAAAATAGCAGGTTTAACTCAGACAAATAATGTATGGTATATGATATGATAACATGTGGTGCAGACAAGTGAGGGAGTTGGAAAGCTTTAGGATGAGGTACTTGTAGGTCTACAGGTGAAAGCTCTCTCCATGGCACTCTCGTGTCTCCAAAAGTATCTGAAGAGCTTTCTCCAGTTGCTTTAATTCATCAGTTAGGTTAACATTAAGGTGAGTTCTGAATTAAGCGTTGATGTAGGGCTGTTTTGTTCTGGATATGGAGGGGATGTCATGTTTGAAAAATCCCATTTACAGCCAAAAATTGGTCATTTTTTTTGGTCATTGTTATATTGTCCACTGTTAACATGCCGTAAAGCTATTAATAATGTTTTATACATGGGTCAAATACAAATCTTCTAAATAAATCATTGCAATCTCATAAGGGAGAGCTTTGTATTTGGTGGTTTGGTTTGTTTTACAAATCATGCAAGCAGACCTATTATATTAAACTCAGAAGCCTGGTACAAGTTATTATTTTTGTTTAATTTTTTATGCTATGGCATTTGAGACCACGGTATTTCTTGAAACTGGTTATCACCCCATTCCATTGTCACCACTAGGTCTTCTAAAGACTGTCAAACTTATTGCTCACTCAGAAAGATGATAAACCTTGAAGAAAGAATTGACACTGACAGCTTTTCTCAAGTGGACGCCTGCGATGTCACAAGGTTAGATATTATGCCACACAAGCATCCACACCTAACATAACGCAGCTTGTTACTCATTTATTTCAAACTGTTAAAATGTAAAAATAACTATGGATCAAAATAGAGATGTTGTCATAAATTTTGTCAAATAATAATAATATAAGTGAAGATTTGAAGAGTATTTTACATTTAGTTAAATTTGTTACCAGCAAATGTGGGATGAATCGTCAAAGTGAAGTGTTCAAGTGAAGTGGCGCAGTGGCTCAGATGGTAGAGCAGTCGTCCTCTAACTGGAAGGTTGACTCCCCCCAGTTCATATATTGTCATTGTGTCCTTGGGCAAGACACTTCACCCACCTTGTCTCCAGTGTCTGTAGCACTGCTGTATGAATGTGTGTGACTGTAGAGGTGTGTTTAGAGGTGGCCAGAGAAGGCTGTTAGCGCCTTGTGAATGAAAGCCCCCCTCTCTGTCGGCCCCAGGTGTGAATGTGTGTGAATGGAAGCATCATATAAAGCACTCTGGGGGCCTGAGAAAGGTACAAAAAAAGACAGCTACAAATGAGTTGGCTCAACTACATGTACTATTACAAGTTCTAGTAGTACTACTAGTACCATAATAGTTCCTGTTACACATTCACTTATTTTCATTCATTCATTCATTTTCTACCGCTTGGTCCAGTTAGGGGTCGCGGGTGACTGGAGCCTATCCCAGCAGCTTTGGGCCTGAGGCGGGGTACACCCTGGACAGTGGCCAGTTAGTCGCAGGGCTGACATTTAGACATAGACAGTGACAAACAACCAGTGACACTTTAGATTTGCCAATTAACCTGTACATGCATGTCTTTGGATGGTGGGAGGAAGCCAGAGTACCCAGAGAGAACCCACAGTAACACATGGAGGACATGCGGACTCCTCACAGAAAGACCGGAGTTGGCCGAGAAATTTTTGAGTCGGCCGGGTTTTGAACTCACGACCTTCTTGGTGTGAGGCAGGAGTGCTAACCACTCTGCCACGTGCACCCCTATGTTCACTTATTTTGAAATATTATTTTACTGCCCAATATCTACCTGTAAAAAATAAAATAAAAAATGTTTAATGAATATATGCAAATGCATCTACTTACCTCCCACCTCAGGTTACAAGGAAAGCTAAAATGATTAGCATTCCAAAAGCCTCTCTGCTTACCTTTGTCTTTAGGCTTTAATCAAGATATTCTTGCCAGCATTATTCTGTAACTGTAGATTGTTAAAAAATCTTGTTGCTATATATCCCGGCCCTACTCTAGCACTCCACTGAAGGAGGTAGAGGAAGGAGAGGCCTTGAGGAAGTAGAAAAAGTTGCCTTGAGCCAAGACAGTGCTGATTGAATAGTGCTGCCTACCGTACAGGAACCTGGCTGCAGCTGCTGAAAATGGCTCTAGTGCACTGACTGCTGCTTCATCTCAGAGACACCACTCATTTGTTTAGGCTTTTTTACTGCAGCTCTCACACTGTGGAGCCTATCCACTATACCCAAACGTTATATACCAATTTTGGCCTGTCTGCCTGTGTGAGAAGCCTCAACTCCTGCTGCGTGGACTTAATTAGCTCCAGACTAGAGGTGCGGGGAGCCCCCTAATTGGTTTCATTTACCTGGACAGTCATCTGTTGACAAGGACTGGCTGAAGAATCTCTGTGGGCACTCGTGACATGCCTCCAGATATGCATGAGGCTAACACATGGGAATGCACTCGGTGGGCTCATTATTTTAAAATATGGACACGTGCTAAGCAGGTTTACAACGTTTCCAGAGCCTCCAGAGATCAAGCGTTTGGTGACACATTTTCTGTCAAAGTCTTGCAGCGCTATATCCAATCGATGGGAGTTAATGGGTATGATCTAGTGTGTGCATGGATGCCACACTGGGCTTACCTTCTTCCTTAACAGATCAACACACACATCACATTGATGTGTAGAGGCAAGTGACACACAAACACAACACACATGGCTGGAGTCCGGCTAGTCTTCTGTAATGAGGCAGGCAGCTGACTTCACACACTGCCCCAGTCATGCCCCAGTCTGTCTGCTAATGAGGTCCTAATGTAACATTTGCCCCTCTCTGGCTGGCATAAAGGAGGCTGTGTAGAAGCTAAATAGCAAGTGCAGATTTCCCACTGATCCCAAACGGGCCTCAGACGCAGACTCTTTTTTTTTTTGGCCTTTTAATTGCTTACTTGCCAACTCTTACTCTTTCAGTTTGGACAATATTTCCATTGAGCAATTAATTAACATAAACACCCAGAAGATCAGAGATGAGGAATGAACTTTTTAGCCTGGACTTCTGGCAGAATCACGCAGCAAGGCACAACATAAGAGATTTGAGTGTGACTTTTTATGACCAAAGGGATGCCAGCTTTTAATGTTCAGCTTTCAATTATGTGGCATATGTATACTAAACAAAAATTTGAACGCAACACTTTTGTTTTTGCCCCCATTTTTCATGAGCTGAACTGAAAGATCTAATAATTTTTCTAAGTACACAAAAGGCCCACCTCACAGGTGTGGCATATCAAGATGCTGATTAGAGAGCATAAGTATTGCACAGATGTGCCTTTGGCTGGCCACAATAAAAGGCCACTCTAAAATGTGCAGTTTTACTGAATTGCAATAACATAAGATAGTAGTCCAGAGGTGTAGGATAAACTTGAAGTTATTGTTACTATGCCAAGGCACCAAAATAAGAGACTTCAGTGTGACTTTGTATGACTAAAGGAAAGGCTGCTTTTTATGCTTCACATTTTTATATCTCTATATTTTGTTGCCAACCAACAGTGGCTGGCCGAGCAGCAGTGAGCGATGACTGCATGGTGAGCCTAGCTTGCATTAATCACGTGGAGAGATAGGGGCAGTCAGGGAGGAGGCAAATAGTTGCTAGGCATTTCTCACACACTGCTCCCCCCCTCGCTGCTACACAACATTATTCTTTCTGGGCTGTTGCCGGACGATGCTTTCTCTTGTGGCTTTCATTGTTGCCATTATCTACCATGTTCATATCTCTCCCAGTTTCTGATGCAACATCTGGGTCCACAATTAGTCAGGCTTTAATAAAAATCATCACACAAAATTAAAAAGATTGATAGAACATATTATTTTTATCGCACGTCTCCATTTTTATACGAAACTGCTTTTTAATTTGGATACTAATGAGGCCATACTCAAAATAATTCCTGATCTTAGTTGTGTTTACTAATGATAAATAGTAAAGTAGAGCAGCAAATTTTAAAAAATAACACTGAAATTAAGAACAATTGGCTTAATATGGGTGACTCATGACCATTGTTGATGCGATCTCTTCTTTTAATTTTATTTAATTTATGTAACCTTTATTTATCCAGGAAAGTCTGTGAAGATTCTCAGTCATCCAGGTCATTTTGACAAAAAGGATTAAAGCAAAGGCGTCCAGACTTGGCGTCCGAGATTTCAAGGTGAAGACATTCCATAAAGATTGTCAAATCTGAGTTCAACTAATACAAGAGCTAAGCTTTATCTCTAGAGGGAGCGGTTTGACCTTAAACTAACTCTGAGGCTGTTCTTGTTTCAAAGTCGTTAGCTTGAAAGGGCAGTGTGACTCCTGATGGGAAAGTCCTAGCCCCACTGAGATTACAAATCTGTTTTGAAGGGGAGTCCTGGTCTTGTGTGGGATGGGACTATTGTAATGTCTTTAGTGGTAGGTGAAATCGGAGTTCCCGGAATAATTTTTGACTTGAGAGAAGTGTGAACACATGACCCTGTTACTCAACTAGAACAGCACTGAAATAGTCAGTTCTTTCCAATTCCTGGGAGTGCATGTGGACTGTCATTTGAATTGGAATGCACACATGGGCTTGCAAAAGGCTCATAGTAAGTGACACATGGCTGATTTGCCATCTTCCACCTGACGCAGGTGTGGAGGAGCCTTCTGAGTTCTGAGGTAGGGACTGTCTTGACTGTTCAACATAAAACAAAGCTTGTCAACATGGTGAAAACAGCACCAAGGTCATAAGCACACGTGAATTTCTCTTCTTACTTTTCTGTAACACCTATGATGTGACCTATAGAATCATTAATAATACATCTCACATCCTGTTTTCTGAGTAATAGCTGCTTCCTTACAGAGCCACTAAATGCAGAACCAATAGATTAAATAGATTATAGAATAGATTATTCCAATGTCCATCACTCTGCTGAACAAAGAAAAACCATTGTATTAATTGTGCGTTTTATGTGATTTTTTTCATGACTATTGTTTTTACTAATGTAATGATTTGCATCTGCATTGCACTTTAGCCCAAGACAGATTTCCCTCTTGGATAATAAAGTTGATTCCGAGCACAGCTGTAAACAGGTTTCATCCTACTTTATTCTTTCACCGGACCTTCGACCTGGTTTGGCCAAGGATTAGTGAAAGTTTCATCCTGGGCGTGGTTATGGTTGCATCATGAATGTCTCTTAATTATACTTAACACCAGGCCAGTTTAAACTTGAGTCAATATGTAGCAGCGTTGATGTGGTGCCCTACAGTTGAAAAGCCACTATACAGCTTGTCTGGGCACAGCTCAAACTCTGTTACTGCTATCATCAAATGTGACAATAATGTTGCCTCCATTAATTGTAATTGGGACTAATTAGGATGGAGGGGCTTAACTGAGGTTAGCTGGGGTGAGTCAGGGGGACATATGGGACAAGGGCTATATGAAGAGTCTGCACAAACTAGGCACTTGTCCAGTTCAATTATTATTGTCTAAAACCAGCTAATGAACTCAAATCACCAGTGGCACTCACAGAAACTCAACAATAGCATTTATCAGTGAGAATGGACAAAAAAATGTTTTTGGATAGGACCTGGATCAACACAAGATCTATTAATGTCCTCAACTGCTAACAACATGTTTTCGAAATGCAAGTGAGCCACACTCAGCCCGGTCATGCTAAAATGGATCCGGATACAATCTTCTGCCCAGTGGGTCAAAATATAGAAAATGCCAACAGTGGGGCTCGGTGCTACATCTTAGCCCCCCAAACTCCCCTTTAAACAACCACTGATCCTGATTTTGATTATTTATATCCAGAACAATCATGGCAATCCTCATATGTTTGCAATCAGAAAGCTGTGGGTTTTTGTGGCTTTAGAGGGTGATTTTGGCTTATTAATTTCCAAAGATCAAGTTCGAACATTGTTTCCCAAAAGCCTGCTGGTGTTTGTTCTAACTTACCCAAACTGTCCTTTAGAGGTCATTGCTTGCCGGAGTAAAACTTAAAATAAACTCTGGTCTCTGTGCTCAGTCAAATGATCCACAAGCCACCCTGGAGTTTTTTTTTTTATAATGGCCTTTAAATTGCAAAAGCCAGCCTTCTATCACATATCATCTTAATTGGCAGCCTACACCAATGGAATTCCCAGATTTGGCTTGCAAATCCAAAGCAAGCGCAGCTTATTAAGAATAAATGTGCTGCAATACGCTGATAACATTGGAGTTTTAATTCAAAGGCAATCTCAGTACTTCAAAGACAAAAAAAACAAAAACATTCTCTTCCTATGGCTTCCATGGCTCTGTGCAGCAGTGTTGCAGTGGCTGTGGGTTTAAAAATAAAACCGTCTTGCAATGCTTTTCTGGACTTGGTTTCTCTCACACCAGGACGACTTTGGACATGAGCTTCCTTGTGACAGCAACGTGATGAGGATGTTACACTAGCCCGCCACTGTTCAGGAAAACCAGTGTTGTGTTTTGTCTTGTGCGCTGTGCCATGAAACATTATATGACTAATGACATATTTTGCTGCCACTACGATGATCTACAACCCGCAGAGGCAGTTTGTCTGTCTGAAATCTCTCCACGAGCGATCACAAAACCACTCATCACACTCTGGCTCCCTCTCCTCCTCGTTTAATATTTCCACCTTAAGATTTCTGTGAAATGGATGCTTGCTCTGTCAAGGTCTTGATAAAAGGACATTCAAAAATAAATGGCAATCAATAGTAGTACAACTTGACAAAACATACCCAAACCATGAGAAAAATGTCATCTCGCAAAATATGTTATGTAAATCTTGACAGGCTCAACATTATTCTCCAGAAGTCATCAGTGTTTTATTCACCTTTTACCCTGCTACCAGTCATCCTGTTTTAATCACTCTTCAGTGGGATGAAGAGTAAGAACAAAAGACAATATTTCAAGCCTGACTGAGAAAAAGTAGGCTGTTAATATAGATCATGTCTGCAGCAACAGGAACAACAACGGATTCTTTTACTCATAATTGACCACCTTTAATATTCATACACATCTCCAGTCATTGCTAGTTTACTTTCCCTTTCGATGGCAAAATGGTCAAGAAGGTTTTAAAATCCTTATTCTATCAAACTCAAGAGATGCACTACCTGCTTGTTTTCCTTTAACCTTTTTAACTCATTTTAGCATAGCTTTTCAAACACAGCCATAGCCAGCTCAAAAGCATTTCTTTTGCTTTTGCTCCATAGAACTTGTAGTACTTGAGTACTCTGTAAAACAGTACATTGATATTGGCACATCCCTAACCCCAAATTTACACCAACAACTAGGCCGTGGAAAGGCAGGCCCGCAAAGACGTTTTACTCATGTCTGCTTAAAAGCGTCAAGCGTCCAGTGCCGTTCCTGCTACCTCTGCGCATGTGGTCTTCATCATATTTTTGTGGATATCCTCGCTTCCTCATAAATCATTTTGGCATACATAATAATAATAATGTGTTAATGTTAATTCAAGTTGTGTGCACTAATTAGCATCACAGGTGTGTACAATCTTGTAATCAGTCAGTGGGCCTATTTATAGGGCTTCAGGTAGTCACTGTGTTGTCTGGTGACATGGTGTGTACCACACTCAACATGGACCAGAGGAAGCGAAGGAAAGAGTTGTCGCAGGAGAATAGAAAGAAAATTATAGACAAGCATGATAAAGGTAAAGGCTATAAGACCATCTCCAAGCAGCTAGATGTTCCTGTGACTACAGTTGCACATATTATTCAGAAATTTAAGATCCATGGGACTGTAGCTAACCTCCCTGGACGTGGCTGCAGGAGGAAAATTGATGACAAATCAAAGAGACGGATAATCCGAATGGTAACAAAAGAGCCCAGAAAGACTTCCAAGGTGAACTCCATGCTCAAGGAACATCAGTGTCAGATCGCACCATCCGTCGTTGTTTGAGCCAAAGTGGACTACATGGGAAACGACCAAGGAGGACACCATTGTTGAAAACAAATCATAAAAAAGCTAGACTGGAATATGCCAAACTACATGTTGACAAGCCACAAAGCTTCTGGGAGAATGTCCTATGGACAGATGAGAAAAAAATGGAATTTTTTCCAAGGCACATCAGCTCTATGTTCACAGACGGAAAAATGAAGCATATCAAGAAAAGAACACTGTCCCTACTGTCAAACATGGAGGAGGCTCTGTTATGTTCTGTGGCTGCTTTGCTGCATCTGGCACAGGGTGTCTTGAATCTGTGCAGGGTACAATGAAATCTGAAGACTATCAAGGGATTCTAGAGAGAAATGTGCTGGCCAGTGTCAGACAGCTTGGTCTCAGTCACAGGTCATGGGTCTTGCAACAGGACAATGACCCAAAACACAGTAAAAAACACCCAAGAATGGTTAGGAGGAAAACATTGGACTATTCTAAAGTGGCTATGAGCCCACTGACCTATTGATTGAGGATCTTTGGAAGGAGCTGAAACATTCCTTGGAAAAGACACCCTTCAAACCGGAAACAACTGGAGCAGTTTGCTCATGAGGAGTGGGCCAAAATACCTGCTGAGAGGTGCAGAAGTCACATTGACAGTTACAGGAATCGTCTGATTGCAGTGATAGCCTCAAAAGGTTGTGCAACAAAATATTAAGTTAGGGGTACCAACAATTTTGTCCAGGCCTGTTCCATGAGTTTATTTTTAAAAATAATTCCGTTGAAGCATGGTTGAAAAGCAATGTCTGACTTTCATTGGTTAACATTCATAGAATTTTTATTTATTGTTAATTTTGTCAGAATAAGTTTTTTCTGTGACCATTGTGACTTTTTCTTTCATTGACCGAAGGGTACCAACAATTTTGTCCACATGTGTATACACCAGTGCCAACCTTCTGGTTATTGGACGACCGATCTACCACCTGAGCCACTGCATCCTAAATGTTTAAGATAGAAAACTCTCTGACTTTCTTGAGTGGTACTCAGAGAGCCACTTGAAAAATAGAACTCCAACAATTTTAGACGGGGTGGCACACCTGAGTTGTCGAGAGTAAAACAAAAAACAGTTTATGTGCGGCTGAAGTGAAATTGTTGTTCTGTGCTGAAGAGTCAGTGTAAACTGGGGGTGAGTGTATTCACTAAGAGTGACGCCTGCTGTTATCTGATCTTTAAGAACTTGACTGAACCAACATTTCCAATAGGTTAAGTAAGTCTATCTTAAAGTAGCATATACTTTACATAAACAAACTGGGATGTGCTAAATACTTTCAAAGCAGTTAATAACTAACACTTTGATGATATATTTTATAGCAGGAATATTAAAAGTCTACTGAGAGCCGAATTAAGCAGTATCAAAGTCTTTCCTCATGCCAGTCTTTTTCTTTGGCCTCTCTTTAATCCTTGAATGTCCAAGTTGATCTCAGGAGAGCTAGAGGACTGTTGTGCTTCAAAACCAGGAGGTTTTAGAGTTGTGGCACCCCTGTGTTTTGGCTCGGTGCTGTACACCTGCTCCCCGGCACCTGCACGGCAGGGCTCTGTAGACTCAACAAATGTCAAGGCTCATTTCTCTCTTTATTGTCTGGAGAGGTCAGGGAAGAAATGAGGAGGATTGTAGAGATATCATAGCAAAGCCCAGGTCTCAGTGAGATTTGAACCTGTCCCTGAGCTTGTTCTGATGTGTTTGATGATCAGAGAAACTGCTTAAAGTAAATGCCATTCAAAGTTTTGCAGAGGGATTTAATTCCTCTTCAATGAGAAAGAAATTCAAGTGTGATGTCCCGCAGTTTAAACAACAGAAGCTTGCACTTATTAGAATTTTACCTCTGGTAGTTAAACATTTGAAATCTCAACAGCTCTGCATCCCGTGTGACTTAGTATAGAACTGAAGCGTTAGTTACACTCCCAAGTGGTATATCGCACCGTCACACCGTCTGCACCTGTGTGAATCTAAAAAAGTCATGCTGTATTTGCATTAGAATATTTTACACACTACCTCCCAATCTGCCATATCAGATGTGTAAAACGCCAGTAATGCAGAAGAAAACATTCCTGATACATTCTGCATTTGGTGTTTTAATATTTGTGTGGCAGGTTTAGAAAAAGCTTAGAAGTGGAGCAAAATAATAAACAAACTTAACAATACCTGTTTGTTGAGTTTTCTCTACAGTATAACAACATTAATATTATTAATGCACAACCATCCCCTTGGGTTCTACATTTATTAATGAACAATATCTAGAGTAGGATACAAACAAGAATTTTACTAAACACAGAGTAAATAGAAAGGCCATTAATATTTGAATCAAAGCCAACAAAGCATGTAACCTCTTCCTAAATATTACCTCACATTTTCTAGATGGAATCAAATAGGTTTCCATTCTGTTCTGGAAAAGTCCCATGATTTATGTCCACCAGCCCAACCCTCTTTGCATTTAATCACCATACATCAGTGACATGTGGAGTAATTAATGATGAATAATGCCCCCAAAACTCAGAGTAAGGCTTAAAACAGTGTTGCAGTCTGAGTCTAAACATTTCATTTGACACAACGTGTGTGTGCTGGATTGCAGTTTCCTTTGTGCAACCATACATCTGGGGGCCACCCTTGGGATTAATTTAGCACAAAAGAGGCATATAACATTTTGAAATTAAGGATGTGCAGGGTCAGCAAACATGTCCTTTCCGGAAGACTTGTAATGATTTCTATGGAGATTTCACTTCAGTACACTACTAAATCATTCCATAACAGTACCACATTAAATTTACACACTGTGCAGCTCTGAGTTAAGGGTTAAGTTACTTTTAAATATTGTTTTTTTCAGTGCTTGTTTACTACGTGGACGAGTTCAGACTTGGATGTCATGGATGTTCATAAGAGGTCAACCAACACAGGCTGAAACACTCATAAACATAAGTAGGAAACTCCAGGCTGTATCTAAACCAAGCCTCTCCCATGGAACCTCTTAAATGGTCCTCGTGTAAGGGCGCCGCCATACGGCGATTTTATAGCGAAATACAGCGATATACCTCCGTCCACCAGAGGGCAGGCTCCAAAAGCGGAAATATAAGGAGAAACCCAATGGCGACTTTACAAGTGTAAAAATCATGTTTACAGCCTGGTACAAAAGATGGCTCCGGTCTCTGGAGTAAAGTTTTTATTACGTGACAACTCTGGGGGGGGGGAATTTTTGATTAATATGTTTGTTTATGTTATCTAAAAACTATTGTTTTACTATGGAGTAAAAGCCGAAAAGCCCGGATGTAACGGCCATTTTATTGCCCATTCGTAATGACAATATTGGTGAATAGGGGACCAATGGCCGGATATCATCCATATTTATACAATCTATGATCTAAACACTCTTTTAAATTCATCTAGATACTTCATCATCAAAAGTATTACTCTTAAGTTTCTCATTAGCAATATGATAAAAAAGAAAAGCCTGGCCTTAATGTTCATCCATATCATTTTATGCACATGACACGCACTACCCTTCCCTGTAGAATCCTGTTCTGACCAATGGGCTTGCAGCACTAGTCCAGGTGATGAAACAATGTCCATGTTGCATATACATTAAATGGGGCGCAGTAGCTCAGGTGGTTGAGCGGTTGTCCTATAACCGGAAGGTTAGCGGTTTGATTTCCACTCTCCCTGGTTCATACTGTTGTTGTGTCCTTGGGCACATAACCCATCTTGCCTCCAGTGCCACAGCACTGGTTTGTGCTGTGGCACTGACCAGCACTGGTCCGGAAGAGAGCAGCGCAACCGTGTCTTTAAACTGAACACAACATGTGAGAGACACAAGTTTGACTTTCTGGGGAAATGTAATCCATTGTTAATTAATAAACCGTTGCAATGTAAAATCATTGACGTTTAAGTCATGGACAGACTTTTGAGAGCTTTCCTTGTGAGGCATAAAAGAGTTGCAATAATCCAGTCAGTTTAAATTATTAAAAGGACAAGAGTTGTTGAATAAAATGTATAAGCTTTTTTATATTAATACCTAACTTAGTATTAATTAGAGGTGGGCAGATCGATACTAATATCGATAATATCGATACCAACTTTGGTATTGGTATTGATTGATACCAATGTGAAAATATCGATACTTAAGTTTCAGTTTCTCTCGTTTTGCGACCTGGCCGTGTTTGTCAAAATGCTGCTGCTGTCACAGAGCAGAGCAAGCTCTCAAGAGTGCTGCTCGTGCTCGACACTGCTCTCCTCCCCCTCTCCTGTGTTGTACCGTCACGTGACTCACCACTAGCGCTACCACCAGCAGTCAGGCGCGCACGCGCTCAGCCGCGCATGTCTAACAGCAGTCAGTCACAGTCAGTCAGAGGCGGAGAATGGCAGCAGAGAGAAAGAGGAGCGTTGTATGGCTGTATTTTCAGGCTGAAAATGAGACAACAGCGACTTGTACCATTTGTAGAAAGTCTTTAACATACAGTGGCAATACAACTAATTTGTACAAACATATGAAAAATCACGGACCAGAAAATGCAGAGCTGCACCCCCTGGCCCCGACAGACCCGCGACTCAGAGGCAGAAGTCACTGCCAGAGGCATTTCAGTTTGGCAGAGAATATCCAGGTAGATAAGAGTGATGAAAGACATATTTTAGTCATCTTCAGCATTAGTTAATAATAATCAATAACTGGTCATTTGTTACTTTAGTCAACTTAAGAATTATGCTAAGACCTAGAAACATTTTTTGTTAACATGCTACTTGAAAAGAGAATTTGTTTTTACATTTTTTATATTTGTGAAGTAATCATTTTGTAACTTTGTTTATTTAAATAAAACAGAAGTAACCAAAAGTTGTTTCTGAACAAAAGCTTTTGTAGTACTGATTAATAACCCAAAATGCAAATCACAAAAACAAATTAAGTCATGAAAATTCATTTAGATTTAGGTTGAAGACGCATCCACCTTAATTATTAAAAAGTATCGGTATCGGTGATACTGGCCCTGTATTTACTTGGTATCGGATCGATACCAAATCTAGCGGTATCGCACACCTCTAGTATTAATATAATTAAGTCTTGTAATTTATTAGGTTCATTATTAGCGGCGTTTTTGTACACATGTACGCCAGAGTCAGATGAGTAACGACAACAGAAAAACAGCTGTGTAATGTCTGAAACCGTTGAGTGCTGTACTATATAGTGATTGAGGGGTTAGGGACTAGGGAGTGCATTTGGACACAGCCTTAGTTGCGGCTGGCCAAGCTAGAGGTAGTAGGTGGTGGTCGGGGGCAGACACATTCACCCCTGTCTGCCCCAGGGGTGAATGTGTGTGACTGGGGGTGAATGGAAGCATCATGTAAAGCACTATATAAATCTACTCCATTTACCATGCATATTAATTACACCATTGTACTTGTATTGTAGGTCTGTGTTAGAATTTTGTATGTTTTTTATCTCATCTTTTTAACGCTGCCCAGAATCAGAAACAATGTGTTTACACCTTCAAGAACGTTTGTAAACGTTTGATTTAGAATTTATTTATTATTTTTAATGTAATCCTTTTCAGGACACATGACAGTTAGGCTGGGGAATTCCTCAAATGACATAAAAACAAATGTCATAAAAACTAGGATAAAACAACAACCAAAGCCAACTTCTCAAACTGAGTTAGAAGCCAAAGAGAAAAGATGTATTTTAAGAAAGAAATTTAACAAAGGATAGTGAATTGACTTGTCTGATTCACAGTATGGAGGCTGGAACTGAAAAAGCAATTGCAATTTTCTCTTAGTCTTTGGGACGTCGAGAAGAGACTCATCTAATGACCAGCTGACCTGAGAGACTTTGAGGGAAAGCACAGGACCAGGTTGGATAGATAAGGTAGGGCATGACCATTAAGACAACATGAAAAATACAAATACAATTGGAAGCCAGCAAAGATATGCAACAATTGAAAAAATGTGCTTTTGCGCACCAGTTAAAAGCAGCAGCATTCTGAACTAACTGCAAACGTGTAAGTGACGTGTGACTAACCCCCACGTAAAATGCATCACAGTAAACAAACAAGTTGTATAAAAAGCATGGATTAAAATTTCAAAGTGGTGCTGAGAGAGAATAGGTTTAACTTTAAGCACACTAATCTGTGAATCGAGTTTTAAATCTCAGACAATTCCCACGCCAAGGTTTTTGACTGTAGGCTTTAAAACTGTTAAAAACAGGTCTTGATGAAACTTCTTAGTGGAGATCCAAACTATATTTTTTATCATTTCATCAATACATTGTTTTGTATTCTCACAATTGAGCAGTACATACATTTGACTATCAACAACTTGTAAGTGGAATGAGATGCAATGATGTCATAAGGAAGCAAATGAAAAAGCTCCTTGAGGCCTCCCACACATGGGAGGACACAGAGTCACCAACATCTCCAGCTCTGGTGTGAATGTGTGAGAATGTTCAGAGGTTTGAGAGTCATTAGGCACAAAATGGCTGCCAAGTCTCCACCAACCAGTGTGTGACTGTGGAGTCAAGGCTCTCAAAGCACTCTGTAAAGTGCTTTGAGAGCCTTGAAATGAAAAAATTGAGAAGTCTAATCCAATAACAAGATAATACCGCAATATTGCATTTGGTCATACAGTAAAAAATATATATATATCACTCAAGTTTACAAATAAAGCAATGCCAAGCAATTGTGTGCATTTCATAATGCTTCTTTCTGCATGTTTTATTTCATAGACAGCTCCACTCCGCTGCCACTCTGCCAGTATCTCAGTGGACTACTGAGGAGCCTGGACACGGGGCGGGGGAGGGATGATGCAGTTTCCAGGGACACAGAAGGTCCCGGGGGACCCCCTGCCGCTCTGCAACTCGGACCATAAGACGAGTTGCAGAGCGGCAGCGGGTCCTCCCTCACCCGCTGCCGCTCTGCAACTCGTCTTATGTTGCAGAGCGGCAGCCTGCGGACCATAAAAAAGTGCCTGCGGACCATAAGACACAGGCACTTTTCCTCCCACTATTTGGTGAAGAAAAAGTGCGTCTTATGGTGCGAAAAATACGGTAAGTATTTTACTCGTACTGAATGTTGGCTCAAAGATGCACTAGACCTCAACACAAAGAGATATTGTAGGTCAGTTAAAAAGAAGAACGTTTATTTATGAGGTTTCACTTCCTAATATAGAAAAGAAATTTAACACCTCAATATTTCGACACAGCAGAACAAAAATACAGATTAAACAAGTCTGTCCAAGTCAAACTCAAATGCTCAAAAAGACTATTATTATATATATATATATACACACATATATATATATATATATATATACACATATATATATATATATATATATATATATATACATATATATATATATATATATATATATATATATATATATATATATATATATATATTAGGGCTGGAGCAAGTTAACACGTTTTTATCGCGTTAACGTATTAACGAATTAACGCCGACAATTATTTTATCGCGCGTTAACGTCGGCCGATTAGTATGGTGAAAGACGAATGACTGCACGTATGAGCCGCCTCATCCAGAGCTTTAAGTGGGCCGATGCGCACCTGTACTCAGTACCGCCACTTTTCCGTGCGCCCAGAACGTGCTTTTAGCGTACTGGTACGCTCATTTCGACATCTGTTTTAATATAGGTTTTAATCCTTTGCCTGCTCTGCCGCTTTCCAGAGTGCCCTTCACAATGCACGCTTCCTAATTCCCCACCAAGAGCAGAGACTACATTACCCATACACCCTTGAGTTTGGCAAGTGAAAGGGAGAGGGTGTGTGAAATGCGCGGGAACTGCATTCACATGCTCTGACTGTAATGAAAACACAAGAGAGACATTTATATTGTTTATATTGTTATAATGTTATGATTGAAGCTCTGGACATAACTTGTTTTTCTATAACAAACTAAACAAAATATTAATGCCCTGTCAGTGGCAAATATTTTTGGTTTTAATATTTAATTTGATTACATTAATGTTTAAGTTCAGATTTACAAGAAATGTTTTAACTGCTGTAAAAGCACATTATTTGTTTAAAGTGTTGTTTAAAGTACAAACCAAATATTATTGCACTTTTGTTCATATAGCAGTTCTTTTAAAATGTATGCAGTACACTAATTTTGAATTCATTATTCAATTTTGTGTATAATGTGATTAATCGCGATTAAACATTTTAATCGTTGCCCAGCCCTAATTTAAATATTGATGATAACAAGCTTGGGGGAAAACACAATTAATTGCAATTAATTACAGAAAATGTGCAATTAATTAGTTAATTTTTTTTTATCGATTCCCAGCCCTAATATATATATATATATATATATATACATATATATATATATACATACATATATATACTTATATATATATATATGTACATACAGTATATATATATATGTATGTATGTACATACATATATGTATACATATGTATAATATATATATAGTGTGTGTGTTTAAAAAATATAGCACAGACCTTTATAGAGAGAGAAAGAGATGTGAGCCTGTAATTAGACCCAACAGATGTAACTATAGACTGTATGTCTGACAGCACAGTTAACATCAACAGCTAATGCTTAAACAAAATCTATTAATGATTCCATGGTAAACCAGACTTATTGCATAAGTTATGTTTTTCAGCTTCTAGTCATTTATTGTGCATGCTACCTTATATTTACCAGTATTTTACCTAAATAAAATTGAGATATGTCATGCATAGGATTGGTACCATAAGGTTTAACCAAAATCTAAATGTAGCTTGTAGCAACATTAACTTAATTAATAACACTAACCAGTCTGTTAACATTAAGCCTCCAAATTTGGAGCAAATCTTTGCATGATATCTTGGTAAACCAGAGATATTGCATTAGTTGTTTTCCAAATGATTGTAATTTATTGTATAGGGCATGCTGCCTTATATTTTCCAGTTTTCAGCTCAGAAACTTCGGTTTTGCACATTAAGCTAGCATTAATGTAAACCCCATTTGGCTGCTATATTTCCAGTGTAAGCAAACGCTAGCTAGTCTGTTAACATGAATATTACAAGTCTCCAAACACAGACGTCACACTTTAAATCCCACACGCCATCTCCTTTTCCCTCTTTCTTTTTCTGTTTGTTGCCCCTGACAGCTTTTTTGCTTTATCCATCTTTCAAAGACAACTGTGTGCGTACTGTGACAACTGTACGTACCTGCGCGCTCAGCGTGCTCACGGCGCCCCCGCCAGCCACGCTCACTCGCAATATTCCATACCAATGAGGGCTCCTACTGTAGCCACGGCAGACAAAGTCGACTTGACGTGCACAAACACAATGTAGCGAGTAACGGTAAGTGTCAAATGTAGTGGAGTAAAGAGTACAAGTATTTAATCAAAAATGTAGTTGAGTAGAGAGTAAAAGTTGCTTATATTTTTGATACTCAGTACAAGTACAAAGTAGCCAAAAAAATACTTAAGTACAGTAACGAAGTACATTTACTTACAGTAAGCACTTTACACCTCTGTTCATCAGACAGATGGTTCTGTGGCTCTGGGATGCCATTGAAACAGGGCATGGTCATATTATACGGAATTAAGTAAATGGTAGTTTATATACATGACACTTCTATTCACCCACATTTACCCCTGGGTACTATTACTGAAAAGACAATATATGCATAAGAATTAACATTCATTCATTGCCATAATGATGCCCAAAACATCAGAAACGCCTTATGAACATTTGAATATGAATATCTGTAAAAAGAAAAATCAGATAGAGAATGAGGAACAAAATGAAGCAAATTGACCTGAGAGAGAATTAGAATTCCAATCTGAATTTTAAATGCCGTTTACACAACCCTCAAATCCCAACCCAGCCTTGTGGTGTACTCAAAAACAATCTGCATTCACACAAATCAACTAAGAAAATGTATGTCTGGTGTGCTTTAAACCACGCCTCCAGCTAACCTCACAATGGTTACACACAAGAAGTAGGCTACAGTAGGCTGAGGTCCAGTCCAAATCCAGAAATATCTAATACTCATATTAGCAGAATTAGCAGAAACACTAGATTTCTCCATTGTTGTTCTTGCTATGAGTAGCCAATAGCTGTCTAGGACTAAATTAAACCGTTATAGTTGATACAACAATGCTTGGTGGCATTGTCAACTGGTTTTCTCACAACTAGAATACTCTCTGGCATTTTAACATGTGCAAGCCAGACAATGTGCAGGAATCTATTAGTTTAAACTTTAGAGATTGTGTGGTCGTGTAATAGTGCTCACAAGAAGCAATAGTTCTAGATAATTATAATGCTTCCTGGTTATTTACAGACTGTGATGATGACGGGGTACAGAGCAGAGAGCATTGTGCCATTTGGAAATGTGTGCCTTCTCTGTGACTACTATGAAATTCAATTAAGTCTATGTGCAGTAACTAATCTATGAGGAAGTGGGAAAGAATAAGCCTGTTCTATGCTCAAGGCTTATAGAGGAGCTGCACTAATGCAAGTGGGGAGGCCTCCAAAAAATGAGCAGGCAGAAAACAGTCCTTTCTCTAAAACTGGAACTGTGTAAATACTCCACTGCAGTTTGTGATGGAAAGTAACCATTTGTTTTTTTCCAAAGGAAGGGGTAAGGAGTAGGGCTAAGATTATACCACTAAGAAATGAGACGCATAATGTATGTTATAGATATATTTTAGAAAGATGCTGCAGGGAACATAGCATGCATAGTACTACTGACTGTGAGAATCAAACCATCTTACTATGTGAAGGTGCCCAGGTATGATGAGTTCCTAAAAATGAATAGCTCTTACTTCACAAGCATCAGACCAGGCAAAAAAGCTGACATCTGACATCTGTGCATCACTTGTGGGCAGGGCTCTTCAGTACAGCACTGAAGGCAAGGTTCATTTCAAGCTGGTATTTTCAGGAGGCACTATATGAGAAGAAGTTCCACAGAGGGTACAGAGAAGATTATAGTATTTAGATAAAGTTGTATATGCTGTGTTATTTATGTAAGATGTTATATTTTATAGTCCTTATATTATTATAGATCTTATTATACACACATTGCCTTACAGCAAGAAGGTTGTGAGTTCAAACGTCAGCTGACTCGAACATCCTCGGGCAACTCGGGCCTTTCTGTGAGGAGTCTGCATGTTGCACATGTTGCCGTGGGTTCTCTCCGGGTACTCCGGCTTCCTCCCACTGTCCAAAGACATGCATGTATAGGTTAATTGTCATTAATTAAACTTTAAAGTGTCCCTAGTGCGGGAATGTGAGAGTGAATGTTGTCTGTCAGTGTCTAAGTATGTCTTAATGCAGTGGTGCCAAAAGGGGGTATGCGCTATACACGGCGCATAGGGGCGCAGCACCTTTGGGGCGCCAAAGCGAGGGTATAAAAAATAAATAAATAAATAACTTTTTTTTTTTGTGGTATTTCCTAAATGTAGCTTAGGTGCTGTTTTGCGTTTCTAAATCATTTCAGTATTTCCTCATTACTATATAACATTTTAGAGGACTAACAGGCTACAGTAGGCGCCCTCATTAGACTCTATAAATAGAATGAATGGAAAATCGTTAACCTTGTTAATAATACCATATATTAAAGGTAGGCCTACAGTGGCTGATATACTTTAAAATAAACCTTTATTATTCACAGCCCAGACATAATGATGGCATAATGATCACCTAAATTGTTTTTGAATTTTTTGGGGAGGGGGCGCCAAAATTGTTGCTGCATACCCCTCTTGAACTAGGTAGTTGCGCCCCTGCATCCATTCATAATAAGCAATCAATGGAAAAAAGGTTAGTAGTCATTAAACTAGTAAAAACACACAGTCCTGCAGAGCCCCAAGGACCTGAAGCGTTTCCGAGACTAAATGGAGGGGTTGCATTATTTGACAGCGCTGTAGGCTTATCTAAGGTCCAGACATCCATTCAATAATCAAGTTGGTTAAAAAGTGATTTATAAAACAAGCTAATATACTAAAATATAATTAGACAGTCCCACATATATTTAAAATCATTTAGTAAAAAAGTTTAAACCAGAAACCTAGAGTTATTCAAATGGTTTGGCTTTGAACTGATTCTTTATTTAACTGATTCCCTTACTACCACTCGACTCTGATGTTGTGCTCAACACCAATCACAAATACTGTATGTCAAAAATATTTGATTTCTAATATAATGCATATTAAAGTACATATTTGTAGGTTAATAATTGTAATGTTCAGCAGAGGTAAGGACTATTTAAAGAACAGGTCTGGGAGACAGGCATATATTTATTGTTACTGACTATGTGTCAGTAACTTTGTGTAAAACTAGATCTACAGTGACTTCAGACACAAACAATGATAGTATAATATCAGTTTCTGTGCCACCCCTGTGTGAGCAGCGGCCTCAGTCTGGCCACACTGAGAAAAATGTCAGGCTCCGCCACTTTGACCCAAAGCTCATGACCAATTTTAAACTTCATGGACCAGTTTTCCAGTACATCATTTATAAAAAAAAAAAAACTACTAATCAAATATGTACTATAACTAGGCTACTTCAAAAATGAAATAAATATCTGCAAAGTCGGTACAATAGATTCTCTTAAAGTGGCCCAACATGAACCCGACGTGATTTGAACACACAACGTTCTGATCTGGAGTCAGACGCACTACTGTTGCGCCACAAGGTCCAAATTTCCTTTGGAAAAGTCGTAAAAATAATAAAAAATCATATCAGTTTATAAATGTAGGGAAACAAAAACAAAACAATAGAAAGCACATGTCCAGTGTGTTTATCACTCTGGTGTGATGTGAAGTGTCATGAATTTATAGATTATAGTATACATAATATAGATTATATAACATGATTAACTGCATCTCTTTTGTTTTAGGTTTCAAAACACTTTTAAAAATACTAAGCAACATTAATCAGAGGCCACCTCCTCTGTTCAAATCATATTATATAATCTATATTATGTATACTGTAATCTATCAGATCATAACATCACATCACACCAGAGTGATAAACACACTGGACATGAGCTTTCGATTGTTTTGTTTTTGTTTCCCTACATTTATAAACTTTTTATTATTTTTATGACTTTAAATTATGTCTTATTCTAAAATGTATATATTGTTTTGTCACAAGCAGAAATTTGGCAGATTCTGACACTATTAATGGCCTCGTGGCGCAACGGTAGCGTGTCTGACTCCAGATCAGAAGGTTGCGTGTTCAAATCACGTCGGGGTCACGTCTGGGAACTGTCCCTTTAAGAGAATAAGTGAACATATCTGACCAATCACAGGAGTGCTCTGCTCCAAGATAACATTGTGTCATTAAAATAAGAAACATCTGTACTGACTTTTAAGATATTTATTTAATTTTCAAAGTAGTCTAGTTAAAGTACATATTTGATTTGTAGTTTTATTTATTTTTTTCAACGGGACACAGCGGAAGAAAATTAGTGAATAAATGATAATTTTGTAAACGTAACTAAAATTGTTTTAATGACTTAATTGAACTATTCTGACATCAGGGCACAAACTAGCAGCAAAGAATAATATTCTTTGTATCAGTTTTGTTGTATATTTTGACATAAAACTATTATCTCATTAGGCTGATACAGTAATGTATCATTTTAAAGAGCCGTTAACCTTACAGCCCTGGAACGCATTACCTATCAACCTTGTTTTTTCACAGATTAAGTTTTTATTTTCACATTGACAAAGACAAAAGCGATTAACAAAACAAAGGACAGGTATTAGGATCATTCGTAAACAAACAAAAAAAAAAAGAGAGAGAGACAGTAAATAAAAGAGGCCCTTCTCCAAACACCCACATACCTCGCCATAAAGCCCCTCAGGATGCTATTGTATGCATCTGTTTCCCTGAGATAAAGACCAGCTCACCGCGGCCCACAAGCTCCGAAGTTGGCTTGTTATAATCTGGCAAGTCCTAAGCACAGCAGCATCGGCGGGAAAAGTACATGGGGGTGGTGGGTGTGCGGCTGGAATAGTCTGCACTGCTGTGTGAGTCGGTGAATTATATTTCAAGAACCTAATTACACTGTTGTTTTTGGCATTTTACACCTTTTTTGACAAGCATTAATGCCGATTATTTATTGGCCCATGTACTTATTATTTGACTCACAAGCGCATAGTGTTACAATGTGGACGCTGATTAATTTTGACGACACAGTAATTCTCTACGAAGCCCATTAAATTTGAAAGAATATCCAGAATCCCAGCTCAATGTTTTTCCAGATGAGTGAATTCTCTTAGATATTGTTCTCTTCATATAAGGTGACCTTTGGGTTTTCCAGCTCTGCAGCGGATAGAGAAGAGGAATGAGCTGCAGAAAGGTACAAAGTCTTATCGGGATGTGATATGGCTCATTGGGTAATTGCAGTGGATAGGATTTATACTGTGTGTTTTAGGTTAAAAAAAAAATCCCCCAAAGTCCCCTTAAGACAATGTAAGAGACAGAATGCATGACATTTTAAAATATATTAATAAAAAGACTATAAACAAACATTCCAAAAGGTGCATTACTAAAACAGAAAGTGTACAATTAAAATGACTAATCACAAACATATCACATTAAATGAATGGACTTGAGGGAGCAACCCAAATCTGGGACAGTAACGAAACCAAGAAGTAAGTCACATATATTCCTAAACCAGGCTCAGGATCATATTTTTTCCTATCTAACACTGACTTCATTATGGAGCTTTGGACAGATTGGATTATAGTAGGTTACATGACATAATTACAGACTGCCACCATATGCCAGATTTGATATTTCAACCGACTCGGAACAGTCAAAAGTCAATTACAGATGAATTCAGAAATACTAGCTTTCTGCAGTTAGAGAACAGCCATTGTATTTTTTTTTTTTTTTGTGAAATAACCACAGTGCCTGCCTTTAAACAGTGCTTTTAAAAACGCCCAAATAACAACTCGTATTGTGGAGTTTTTCTGTGGCACTGTCTGTGTGACCACAAAAAAGTAAAAAGATAAAGAAAAATGATATCTTTTTACAATTAATACTTGAGAAATGGATGTAACAGGGTTTTTTTTTTTTTTTACCTGTTTGCCTTTATTTAATTGAGAGAGGAGAATAACACCAGGTGGCAATTGAACCCAGGTCTCCCAAGTTTATGGGACATACTTTAACAGGTGAGCTACCAAGGTGCCCCAAGTTGACTTAATCTTAATGGAACTTTTTCTGGCTGACCCTTCACCCATTTCTGAGAAAAAACAAAAAATGCAACAATCATGCAGAACACGACAGTGGTCAAACCACAAGATTCTTAGTGCACCTGCTTCTGGAGCTGGGTGGTTCATGAAGCATGTATTCCAGAAGCTTGGCAGATTGGTTATTCAATGCACCACTGGGTTGAGTGTCCTGTCTCGTCCCGTATTGGAGAAAATCTAAATCACTAACTACATTAAATATAAACTACATTGAAACAACCAGTGTTGGGAAAGTTCACTTTCTACAAGAACTAGTTCAAAGTTCAGTTCACAAATTTTAAAATGAACTAGTTCAGTTCATAGTTCAAACTTCAAAATTTTGAACTAAGTTCAAAAATGAACTTTCCAAAAATGAACTAGTTCATAGTTCTTTTTTACCATATGTTGCTGCGAGCTATTATTTTTCAAAATTATTGCCACAGCCCATATACAGTAGAATCACAGACAGCAATTATTTTATCAGTTTTAACAATGAAGCTATGCGTCAGATTTCATTTTCATATCCAATTTTCAATCCTTATCCAACCAGGGTTTACATTAGCATTGAGGGGACATTGTTGCTTTAATGCTTTGTTGCTGTCCATTCACTCCACACTAGTAGCAGCTGCAGCTTTCAACCCTACAGTACATTCTCAAGAACATGAGGACAAACGTGCTGCTTGAATGGTCTTTTTTAATGATGAATTATTCAAAGAAAAACAGGACAGTAATCATTAAGGTGAAAACGTTTTTAAATTTTAATAATTTTACATTGTCCACATGCTAAAACAGAATATTGGAATCCTGGAAAAATAGACCAGGCAGGTTCAACAAACAAGTTACATGAATGAATTTAAATGATCATACGCCTTACTACATGCTGCTGTCGCCTCCATGCTTTATTTTTTATTTTTTTGATGACGCGTCACGCGGACGGCGGTGCGACACAGGTGGCTGGTGTTGCCAGGTTTGGTGTTTTTCCGCTACATATTAAGACCCGTTTGCGGCTGGTTTGCGGTGTGTTTTAGCCGGGTTTTCGCCTGGAAGACTCTATAGAAATCTGGCACCCTATTGAACGAAGTTTACCTGAGAGAGCGTGCCGTTCACAGACACAAACACTGGGGTGTGTTACATAGTATTCTGTTTGTGAAAGAATTCTTGGATGTCCCCATTCACTTCAACGATGATCGAAAGACCACTATGATTCAGTAGCTTAAGTTCAATGTAGTTTAATAACAGAGCACATGTAAGGTTTACATGGCCATGGGCTGACAACAGAACATTCACCAGAGTGCTTCTCCTGCCATCAGCTAAAAGAAACATCAGTGCAACAGGTTTTATATCACTCTGTGCTACACTCCGAGCCCCTTCCTTCTCAGCTCTCTCTCGGGAGCTGTTTCCTTGAGAATGTGCTTCTTTTCCTTTTTCCACTGTTGTGAACAGGGCAGGTTTCTTTATCCCTCCTGGGAGCGGTACTTGCCTATCTACCTAGCCTATTCTACCTAGCTGTGTAAGCATGTCAAAAACCTTGACATGTTGCAGCTAAATGGCTAACCCATGCTGACTTCTGCAAAAGTTAAAAGACAAACTGTGGTAGTGGACACATTGCAATACAAAGTCTTAAATGTTGTAATAGTTGAGCACATACAATATACAGCACTCCAACACTGTTTAAGATTTTTCTAAAAGGTAAAAAAAAATATTGTTTTCACTTTGCTTCAACCAAGATACAAAATATATTATTTAACATACTGATGTGTAACTGATGCCAACAGAATATTAATTGTAAGACACTGCTTACCTAGATGCAATTCAGTTTTTATTGTACATTTTGTATTTTAAAGGCACAGTCAACAATGGTCCTTGTAAGTAAATATATTCCTCTGCCACAGACTTGTAGCTCACACAATGCTGTCATGTCTAACGTCTCCTCACACTCCTGGCACGGCTATTGGCACGGACCTAGAACTGAGAGAATGTCATCTTTTGTATTGAAAAATGTTTCTGGTAAAGTTTTAGAGGGACCTTGATTGTTTGAGGACAACAGTTTTATGAAAGACTGTTTTTGAGAGAAAAACATTTTTTTATTACTTTTTAATTTTTTTAACCTTTTTTTAACCAGGATAAATCTCTTTTGCTAGAATGTCCTGGCCAAGACCACAGCATAATCTTAAATTACATAATAACACAGTTCAACAAACATACCAACCATAAAGCATAATAAATTAATAAGATGGTTTAGTCCAGGGGTGCCCAAACTTTTTTGCTCAGGGACCATTTGACATAAAAAAAAATTTCATACATGCCACCGGGGTGGTTGCTTTTTTGTATTTCCTTTTATTTTGCTTTGTTTTACTATGCTTTCTGCTGCTAGGTAGATCTGAGAACTGCCTGACCTTGATAAATGTAGGTTAAAAAAATAAATTGAATGCAAGTATTTTATGAAATTTGACTCACTCAAACCTTTGTTCAGTAGAATCAACAAATAACATGTTTGCATTAATGGGAATGTGATTCTGAGATCTTGACTGCAGTAAACTGGAAAGGTCTGGCTCAAAAACGGTGGTTTAAATGCGCAAAATGTCACGCAGGTGGGAGTCGCTTAGTCTTGTTCTCACACGGTTCTTATTCATGTTCATAACTGAGAATGTCTTTTCGCACAAGTATGTCGAGCCAAACAAGCTCAACATTTTCTTAACAAATATTCGAATCTCTTGGAACCTGTCTTTATCCAGCTGCTGGTAAAGTTGACAAGAGGGAGTTGTTGGTGCCGGCTGCGACACTCCGTGTCACACTGCAGCTCAATGAGCTCCAACTGGGGCTGGAACGTCACTGGGATCCATGGAAAAAGGAGAGGAAAAATCTCCTCTCCAATAGTTGCAAAATCCCTGAAATGCTGTTTGCAGAGATGAGATGTTTGTGGTAAACCTCCTCATTTGCACATTGATATTGTGCGCTGGAAAACGGGTCATTATTTATTGCAGAAATTGGAAATGTGTAGTATTGGGCTGCGTTTGTAACAGGTGGCTTTGGAAAAGTAGCAGCTTGGTCTGAAAGCCTTTAATATGTGAATACAGTTGGCTTATTACTGCATTTTGCCCCTGAAGGCTCGTGTTCAGGGCGTTCAGATGTCGGGTTATGTCAACTAAAAATCCAAAATCAGCCAGCCAAACAGGATCGGTTAGTTCTGGCATCGGTTGTCCCTTTTTTGTCAAGAATTGTTTAATTTTCCTGTTCCTCTTGTTTGGTCCTTAAGGCTCTGGAGGTCAAATAGCTCTGTAAGCATGTATTCCAGAAGCATGGCAGATTGAACCATAAAACATTTTTTGGTTATGCAAACTGATTGTTGCAGCAGCTGTCTGGATGGCTGGTCTCAGAGGATCTTGGAGGTGAAGAGGCTGGATGTGGATTACACGTGGTCTGTGGTTGTGGTTACACGTGGTCTGTGGATGTGAGGCCGGTTGGATGTACTCTCAAATTCTCTAAAATGCCTTTGAAGACGGCTTATGGTAAAGGAATGAACATTCAATTCACGGGCAACAACTCAGGTGGACATTGCTGCAGACAGTCAACTGCACGTTCCCTCAAAACTTGCGACATTGTGGCATTGTGCTGTGTGATTAAACTGCACATTTTAGAGTGGCCTTTTGTTGTGGCTAGCCTAAGGCAGACCAGTGCAATATTAATGATTCAGAATCATCACAGAGTTGGACAGATTTGTGAACAATATTTGAGAGAAATAGGCCTTTTGTGTACACAGAAAAAGTCTTATAGTACAGCTCATAAAAAAATAAGGGAAAAAAAACAAAAGTGTTGCGTTTAAAATTTATTTTAGTATAGTTATCAAACCAACTGACTGTATAATGTGACATGCCAATAATATGATTTTTTTGTTTTAGCATAGAATGATCCAGTGTCAAAAGCTTTGAAGAGGTCAATGAAAAGAGCAGCACACTGGTGTCTGTTGTCCAGAGATTCAATTATATTGTTTAAACAATTTTAGAGCTCCTGCAGTTGTACTATGTTGTAAATGTTCCTCTTTGATCAATCATTTACATAATAAGTTGTACATATGACTTTGACATCACTGTAGAATAGTGAGGCTGTTGGTCAAATTAACTGCTCCAAGCAAATCCTCCTTCATAGATTCCAGAGTTTGAGTGAAGGAATGATGCAAATGGTGCCAATTTAACTCACTGTCATGGCGATTTAAGTGATAAACTTCAATTACAGTGTGTGCAGTTATCGTAAATCACTGAATGTCCAGGTAGAACTAATCCAGTACAAATAGGGCTGAAACCACTGGAGAGTGCACACTAACACACGTTAACACACCGTTTACCGAAGCTGTAAACACAAACATGACCCACATAGCACGTCACAGGATAAGCAGAGTCAATTTACACTTTAATGAGACATTGACTGCAGGCAGGATTGGATTAATGCACGAGCTCAAGCAGCACGACCGGAGACAGCAGCTGTCACACCAGACAAACTTTGAGCAACACAGTGTCCTAAAGGCGACTTCCTGTGTACTAGAGGTCATTATTTACCAATAGTTTTTTGATCCTGCTCATGTTTAAACATGGAAGTGAAGAGGAAAACAGATTGATGTTCTGTGGAGCGAGAGATACAGGTTTTGTGCTATCAATGTGCGATGTTCCTGGCCGAAGTGGGAGACCTTTAAATTGACATATATTTTCAGGCATACGTATACACTTCCATTTACAGTAATTTGCTTGTAGTAAAATTGTAGTAATTTGCTTTAATTGGTTGTATGTCCATTAAATACCAGAGTAAGATAACAGATAAAGGTTAGTATAATTTACAAGCTGCCAAATTGAGTCAAAAGACGCAAAAATCGGTGGTTAATAGTTTTATTAATGATGTAGGTTGGGGTGGTGGATGGGACATTAAAACCAAGACTTGTTCACACACCAGAATTCATGTTCCAACTAAAATGTAACTCCAGAAAAGGTAAAGTTAGTTTTTTAGGGTTACAGGCAGGTTGTTTACATGCTAACCAGATCAGTTATTCTCAAAACCTTCCATGTCAAAGTCAAAGACAGTTATTTATCTGTGGAATCTAACGTGGCGTTCAGTGTTAATATTGCTATTTAAAAGTACTCTGAATACACTGATGAAAAGCTGCAGGATAAATGGTAAAATCCCTTGATTGTGTGACTTTCTCTTCTCAAAGTCTGTTCTTTTGAATGCAGTGTGCTGTTCTGAGTTTAAATGATCTTCAACAAAACCAGTGTCTGTTTGGGGAACATCTGTGGATGCTGCAGCGTTTGAGTGACTCGGAGACAAACAGACGCCCGTGTCCGTTTGATTCTTGCAGTACAGGTGGTGCTTTGTGTGCGTCTCTGCTAACGAGCTGTGATTGGCAGCTCAGCTGGAAGGAAAGTAGATTCCGCGAGATTGGCTGATTTCAGACGTGTCTGTGGGAAGGCTGGATGGAAGTTTAAACTTGTCGCAGCTAAAGGAGTGTTTAAAGTTTAAAAGTGATTGAAGAGCAGAGCGTGGTTGGAGTAAAGCTTTTGACTATTGTCTCAAAAGAATAAAGAATGATTCATGGGATTAAAAATATACAATAATAAACTATAAATAAAATGAATGACAACAAGTTTAATAGAATGTGTGGATTCATTTAGCTTCAAAATAATAATGATTAATCTTCAAATGCAGCTCATTTGGTATATTGCCTTGGAGCCCAGTGTATCCAGTAAAAGCATAAACTGATCTGATGGTAGATCTTTGCATGATGATCTAATTAAAGTGCAGGAAGTGAGGCCAAGTCGTGGCATTAGCACTCGCTCTACTAAATAAATATGCATTTGAGTATTAAAAGTCTTGTGTTTCATTTAAACTGTGGATCTTGAGTGCTTGATTCCATTTGGCGCTCGACATAACCCAAAGATTATGCCCTTTAATTTATTTTACTACCCGTATTTAGAAACTGGCCCAGTGTCAATTAAGTGTCAATTCCATTACAAAGAATCTGTTGGCATTAAATAATCTCTCTCTAACATTTTTGTTTTAGTCTATAAACTACTGACATTTTTCCCAAATTTCAAATTAAAATATTTAAATTTTGAGCATTTATTTGCAAGAGGATAGTGATGACCACAGAAAGTGTCATCACTATCCTATATATTATATATGTATGTATGTATGTATGTATGTATGTATGTATGTATGTATGTATATATATATATATATATATATATATATATATATATATATATATATATATATATATATATATATATATGTCTATATATGTATATATATATATATATATATATATATATATATTAGGGCTGCAATGATTATGACAAAAATCATAATTGTCGATTATTCCTTTGAAATTGTAATTGCGATTATTAATTACAATTATTACAATTTACATTGATTGATGTTTTAAGTAGCTTTATACCATGTTTAAAGCAACTTCATGCCATATTTGTATATAAAAATAAAAAAAAACAAGCTGAAAACACTCTTCCTGAAAAACTTTTATTGCTTTTCTACATTGGTTCACACTGATATCCTTTTATACTAATACCAATTCACTTCACTTTTGCATAATAAAACAGGTAATAATTTGCTATTAATGAATAGTAGTATATCTCATCACAGAATCACTTTAAGACCTTCTCTTTAAGACGATCTATCACTTTAAGACCTCACCTGAAGGTCCAGCTACTTCTTCCTCAACAAGCTTTATGACATCTTCACAAGATGTCTGAGTTTCCTATATGTAATTAAATGAACTAATGAATAAAATACACACGTATCATAGTATGCATTCAACACATCATGTTTATATTTCAGAGCCATTTTTAAATATGAAGGGGACATGGTTTTGTGGATTAATGTGTTGAAATTTATGTTAATCTATGTGTTAAGTTTGTCTGTATGAGACTAGCAGTAAGCTAGATCAACATTAGAATAAAATACAGATCATATTCTAACATTTTATTATTGTTGAACTATATAACATTGATTAGTGACTGGTCAGTCACTACTGCTAGTTTATTTGTGTGACTAGCTAGTTATTTTGCCTACTTACCATCGAACTCTGCTTTATGAAAAAGCTTCTTATGTTTTTCTTCTTGGGTGGCATCTACAAAGTACAAAAAGGGGCAAAAAAACGAAATATTAGAATGTTTTTACTCTGGCCTTTGTATGTGGCAGAGAGACAGCCCTGGTAACTTACCGTCAGCGTCGTCACATGCGCGCGCACACACACCAGCCGCTCGCTGCTAGTGCAAGCACAAAAAGTAGTCGGCCCGGCGTGTAGCCTGTCAGATATCCGCGCGCCAATCAAATTACGGCGTTTCTTGTACTGTCGTCGTCCTGGCCGTTAGAATCGATCCAAATAGCAGTGTAAAGATCCAAATAGCAGTTCAAAAGAGCTTGCTAAATATTGGTGGGGACAAATTTGCCATCTCAAAATATTGATAGGGTTTAGGAGGGTACCTAGCGTCCCCTCCTAAACCTACGCCCATGCATGAGACGTATCAGTGGATAATCTGGTCGTTGATAATGACACGCCTACAGACTATTATTAAAAGTGGTGATTCGCCACTCACAACCTGACATGATCTAAACACGCCTCTTAAGCGCGCAGATTTTTTTTTTTTTTTGTGTAATCGCGGCTTTGGACGATTACGTAATCGTGGCTTCTGTAATCATGATCGCGATTAGAAATTCGATTAATTGTGCAGCCCTAATATATATATATATATATATATATATATATATATATATATACACATGGTGTATGAACGTGTGAGAAAGTTGCTTTGGTGTATGATTGTGTGTGAATGTACGGGATTGTTGCAGAAAGCAAGAAACATTAAATAGTACAAATAGGATTAAATGTCAACAAATTTTATGGTCTTACTCAATTATACTAATTGTAGGGAAACCATTAATTTGGTAAATGGTCATTGAAAGTGAAATAGTATTCATAAATGAAATAGAACGAAATGATAGGAAGTTGATAGGATATAAACATTATTGGAGCTTCTTTAAATCTGCTCCCCCATTTATACAATCAGCTAGTGGCTGCTTTAGGAAGGATTTGGAAACATAAAATTAATAGTGGTACTACAAAGCTACTTGTATGTCAGCCCCATATAAGGAATAATTAATGGTAGAAACGCCACAAAATTAAATTACTAACAACCCTTCCTTATAGAACTTATAAAAAAAAAAATGGGAAGACCTTTTTGATCAACCAATTCCATTGGAGTAGGTTTTTAAGACAATCTACAATACTGCAACAGATTCTTCCAGATAAAAATTATTTACAATTTTCTTATCTACAAACAAAATGTTTAAAACCTGGGGTCTCGTAGAATCAAATAGAAGTCATTTTTATCTCTCAGAACCAGAATCTACCAATCATTTATTTTGGTACTGTCATGTGGTAGCTGCTTTTTGGGGGAAAATACAGCAAATGATTGGTGATATGAATTTAAAGTACCACCTGTGCCTACCATCAGTTATTTTAGGGTCGTTTAGAGACTTAATGCAGAGAAAATATTACATTAATTAACCCTGATTATTCTTTTAGTGAAAAGGTTTATTTTTATTTCTAAAAGCACAGATTATTAGACTATGTGTGGGTTTCTACATTTTTTGGAGTATTATAATAAAATAGAAGACTATATGATAGATTATGGGGAAAAAAAAGAGTTATTATCAAAAGTGGTGGTCCAAATTAAAACAAGTATTTGGGAAGGATTATGAATGAATATTTTGTTGAATTGAGCCACCATTTGAGAATGTATGTAATATGATTTGTCGGATTGAGTTTGTTTAACTGTCTGAAAGTACATATCTGAATATTGCATTACTTGCCTTGTGAGTATATGTCCTGTCTGTGTGTGTCATTGTAACGTAACAGTTTTGTCTCTATAATTGTTATTGTTAAAAAAAAAAAGAAGAAAATGTCAAACCAAAAGCAGATGTCGTGAGGGCTACCACATTACAGGTACCATGGTAACACAAACTCTGCTTTATAGTTTATGTGGGTCATTACGGACACTGCTGATAAATATTTTCATCTTGTCATTTGTTCAGTCATGATCTGCCCACGTAATTCACTTTACCACAAACACATTTATTTCCTGAGAAAAGAATAACCACAGATTGTTTAAATATTAACTGTATCCATGAAGTGCTCACCATAGCTGGTTTGTTTTCTCAGGGTGTTCTTGTGGGTTTTGTTTAATCTGACCTTGGAGATCAAATTGACACTTTTACTAGTCCTTATGTGCGTGAAATGTTGCCATAATTAGCATATGAAGGGTTTTGTCCAAATACATTCTTTGACACATGACCTTGGTATTTGACCATTGACCACAGCATGATAAACATCCTTTATTGATTGGTTCTGTGCTCAATGTGGAGGTATTCCTTGCATTGACAATCAAAAAACATGATGCCTCCAGCTATGCCTGTGGCTGCCACAAAGGCATAATTACCCATCATGCTCGTGTTACCTCCTGATACCCAACCCGTCTTTCCTTAGACTTTCAATAAAATACAATGTGCTGCACAATAGTTATTTGTAAAAGTGCATCATGAAATTGTATTTTTTATTTTAAAAGCTTATAAATATATTTTTAATGTTTTTATATATTTAGAAGTTTTATGGGTTTTTTTTTTGTACTTGTTTCTTAAAATCCTCATGCACTGCTGGCCAACATTTCTAAATAAACAACACACAGATCTGATTATAGTGTGCCAGACGTTTATAGGGGGCTAAGCTAGAGAAGCACACAGGGAGGCAAATGTTAGAATGAGGATTGCAGAGTCGGAGGCGGGTGCAAGAATCAAAGTATCAATGAAGGACCTTGCTAACAAGGCTAACCCTAGCTCTAATGCATTATTGAACTTATTTGACCTTGATGTTTACATCATACCACAGGGGATACCAATTGACCATTGCAAAGTACTTGTATAGACTTTGATTTGTTGAACCATATCCTGTATTTGAGTGTGAGACTAAGAGTTTCTTTTTTCACTTTTATCTATTGGGGAGATAAAATATCATAGGTCATTTTGTTATTGCAATAGTTAATAGTCATCTGATTTTAAGCCCTTTATGTAAAAACACTCAACTTACATTTTTTCATTTGCAAATGTTCATTACAAAACTCTACAAAATGATGGGAAAACAAAACAAGTGATACCTTTGCTGTAGTTATCCAGCTAGCCTTCCTGTATTCTTCCACCAGGAGCCTCTTCAACTTATCTATTTCAGTTTGCTCACAGTCCAGTTTGAGGGTTTTGTCTCTCTGGAGTATATGAAGCTTTAGGCTAGCTGAAATAAACCCGAACGACCTTCAATGTGTGTGTCTGGGAACAGCCGACTGAAGTGAAGGAGTAAACACTCAATAAAGCTCAATAAGCTGCTCTGAACATAGAGGCCCAAAAGAAACTTTGGTGTCCAAGCCTGGAGGAGAAAACACACTTAATGCAGCTGAACATGTCCAAACCACGACTGGAAAGCTTAAAGGTTTGAACAGCTTTAGAAAATGTGAGTCTTTTGACTCTTAAAGGATGGAGCACACAAAGATGACAGCAATATATAGAGTTCACAAATTCATATTTTGCTCACAAAATACATGCACGGTTGGTGTGTAACAATACATTTTTACAACAATACAATATAAATAATTTTCTGTAATTATCCGCAAAACTGGACTGAGAGCAAACAGAAAAAGAGAAGTTGAAGAGGCTCCTGGTGGAAGAATACAGGAAGGCTAGCAGGATAACTACAGTAAAGGTATAATGTAAAGCAGTGGTTCTTAACTAGTCTGGCCTCAGGACCCACCATCACCCCGTAAGGTGTTACGGAGGATGTTTTCGACGACTTCAAAACTAATAACTGTCAGTGAGTTTTTGAAATGAGTGCATGTGTAAGAACAGCCCCTCCTATACAGCTCATTTTGTGCCTTCCACATCTCATGCACGAGCATTTCAACTCGAGTGTTTGTGTACTACCGGCATTCGCTGTGTTGCTTCTGTGGATTCACTGTCGGACTCACCGCTGGACAGTATTCCCACTATTACTTGTGGCATTAACAAACTAATGCCTAATGCTTTACAGTGTCAGAATACAAGCTCCCCAAAATCAAATATTTTTACCAAAAAATGAACAAAAATTACCTGTCCAGCAGAAATCTGGGGACAGTCAGTAGGAAGTCCTTTCTGTGTCTTCAGAGCACGCCATCGTGAAAAAGAATCTGCGAGACACACTCTGGTTTTATTTAGCTCTCGAGCCATTTTTCTCCTCTTATTCCTCAAAAAAAGATCTCTTTGCCACTACCTGCCTATTCAGGTTGTTTCACAGCCATTTTGGAACTTCGCAATCAGGGCAGGAATGCATGAATAAAATAACTCTGTAATACCTTTAATGTAACCTTGCACTGCAGCTGGACTTTCGCGAGATTTAGAAATTCCCAAACGCTGTTTTTTAACAGTCCTTTACATTACTGTTAGCGTTTTGTTGTTTCTTCATATTTGCCGCACTGGGAAAGTTAACGCGTTAAAATTGCATTAATGCATTTTCAACTAACAACAATTTTTACCATGCATTAACGCATTAGATGTCGTCATGTGTCTCAACCAATGAGAGCATTAGAGACGGGTCTAAGACTGCTTCATCGCTCACATGAACTGTCCTGGATTAATCCTCATTAACTCATTAAACATGTACCACAATACGTAGGTTAATAACTTTCTCCTGTCTCTCTCTGTGTCTGTGCAAATGCTCTCAGCCCCTCCCCTTTCCCTCTCATAGATCCTCGCTGTGACAGAGGCTCTGCTTGCGTGTGACTTTTTGAGCTTAATTTTGTTCTGCTTTAGAGCTAGTCCTCAAAAAAGCTGCATTTATTTATTAATGTAAACCATTTTAGTATTATTTTGTGATGCAGGCTTTAAAAACAAAGCAGGCAAACAGATAGCTGGATTAACAATCTATAATTTAAATTAAAAATATTATTAAACTAAACAACAACAGTGAAAAGACAGAAACATGCGCAGTGACCAGAAGGAAGGTAAAAACAAATACTGACACATTCATCTATTCATCTGTATTAAAATAGCCACTACACAATGCATAATAATGTGATTAATTGCAATAATAATAAAAAAAACAAAACAGCAATAGTTTCAATATAATCTAAAAATTGCTTTCTGTAAGGGGCTTTTAGTCGAATGCCTAGCGATGTAGTCGGATTGTAGGAATAAAAATCGATACATTGATGTAGGAGATTAATCGTTACACCCATATTAAGCATGGTGTAGGAAAACAATGGTTTTGTTTGATTAGTTGGGAAAGCAGGTCACTTGATATGTGGATAAAGCTGTAGAGATGGACCAGTCCCTGCAAAGTCAAGTGGTCATTGGGAAATCAGTTTGGACCAAGGCTGAGTACAAACACATCTGGCAAGGTGCCTTCAATTCATGTAATATATTTCATTTGACGCCGAGGAGGGATTGATCAACATCATTACATTGGACTCCATCTTGATCACAATTGCATTTATCATTCCGACTCCTAGACTCCTACCATCATAACGTGTATAAGAAAAACAACCATTATAATCACATCTATCACTGGGTGAGGCTGATTGCAGTGGGCACTAGATGGGATTTACGACCGCACAAAGCCAGACTGTTTGTGTGTGCTGCTGGTGCCAAGCGATGACTATTTAATTTACAACGCTGCTTCATTTTCTGTTTTTATATTTTGGTTTCGTTTTGACGATCCACGCCTACACAGTCCCTCACACATCACAAGTGCTTTTTGAGTGCATCTTTAATCCATACATTTTTTGCCTGGGCCAATAGCTGCTTGTTTTGCTCTAAATCCCACAGCCACATTCAGACGCCCATGATGACATTTATATTTTTCTGCTTTCGCCTTTACTGCTCACAATAGCAAGCTGATTGACGTTAGCGATGGCATTAGGAAAGTTCAGAAAAGCATTTCAATAGGAGAACCACTCTTTCATTACACTCCAACAGCCACTATTTATTTATATATTTTAAACAAAAACTGTGCCTCTGAACACTTCAGACGGCGGAGGAAGTAATTTAGCTCTGGACTATTTCTCAGTTTTGCCACATTTATTTAAAGTGCGACTCAAGCACATAATACTGCTACAGATCAATTAAGTCACAGAATAATTTTCAGTACCAGTAGGTCCCTCATGCAAACTAAGAACCGTCCAGACCTAGTATAGTTATGACTCACAGGTACAGAAGCAATTATGAAAATTATGTTTTTCAACTGCTTCAGAAAAGCCATTTGTCACAATACATAATTATTTTCTTCTTCTACATACCTGAACAAGTGTAGAAAACAGTACAGTCTTTTATAGTATTTCACCTAAATCAAATGTTTTGTTTCAACATCTTCCTGTTGTTCAGTTCCTGTTTCTATTAAAGGCATGATGAAGCTGCCCTTATTGAGGCGTGTTAAGTGCGTAGGTGTGTTTTGCAGATTTGAATATGCAACGCTAATGAGCCTCTGCAGCTCATAAGAGTCTCCGCTCAACCCAGACATGAACCCAACCCCATATTTATACTGTTTATCTTGTTTATCATACCTGTGTGTAAAAGTGTTTGTGGTTAATTTGCATACATCATGCTTATAGTGTTCTGTAGGGAAAGGCTTTATAACCTGGAGAAAGCACAGTAAATGTATGAAGCACAGGTCAGATGTGATTTTGCAAAAATATTACCTAATATCACCAGCCTCTGTATTGCTTAGATACTGAACAATACTCTCTGGTGCTTCAACAGTAAATGTAGACTGTTGAAGCCTAAATGTTCTTCTATATTATTTTGCGTTTTATAATGATAATTTCTATTGATCTTAGTTTGATATTTATTTGGGTATTACCAGTTATGTCTATTGGTGACCATCTATTATTATTTACTTACAAAAAAAAAAAAAAACACACTTCTGGTTGCTGTCATCCTCTAATAGGTTTTTGCAAAAAAAACATGTCAGGGTCAGCAGCCATTTACAGGAGTGGCATATAGTAAAATGCATAAATATATTACTAATTTGATAGAAATGTTAACATTGAGATCTGCCCCTATTAGTCTCCCAAAATAAATGTGACATTTTGCTTTTGCACTGTTTTTAAACTGTGTAATGACATGTTTTGTTTTGTTGACATGGACTCACAAACTCGTAGCAAAGAGCACACACTGGTGAGTTTATATCTCAGCAGCTTGAATTTCATGTTTCCAGTGCTCATAAAGTCAATATTTTTTGAAACATAAAGGGTTCCATGTGAAAGGCCTTAGCTCTCTTATGCTTCCTGATCTCGCCACTCAGGTTACACTGACAATGACCTGGCTGCTTGAACTGCCCACTCAGCTGATCACGAGTCTCTTATCACCCTAAGACAGCACCAATCAGTCTAAATTGGGGCCAACTACCCAATTGTCCACCCGTCCTGTAGCATTACCTAGTAATGCAGCTGCCTTTCCAATGTGTACTTTCATTTGCTGTTTGTTCTACTAGTAGTACTGAACCAAGGGACATATCTAACATTCTCTTTGTTCTGGTTTACCATGTCTATATTTTCACAAAAGATATTTCAAAAACATTTATATTATGGTTAAGCAGAATAACAAGGCTAGATCTTCAGAAGTAGCTCAATGGATTACTATGTTTGTATTTTACCGCAGCATTTGTCATTATACACACATTTGCAGATTTGATTGGGTCATTTGTGCTGAATAAACTAGTATCAGTAGAGTAGTTGCACTACTAAAAAGATTTAAGGCTATTAAGTGAAATTACCATACTATGCTGATTATTCTATGTACCCTAAGCTCTTTAGCTCGTAAAGTCCACAAACATGATCCTGGCGTAGGATCTTGAGGAGTCTTATTGCTGCCGGGTGAAGTGGAGGGTCATGTTGACAGCGTCGTCTACAGACCTGTTGACTCTGTAGGTGAACTGCAGGGGGTCCAAGAGGGAGTCTGTGAGAGTCTTGAGGTGTAACAGGAATCCCACTCAAGTTAATGATGCATGTTGTTAATCATAGACTCTACACACAGGGCATCTCTCGTTGCACAGGGTGACCATCTCAAATTAAACCATCTTGGGGTCTAAAGTTACGCGCAGGAGATCCAGTAATAAATTCCTATTGGGGCGACAGTGGCTCAGTGGTAGAGCGGTCGTCTTTCAACCAGAAAGTAGGCAGTTCGATTCCCGCTCTCCCCACAGTTCATACTGTCATTGTGTCCTTGGGCAAGACACTTAACCCACCTTGCCTCCAGTGACACAGCACTGGTGTTTGAATGTGTAAGAATGTTGGGACAACGAATGGAAATTAGCCTACGGCTACAATCTGCCATGTTTACATTCATGTGGCTGTGTCTCTTATATGTTCATTAACATGCACTGTCCCAATCAAATAAATAAATAAATTAAAATTAATTAATTCCTATTGTTTCTGTTTAGGTATGGCAGCTGGCCCACACCCCACCTGCCTTCCCTTTGATATGCCTTGACATTGTGTAGGCCCACTGTTTACTGCTTTTAGAATATGGTGGTAGTAGAAAAGTGGAACCCAGCAGATGTGATTGAACTGAGGTAGAAACAGAACCACAAGCAGCTGTCCACCTTCGTTCAGCACCGGCACCAGGTGAGCCCCATCTGCATACTGTATATATACATATGGTCATATGGAAGATATGGAAAGAAAAACAGAAACCAGTAATAACACTTTCCATCTGCTGTAAAGTGTGGCGCCAGCTTCACCATTTTATTTATTCAAAGATGTTGGATGAAATTTTTCAAAAGCTTTTGTTTAGAGACCCATTTTAATCTTAATTAATTAAGATCTTTTGTCAGTTCTATTGTCACGAATACATTTATCCTGAGAAAAAAATACTTATCTACTTCAATTTATGATGAAAAGATTTCCATTGTTCAATTAAATTAAATTAAAAGTCATCTCAAGGTTCAACATAGTCCATCAAAATGTAAAAAGTCAAGGGGATTTATTCTATTCAACACTTAATATATTAACACAAATCTAAAAGAACTCTGCATTTCTGTTTAAACTTATTGAAATAATGCTCCTTTTACCTTTCATTGGTGGCCCACTCCTTCCTCATGGATATCTTCAACTCTTCAACACCAGTCTCACCCACGGAGCCATTAGCTTTGCTGGTGACCCCTCCTACCCCTCACTCTCTGTCTTCAGTCTTCTGCCCTCAGATTATTTCTCTATACACTCTAGCTTCATAGAGCAGGCTATCAGGATGAACTTTGTCTACTACCCCCCACTACCAACAAAGCAAGGGCCATAAAGACATGGATGAGCGAGTTTGGTGTGGACTGGCCTGCACAGAGTCCTGACCTCAACCCTTTGGAATGAATTAGAGCAGAGACTGTGAGCCAGGCCTTCTCGTCCAACATTTGTGTCTGACCTCACAAATACACAGATCTACAGTGGCAGCTTTCCTCTGTCCTCTCCTTGTATTTTTTTTTTCGATTACAAACTTTAGGTCTAACATCCTGTTGGTAATATAGACTCGTTGCAAGTGTCTCACTGTAAATGTTTTGTGAATTTTGTTCTGCTGCCTTCCTTCCTCGTGCAAAGAGAGTAAATAAGAGAATGTGTCACAAAGTGCACAACAAAGATAACGGCCCAAATTGCCCATCATTGACTTGTTTTGCAGCGCGTCTATCAATGGCTGTAGCACATTGGGGGAGTCAAACAGTAAAAATGTGAACTGTCAGCTGCTGAAAGCCTCTGTGTTGTTTGGAAAATCCACTAAAGGGCCTAGTCAACTGTCAAGAGAGAATTTTATTGATATCAGAAACAACAAAAAATTCCCACAGTGAGGGGAATTTGTCTTTGGGTGTGGTACATATACAGAACAGGAACTGAATCTGACTTGATAAAACTAAAGAATTTCAGATTATAAACAGAATAAAAATAATAAAAAATGTAATCAAGCAGTTCCGGAACAATATGCATTGTTAGTTATAGCTTTATAATAAAGCTTATTCACCGTACATTTCTTTCTCCATGGCATAATTGCGGCAGAGGGATCCACGAGATTTGGGAGTTTACAAACTCATGAAAATCCATCTTGAACTGCTCCAAGCAAAGTATTCACGATCCGAGCTCTAGCACTGATAGGTCCAGGGTGTGTTTTAGGTTTGAAGATAACGTTTTACTGTTATGAACAGAAACAACGTGACTTTTCTGTAATAAGTAACAATCACAATTAAATATAGCAAATAAATTATTAACAACACACTATTATCATTACATCACTATTACACAAATAAGAAATTATTTGTTTTTTTAATAATTGCTATAGTAGGCGATATTGCAGGAATCTTTCTAAGTAGCACGGTTTCTATTTGAAGCGTTCCATGTCAATGCAGCGCGAGCTTCTTCAGAATGCATCGTGGCTTGTCAGTGTAATGCTGCCTGTTTTGTATGTTGGTCAGGCATGTGCTCTAAACTCAGTGTTTTTCTACATTTGTAGGTGCTGCGCTGTTAAAATGCAGCTAATGTGTTGTGGAATTGATGCTGTTGGCCTTTTGCACGTGAGTCTTGAGTTGCAGTACACATGTTGTGAAGTTGATGCAGAGGTTTTATGAATTGGCAGTGTAATCTTGCGTTTGTGAAACTGTACTAATGTGTATTTGCATGCTTTGAGCTTTCTCAACAACCGTATATATTTGCTATGAAAGCTGCATTTCTAATTATTAGTTCTGTTTTAGTTGCATCTAGTGTTTTTCAGAAACAAAATCCAACAAAATCTAATAAACTAATAAAAAAAAAACTACAAGATTCTAGATCCTGTCAAAAAGGTTCCAATAAAGGTGGCGTAACATGTTCCCCTGTTTCTTTTGCAAATGAAGCCCTGCTTGCAAACACACTATCGTAAGAAAGTGTCCATCTAAAAAAACAATTATATCCCTGACACTAAAAAATAACTATACAGCATTACACTGCTTCTCTGAGTCTGGATAGTACTCATGATAATCTGCTACTGGTAATATCTTAAGCATTTACAGGTGCCACATACAACCCTATTAAAAATTCCCAAAACACAAAAGCTAAAGAAAACATTCCAGACCAGTAGGCCATTTTTTTTTCTTTCAGTAACACTACATCTGTTTCTTAACATAATCGAATGCCATGTACTCTATGCAATAGCCAGGCACAAAATGGGGCTTAAGAACAGTTTTTGTAAGATTACACTTGAATGTTTACAGATTTAGACAAATGCCAAAATGCTTAAATTTAAAGGAATGGGTGAAACGCAACAGAAGCTTGCCATTTTATGCAAGAATGTCAATAATAAACAGTTCCTAAGTTTTGGAGTGGCTCTTTTCTTTCGACGCATGTGCATGTTCAAATGTACTTCTCTGGGTCCAATTTGCCCAAGACATGCTATTTTTCATCACATCTTCCTGTAGGTGAAAAAACAAGTAATTTCCCACCATTTCACTCTCTGTTATTCTTGCCGTTTCTCGCTCCTAACCTGTCTTTGTGCTGTAGTTTTGAAACATTTAAGCAATTATGTGGTTGGCCCTAGTTCCTGCCTTCAATTACTTAGAATGATTTTTTTTAGTTTTCATTTTCAGAGGGAAAATAGCATTCCGTCTGCCACCTCACTTCAAAACCTGATGCCATAACACACCACAATCATTTACATATACCATTTGGAGATAAGGGTATTTTTTTAAACACATAATGAGTAGATGAATATTGGTGATTATCTTTTTTTTTTATTACCCCGCCGAGAAATCCCTTGGACCGCCGAGCATGTTTTTGATGTTGGTGGGAGAAACCGGAGTACCTGGAGGAAACCTACCCGAGCACGGGGAGAGCATGCAAACTCTACCCTGAAAGGACTTTCTTGTTGAGAGGCCACAGTGCTAACCACTGTGCCACCTAGTTTGAACCCTTTTCAAAATCTCACCATCAATTTTGGTTTTACTTTATGCGGATTGTGAAGCCCTGTGGTAAATATGGGGTCTAAATAAATGTATTTGGTAAATAAAGGGTTAATTTAAATCTTTTCATATAACAAGTTAGTCGTTAGATAATAAGTAAAGATTATTTACTTAAAGGTACTATGTGTAGCTTTTAGGCAAAAAAGAAGCTTGCTATGTGTTCCTTTTTGACATATTGATGAACCCACCTTAATGGGATCAGTGAACTGACACAATTACATGTTGACCGTGGTTGCCTAAAATAGCCGGTATGCTCAATTTAATTTGGGCATTTGGGTTTGAATTTGGCGCTAAAAAAGTGACGTAATGCGCACTGACAATACTAGCCTAAATAACGGCTTTATATAAAGCCTATAACGCTATAGATTATAGCCAGCCAAAAAACATTTCAAATGGTACTGTAAATATCATGGCATTGTGAATCTGACTCTTTTGAGATGTGATAAACTAGTTGACATGTCTTTTCAAATTACTTGAATGTCATTACTGATAATAAGTAAATATAACGTTTTACTGTAACAATAAACTTGCAGATTTGTACTTCTGAAGTGTCACTTGTGTTTAGAAATTTCTTAAACCTCCATAATGCACCTTTAACACAATAATTTGTCAAATATATACGAGACTAGTTTGTGTGTGGTGTAATTACTGACTCATTATTCCAATTTTGTTTAGCTAAGGTTAAACATTCAGTTTATTTTTAGGAGTTATATTATTTTGGGGAACATTTTAAGTTGTTTATTGCCTATTTTGTGCAAAGGTTTTGTTAATTTCTGTTTTGTTACGTGGGATGTATTATTTGTGGTTTTGCCGCTGTGGTCAATTAAAGCTAGGCTAAGTTTTTCTACTTTATCTCATCTCTGGGTCTCTGTCATTTAAAATGACGGCATCAAATGCACACTAAAATACAGCTGTTACATTGTTTATTAAACAAACCCAAGCACCCCTCCGTTCTCATTAAGGTCACTTATATTCTGAGTGGTGAGGGTGCAATTGTTTAGTGTGTTGTTTGAAAATTCTTCAAAAAACTGTTATTAAGCACAGGGTTTAAATGGTGGCTTTAATTTGAGCTCTGTGCAATAGCCTTAGATATGTTCTTAATATGTTGGTGTATACAAAGTATATACTTGGTCTAGATTTACTTGGCTCTACAATGTTAACAATGTGAAGATTGACTACATTTAATAACCCATGTCTTTATTTCCCCAAAAGCGTAGCTTCCATGATGCTTCCACTGGTTATACACAGATATCCTGCACAATTACTTGGCTGCTGCGCTGTTAGTCTGCCTTGCCTTCAAATCAAATGCACATTATAACTTATCTGTGGCGAGAACTGTAGTTAAAGTTCCATCCACAACCCCAATTTGCATCTTGACCATTGAGAAAAGCCACATCAATCACCAGATCACATGTTTAGGGGTTTGTGGAATATAATGAATTTGTAACAGCATCATTTGTCATTGAAAGTCAAATTCTGGTATTTCCAAATAATAATAAATCAAATCTTTACAAAATAACAAATTTAGGAACAAGAAACACAAATTTCCAAATCTCACTTTTTCACAATATAAAGCTTTTTTAAAAACAATCCCTACAGAAGGTCTCTGTGTTTGAACAGTACAGCTGTTGTTTGTGTGTGTGTGTCTGTAATTTTTTGTGAAGAATCAACAACAAGTGGGACACAATCATGAAGTGGAATGAAATTTATTGGATATTTCAAACCTTTTTAACAAATAAAAAACTAAAAAATTATTCAGCCCCTTTACTTTCAGTGCAGCAAACTCACCAGAAGTTCAGTGAGGATCTCTGAATGATTCAATGTTGACCTAAATGACTAATGATGATAAAAGAGGCGGCAGTAGCTCAGTGGTAGAGCGGCCGTCCTTCAACCGGAAGGTAGTAGGTTCGATTCCCGCTCTCCCCACAGTTCATACTGTCGTTGTGTCCTTGGGCAAGACACTTAACCCACCTTGCCTCGTATGAATGTGTTAGAATGTATTTGGTGATGGTCGGAGAGTCCGTAGGCGCGGAATGGCTGCCACGTCTCTGTCAGTCTGCCCCAGGGCAGCTGTGGTTACAGATGTAGCTTACTACCACCAGTGTGTGACTGTGGATTGAATGAATAATTGATATGTAAAGTGTCCTTGAGCTCTGGAAAGGCGCTATATAAATATAACTATAATAATAATAATAATAATAAAAGGAATCCACCTGTGTGTAATCAAGTCTCTGTATAAATGCACCTGCACTGTGATAGTCTCAGAGGTCCGTTTAAAGCGCAGAGAGCATCATGAAGAACAAGGAACACACCAGGCAGGTCCGAGATACTGTTGTGGAGAAGTTCGAAGCCGGATTTGGATACAAAAAGATTTCCCAAGCTTTAAACATCCCAAAACATTTCAATACTGAAATGGAAGGAGTATCAGACCACTGCAAATCTACCAAGACCTGGCCGTCCCTCTAAACTTTCAGCTCATACAAGGAGAGACTGATCAGAGATGCAGCCAAGAGGCCCATGATCACTCTGGATGAACTGCAGAGATCTACAGCTGAGGTGGGAGACTCTGTCCATAGGACAACAATCAGTCGTATACTGCACAAATCTGGCCTTTATGGAAGAGTGGCAAGAAGAAAGCCATTTCTTAAAGATATCCATAAAAAGTGTTGTTTAAAGTTTGCCACAAGCCACCTGGGAGACACACCAAACATGTGGAAGAAGGTGCTCCGGTCACCCTAAACACACCATCCCCACTGTCAAACATGGTGGTTTGTCTTCCAACAAGACAATGATCCAAAACATAAAGCAAAATCTACAATGGAATGGTTCACAAATAAACATATCCAGGTGTTAGAATGGCCAAGTCAAAGTCCAGACCTGAATCCAATCGAGAATCTGTGGAAAGACCTAAAAACTGCTGTTCACAAATGCTCTCCATCCAACCTCACTGAGCTCGAGCTGTTTTGCAAGAAGGAATGGGCAAAAACTTCAGTCTCTCGATGTGCAACACTGATAGAGACACACCCCAAGCGACTTACAGCTGTAATCGCAGCAATAGGTGGCGCTACAAAGTATTAAGTTAAGGGGCTGAATAATTTTGCACGCCCAATTTTTCAGTTTTTTATTTGTTAAAAAAGTTTGAAATATCCAATAAATTTCGTTCCACTTCATGATTGTGTCCTACTTGTTGTTGATTCTTCACAAAAAAATTACAGTTTCATATCTTTATGTTTGAAGCCTGAAAAGGTTGCAAAGTTCAAGGTGGCCGAATACTTTCGCAAGGCACTGTATGTAGCACGGTAACATAAGGTACAAAGTACAACAAACAATAGATTTCTATCCCTTTAAAAGGCAGGCGTACCAGTGTTTCCATAGCACTGCATGTCACTATATGCAGTATTAGTTAACAATAAAACAATGTTATTTTCAGAATTATTCAGCCGACAAATAAATTTATACATCAAATTTCTTGCTGACAATGTGCTGACTCGAGATGACACAAACAGTTCACTGGCACTTGTCCACCTAGGCCTTTTTAATAATAGTCTTAGGGCATCGTTGTAAGCCACTGTCCGTTTCTGAAGACTGCCTTTTTTGTAATTAGACCACAGATGTGCAGTGTACAGGGAAGTACAGTAGGCTCTAAACAAAGTCAGTTTTTACTCCATCCGTGCATGAGCCAAATTTCCGTGCCAATACATTTGCCTGTGCATACAGCATACGGCACTGCCGATACATGTCCTCATCATCAGTCAGACGATCATTTACGATGTGACCCAAATACTTGATTTCATTACATACAGTTAAAATATTTGCCAGACAACTTAAAAAGAGGGAATACAAGCAATCGATCCTCTTTGGTACGACATATCACAATAACACTTTTTGTAGCATTGTACCTGTATCATGTTGATCTCCAAACACAGAACACATTCAGGAGTTGCTGGAGACCTGCTGAACTGGGACTAAAAACCACAAGGTCATCTGCGTAGCATTAAGTTAATGGTGACTTTGCTGGTGTTTTGGAATCCAGTGTTTTTGTGTTTGACCTTAGCCTTGTTTTTAACGATACGTTTTGGATTTGGCACTTTTGCTTTTTTGTGTTAATAAACCCTTTTTGAACTGTCCGCCTTCGTGGGGTCTACATTGCTAGTCCTTTGTCCTGTTCCAAGTTGTGCATATCCTTGACAGGTTGCTGTGTACTGCCTTGTGTAAATGCTGCTGCTAGTGCCCAGGTGAGCTCAAATAATGGCTATGGTTACTCTGCAGATGCTAAAAATGATTAATAAAAGGTCAGCATATGTAATGCTTTGGTTAATCAAAGTGGTCGAAAATTGCCAAAGCTGCATAACACTGGTGTGACTAGCTGTATACTTGCTCATTTATGCAAAATAGCTAAATGTGTTGCGTAAGCTATTTGAAAAATATAGTGAGCTTCCAGTTACTCCACGTTAAATGAAACTTCACTACACTAAAGCTACCCCCTGGGGAAATGTAGCAGCGTCATGGCAAAAGTAGTTTCCACACTTTTTTTTTTTTATATTGAAGCAACTGCATTCCAAGTTAGTTTAGTTAAACAGTTTATTTAAAATTACACATGATGTTCAAAGCAGATGCTACTGCACTACTTAATAAAAAGAGCTTTGCTACTAAAAAACAATTTGATTTAGAAAACAGGGATGCTACCACCACGCTACTTGTTGTGTTGCTACTGCCCAACAATGACCATGTGCTTCAATTTGTGTTTTTATATCAAATTTTGTTCATCGTGGAATGTTTTCTAGACTTTTATGGAACTGGAGGCTAATAATAAAAACTCAACCACTGAAACTGCTTTATTTTCACTCTGAGGATAACTCGTATGCACAAAGTTTGAAGATTCTATAGCAAATGGAAAAGTTTTAAAATTGAAAATCAAAAGGAAATTGCAAGCTCTGTACATTCCGTCTGAATTTGTCATTCCGTTTTTCCAATTAAAATTGCTATATCTATATTACCTGACAATTTCCAAGGCTTGCATGCACACCTGCTCCAGTCTCCATAAACATTCCAAGCACTAACATAGTCACATACAGTATTTGAAAATGTAAAACTGTCCATTTACACATTTAAGAAAAACAGGTTCCACTGCAGTACTAACCCTGCAGCCTTTTGTCCTGGTGGCAAATCAACCTTTTTTATAAAGTTTTTGATGTGGTCCAAACTTTCCACTCTGAATCTCCTCATGCGTTGACACAGTTCCTCCTGCTTACTTGCCCTTAATTAGCCACATTGTTAACAACCTTCCAGTTGTGCTAATGAGGACAATGTGGATGTGTTCTCTCCTGATACCTCGCGTTCCACTTCTGTCATATTTTCCTGTGAAGAAATCATTTTTTATGCTCAGCTGAGGAGCAGAATAAGTCTGCGCTGAATACAAATGCAATCTCACTTGCACGCACATAGAGACATAATGTAGTTAATCAAGACGTCTTTGCTCTATGATAACTAAATGATAAGAGGCGTGTGGGGAGCATAGGAGCAGAGTGGAAGTGGCTTTTTTTACCCAGCTTCAAATAGGCTCTGGCATCTCACTGCCCCCTCAGCTTCCTTTTCCCTTTTTGTTATGTGTGCAATCACTTGGCCTTTGTTATTAGAATGAAATTGCTTTTATTTCTTGGGGGAGATGGGAACGAGGTCTGGCAACCTGTCAGGGAACAGATCTTTAATCACTGGCCTTGAGTAAACCTTAGGAGTTTTAAAGATGTTTTAATGACCTGCCTTGTCGCTGCATCGTTCACCCTCTGACTATTAGAGCCGCGGAGGACAGCGGGCTAATTGAAGTGTCACTCAGTGCAGAATTGTATTCCGTCTTCCCCCTGCCCCTTTTCCTTCTGTTCACTCTCTGCCCCCGCCCCACTGTTGATATTTAATAGAACTGGAAACCTGGAAACCACCTTATTCTACTCTCTTTGCTGCTGTGGACACAGGAATAACCTGTTTAAACAAGGAATTTGAGAGCTTTTAAAACGGCTAATGACTGACTTGTGGGCTAATTTCGTGCAAATAAAATTTAACTGTGATAATAAGAACGTCAGATTGTGCCGGGGGTATTACCTTTACTCATCCAGGTACATTACACTTGTGTGACTGGATCTGACTGTCTATGAAAGAATGAGGGAATTGTAGAGATGCAATAAGGGAATTAAATTCTGACGACTTTGAAGCACACACAGTAGAATGATAAAAGCAGTTGATTTTTGAATATTCTCTTTGCAGTGCACAATATTTGCTGTATAGCCCAGTGGTTACCTTGCTGTGTCCTTCTTCAATAGGAGGCAGGTTGAAGCAGTGGATGGGGAATAAAACCTTTAATCACCTGATAGCATTTTGTAAATTGTTTAGGGACATGAATCCTTTAGATGTGTCTTGGCTTTATCATCAAGGGTTTTAATAGATGTTCAAATTTTGCCTACAAGTCCTGTATGGTCTGATTTGAAGAGATGCCTCCATTGGCTGTTGGTCTGCATGGCTTCATCAACAGCAATGGAAAATCCTCTAAACCTATGTTTGATTTGCTGCATTAGTCTTTTGCATTGTGGTTCTGTTTAACAAGTTGGCAGTTGTTGTGGAGTGGGAGCAGAGGTGGCTTCAAAATAATTTTACTCAAATAGAAGTAAAAAGTTGTCATCCAGAAAATAACTCAAGAGTAAAAATGTATTTGTTTAAAAGTCTACTTAAGTACTGAGTAACTGTTTTATTGTACTGTATGATTTATTTTTTAGAAATGATTCAATCAGACAAAAATGTAACATAATGTGCAAATTCTGGTATTTCCAATTAATAAAATAAAAAAATAGTCAAAATTAATCAAATCTTTACAAAAAAAAAAACAAATTAAGGAAGTAAATTTCCAAATCTCATTTTTTTCACAACATAAAGGTCTCTGTGTTTGAACAGTACAGCTGTTGTTTGCTCTGTGGTTGAGCCAAACATGCTTTGTTCATCAGGACAGGCCTGTTCATCCTCTTCAGTTTCAACACTGGAGACACTAGCCTCTGACATTTTTTATGTTTTGACTGCTGCGTGTGAAGAGTTTGTGCGCTATGCCTCCACAGTTTGTGTTGGTCATGTGACTGCAGGGCTACGTCTGATTGGTGAAACACAGTTGTGGTAGATCCACTGGTGGCAAAAATAAAGCATAGAATGTGTAAAATAAATGGGTAAACAAGTTACTGTTGACTGTAGCCCAATAACTGAGTAAGAGTAGCATCTTCTTCACAAATCTACTCAATTAAAAGTAAACAGTATAATGCAGTAAAACTATTCCTCAAAGTACTTAGTTACTTAAGCAAATGTAACTGAGTAAAAGTAACTTGTTTCTACCCACCTGAGTGTGGGAAAGTGTAGGAAGATTTTTAAAGAGCGATGTGCAGCAGCAGCCCTTCAGTCTTTTGTGCTGGTGGTGGTACAGTAACCCTGTTAATGTGGTCAAAACATTTCTCATACTGAGAAGAACCTCCCAGTTGTTCAGTTTGCTGAACTGCTTTTTACCTTCCTGGCAGAGGAGAACAAATTAAATGCTGTGAAAACGGGAATAACTCTGGTCAGCCTTTTTATAATATTTTTTTATTTTTGTAATTTCAGAAAATGCTTTGTTTTTCTTGCCCATAAGAACACACATCAGAACATATTATGTTTTTAAGACATTACCCAGGAAAGCCCATTTAATTTCATTCAGTAGAGCAAGATAGACCATTGTCCAATCAATGTTTTGTTCCTTGAAACAATATTAACATTGATAGAGACCTCTTACCTGTCCAAAAACATATTTTCTTCCTTTTGTGGATTCTAAAGTCAAGTCTGTTATTAAGGATATTTTTGCTCAAAGAGGGCTTTAGTTTTGCTAGACCTTGTTGTCTGTTTCCTTTTTCAATCAAAGATCAGTGAATGAATCACAGCACTAACTGGTTTGCTTTGGATGCTTAAGACAAAACTTAAATTGCTGTGCAGATCAAAAACCTTAAATGTTTGTTGGACCTAAAGTAAAACTTTAAAATACATCTATACAGTTCTCCTAAAATTGTCTTTCTTCATGTAAAGCACTTTGAGTTACCCAGTGTATGAATTGTGCTATATAAATAAAACTGCCTTGCCTTGCCTTCTTGTCCAACACTACTGACCAGTCAAGTGCATGCAGTTTGTACATATCCAGAAATATCCGCCCACTTCTGCGTAAGAGAGACATGATGGCAGCATATGTCTCGAAAATCCCAAAATGTCTCAGAGTAATGAACTTGACACAAGGTCACACCATGGTCTGGGTCAAGTGCCCCATGCTGTGAGCACTGATGCTCCTCCAGACCATCACATATGCCGGTTCTTGGTATGGTCTGCTGAGAAAATACATATAACTTATTTAGAAGCTACTTTTTTTGATCTGGCTGACTTTAAACTTGTATACAGTAGCTCATCTAAACAGAACAGAGCAGAATAGAACACAAGCGCTAATACGTCTTGATTTTCTCTACTACTAAATACATTATTGGCAGCAGTCATTAAACCAAACTAGGTCATTTCCTATCAGTACTGTCTCCCAACGTAGCTGCGGATATGCTTAGCTCTTTTTTCTTCTTCAGCACATCACATTTATAAATATTGCAGATATTAAATATAAATCTAGATACCATTTTTTCTTTAACAAAACCAAAACTATTTCAGCTAGATTTGGTTTCATGATATGCAACATGGTACCTGTGTAATTTTATTGGTGAACATACTTTCAACAGATCTTCACATGTGATGGTTTGACATACGCAGCTTCCAGCTCCACAGTATTACTAATATTGTACTTTTATGTCTCTACCATTCCAAAGTCCATTGTGAAAAGCACATTTGGTGAAATGGTGGAAGGAGCTGGAACAATGTTCATTTGTGTGCTTCTATTTGAGCACAAAGGCTACTGATATTAAAGTGGAAGTCAACCGTATCGGCGGCCACTGCGTTGTATTTTAAAGGCAACAGCTTATATTTGAATGAGCAATGGACAAAATGTAATATTAGGTCAGTTGGCATCTGGAGCTATGATTTCATACACTCATGTCAAATAAGGCAGATAGGATCAGAGTATTGTAATTCAGAGGAGTCATATCTCTGCTGCACCTGCTGGTCTGCTGTGTTATTTTTAATATGAACAGGGAATGATATGAGAACATGTTCTCACTAAAAAAACTTCAAATGTTGTTACATTATTATAACTTTTCTGTTTTAAAATAAGAATATACATATTCAAATGTTATCCAATGACACATTCAAAGTATTATATAAAGTATAGTAGCGTTGTTTGAAGCTCCCTTTTTGCTCCATTCCTTTCCAAAAGATGATCCAAAGAGTGTGACATCTCCTCATCTTTAATCTGCAATGGGAGGTAGTAACATAGGTGTCACAGAGGAGAAAAAAACAAGTCCCCTGTATCGCTTGAATGACATATGTCTCATCAATCAGCAGTAAGAATTCCATCTGCAAATGATACCTACCTTTTCTGGTTTGTCTGAATTGTCTTTGTGTTTTCAGTTTTGTTAATTTGTTTTTGGTTTTGTTATTTTGTTTTTAATTTTGTTTGATCTAGTTTTTTTTTATTTTGTTTGCACTTAATGGCCAATTTACTCCCCTGACCACAACACTATCCTCCCATCTACAGGCCACTCCTAAAAACGTGGACATGTGGACCAGCAGTGCAGTTGATGAAAAGACTAAAAGGAGCACTTGAATGTACAGACTGGGATGTTTTTAACTCTGATCTTGATGAGAAGACGGAGGCTGTAACATCCAATACTACCTATTTAAAGGACACCATCATACCTATCAGTGTTTCCTAACAACAAACCCTGGTTAAATAGAGAAGTAAAAGCGTCACTGCACAGGGAACATGAGGCCTTCTTACATGGCACGGCTAGAGACAAGTGGGAGGTAAATAAAGTCTGCAATAAGGAGGTTCACACTTCAATATAAAGGTAAAATAGAAGAAAAATTCAACTGCAACAATTTGAAAGCAGTATGGAATGAAAAAAGCGGAATCGAATGAAAGCCGTGACTGACTGAAGAAAAACATGGCAATATCCGTTGAGAGTTTTTCTGGAAATTCAGAAATTGCAAAAGCACTAAATGACTTTTACTTGCGCTTCAACCATGAGTTTTTAAGAAATCTGTCTGAGGTGTTGCGTGAACAAGTTGACTCTCTCGCTCTCTGTCAGTGCTTCTGATGTAAGAACCATGTTTTAAAAATGTAACTCTAGGAGGAGTCCAGGGCCTGACATGATGACTGACAAATGTCTAAAAATCTGCTCAGATCAATTGTGCAATATTTTTAGAGACATTTTTAACGCCTCTTTCGTTCTCACCTGTGGCAAAGACAACATTGCCTAAAGAACTGAATGATTTTAGACCTGTTGCTCTCACGTCACTGTTTATAAAATGCTTTGAACGTTTGATCAAACAATTTTTGACCAATGGAGTACAGGATAGACTCGACCCCCCTACATTTAACTTACTGGTCAAAGAGAGGAGTAGAGGATGCTATTATCACTCTATTTCACTTCCTGTACAAACATCTTGAGGGCACAAAAACACACGCCAGACTTTTATTTGCTGATTACACACACACACACATTTGCACACACACAATGCAGCCACATGTTTTATGCCACAAATTAATGTATTTGGTTTTGCTAAGTGGATTTTGGACTTTTTATTGTGCAGAACCCAGAAAGTAAGACTAAACAGTGTGTTGTCTGAGTAGAAAGGGTCAGGGTCACCACCAGGATGTCTCTTTGTTGTATATCCTTTACACTAATGACTGTAGAAGCTATCACTCTGACAGAACCTTGTTAAAATTTACAGATGACACTGTTGTGGTCAGTTTGCAGCAGGATAAAGAGGCTGTCAATGGACCAGTTGTCTCAGACTTTGTGGACTGGTGTGACAGCCATTTCCTGAGGCTCAATGTTCTAAAAACTAAAGACATGGTAATTGATTTCAGAAAAACATCTCAGCCTCCTTCACTTCAATCAAGGGCAGTGGTGTGGAGTTCGTTGAATCCTACAAATATCTGGAGATTCTTATTGATCAAAAACTGAACCATGACCTCCACACATCTCATATCAGAAAACAAGGCATGCAAAGACTGTACTTTCTTTGTAGATTGAGGAATTTTAAAGTTGACAAGACACTTATGGTTTTATTGTATGGATTGTATTGAGTCAATTTTATCTGTGACTAAGGACAAAAGGTTTGGTCCATTTTGTACAGGGCTGACTTTGTTCTTCTTCCCTCAAAGAAGAGCTACAGAGCCTACAGTCATTTTGGCTCAGTGCCTAGAGCCAAAATGAATAAATAAAAACTTTCCCATGTCCCTAGTACAATAAATGCTCTTAATTTGTGCAGTTTTGATTCTTCTGCTCTGAAGGCACTTTGATTCAACTTTAAACTTTGGTGGTGATTGTATTTTTTTAACCCCCCTTACTGCTGCTGAAATACGTCACTACATCAATAATTTTTATTTTTAATTTATTTTTATTTTCTTCCTGTAATCCCCACCCCCACCCCTTACTCAAAATACGTTCAGGTGGCTATGCACTGATGTTGGTTAGAAATGTGTACCCCCCAGCTCAGATCTCAAACTCCATCTGACCTGTCTAAATCTGTCCAATACTCTTAATCAGCACTAAAGCATCTAAGACAACTTTAGGAAACTGAAATGTGAATTTGTTGTGTCTTAAACCATTCCCTAACCTTTACCATGCATTTTCTCAGCTAAACCACTATCATAAACCTACCTTGTTTTTATTGCCTTAATGCCACAAGCTTTTCCAGAACCATCAGAATTACAGAATTCTGTGTAATTGGACAAATTATATATTTTTTCTATTTTCATTAGGAGACAGCCTTTTTCTATTTTCATTCTACATTCAGTCAGAGGCTGCTGCGCTGCTGTAATAAGACTGAAGAAGAACAACATTGTTCTCCTGCTGTCAAAACACAAACCAGAAAATGAAGAGATAAGATTGTATTTTTTTTCCTGTTCAGCCCACATGAACCTCTTATATTTCTCACGTTTCACAACGAGGACAACACTTTAAAAGCAAGTTGATGTGAATCAGCCTGGTTTATGGGACTTTATTCTCATTATTCGGTTTTCCTTTTCACAAGCATGGATGATAATCTGAAAGACTTTTCCGATAGCAAAAAATATTTCAAAGCAAAAGAAGAAGCGCTGCAAATAGAAACCACACGATAGCAATTATTTAAAAAAAGAAATAAAAACATAAATCATTTCATTACATTATTTGTGTAATATTTGTAATTGAATAAACATCACCGTTTTGATGGAGAGGTTTTTAGGATAATGGCTAAGAACAGGTTTGAATACCGCTTACCCATGTTTAATCCATTTCTTTTTAGTTTAATAGTAATTATAACTTCTCATAAGTTATGTGATGACTTATAAGTCTGAATGATATGGATCACAATAGGGGCAGAACATAACCTGAGAAGATAATAAAATTGTATATATATATATATATATATATATATATATATATATATATATATATATATATATATATATATATATATATATATATATATATTTATTAGGTAAGTGATTTTTCTGACCATATCATCATTTTATTTAATAATTTCCAACTCCAAGCTGTATAAACCTGAATCCTTATTGGATTTAATGCATATCAGGTGATGCAATTTGTGTAACGAGGGAGGGTGTGGCCTAAGGAGATCAACACCTTATATCAAGGTGCATAATTATTAGGCAGATTCTTCTTCTCAGGAAAACTGGGCCAAAAAAGAGAACAGTCTTGAAATATCTAAGATATTGGGGCGTGATCACAGAACCAATCAAACGTTTTGTAGCATAAGTCAACAGGGTCGCAAGAAACATGTCGAGAAGAAAAGGCGCAAATTAACACAAAGATTTGTGAAGAATCAAACGTGAAGCTACCAGGAACCCATTATCCTCCAGTGCTGCCATATTCCACAACTGTAACCTACCTGAGTGTGAAGAGGTACGAGGTATTCAGTTCTCAGAGACATGGCCAAGGTAAGAAAGACTGAAACCCGACCACTTCTGAACAAGACACAAGTTAAAACATCAAGAATGGGCCAAGAAATATCTGAAGACAGATTTTTCAAAGGTTTTGTGGACTGATGAGATGAGAGTGACTCTTGACAGACCAGATGGATGAGCCCGTGGTTGGATCAGTAACAGACAGAGCTCCACTTCGATTCAGACGCCAGCAAGGTGAAGGTGGGGTATTGGTATGGGTAGGTATTATTAAAGATGAGCTAGTTGGACCTTTTGGGGTTTAAAATAAACTCAACTCTCAGACCTACTGCCATGTGTTTAGAATACAATTTGTTAAAGCAGTGGTACAGGAAAAAGTCTGCATCTTTCAAGAAGACTTTGATTTTTATGCAAGACAACGCTCCATCACATGCATCAAAGTTCTCCATTGCGTGGCTGGCCAGTAAAGGCCTTAAAGATGAAAAACTAATGACATGGCCCCCTTCTTCATCTGACTTAAACCCTAATGAAAACTTTTGGGCCCTTCTTAAACAGGACATTGAAGTAAGGTAAACAGTACACCACTCTGAACAGTGTCTGGGAGGCTGTGGTTGCAGCTGCACAAAAGTTGATTCTGACCAGATCAAGAAACTGACTGACTCTGTGAATGGAAGGCTTGTGACCGTTATCGAAAAGAAGGTTGGCTATATTGGTCACTGAATATTTTTTTATTGAAATTAAAAATGTTTATTTGTACATTTTGAGTTTGTTTATTAATCTCACTTTTACAGGTGAAAATAAACAAGTGAGATGGGAAAATCTTTGTTTTTCATTTAGTTGCATAATAATTCAGCACACTAATAGTTGCCTAATAATTATGTACATGTAGATATTTTCTTAAGAAAGCCACAACTTCACTTTTACTACTTAAATGTTCAGGTTTGAGGGTTTGTAAACATTTTGGATTAACCAAGAGCACTGTAGTTGTACAATAACAAAATTAATCTTTAAAAATACAACTTGCCTATTAATTGTGCACACAGTGTATATACAGTCAGGTCCATAAATATTGGGACGTCAACACACACACATATATATATTTATATGAGCCTGATGTTGCCATCTTGGAATTGCCATTTTAACCACAACAGCTTTCCTCTGCTGTTCGTCCACCACCTCGATGTATGGTTGGTTCGCCATTACCATTCTGTCAGTCTGAATCTGGAAGTCCCACAGGATCTTTGCTCAGTCATTCTCTACCACCTTTGGAGGTGTTTCCCGCCTTGACCTCAGGGTTTCCAGTCCGTACTCCGTACAGATGCTCCTGTACACTATGCCAGCCACTTGGTTATGGCGCTCCATGTATGCTTTCCCTGCCAGCATCTTACACCCTGCAGTTAAGTGTTGGATTGTCTCAGGGGCCTGTTTGCACAGCCTACACCTTGGGTCTTGTCCGGTGTGGTAGATTTGGGCCTCTATTGCTCTGGGGCTCAGGGCCTGCTCCTGTGCAGCCATGATGAGTACCTCTGTGCTGTCCTTCAGTCCGGCCCGTTCTAGCCATTGGTAGGATTTCTTGATATCAGCCACTTCAGTTATGTTCCGGTGGTACATCCCATGTAGGGGTTTGTCCTCCCATGATGGTCCCTCCTCCAGCTCCTCTTCCTCTGTTCCCTATTGCCTGAGACATTCACTGAGCACGTCATCTGTTGGGGCCTTATCTTTGATGTACTTGTGGATCTTGGATGTTTCATCCTGGATAGTGGGTCTCACACTCACTAATCCACGGCCGCCTTCTTTACGGCTAGCGTACAGTCTCAGGGTGCTGGATTTGGGGTGGAACCCTCCATGCATGGTGAGGAGCTTTCGTGTCTTAACGTCTGTGGTCTGTATCTCTTCCTTTGGCCATCTTATTATTCCCGCAGGGTATCTGATCACTGGCAGGGTGTAGCTGTTTATTGCCCGTGCATTGTTCTTGCCATTGAACAGACTTCTTAGGACTTGCCTTACTCGTTGGAGGTATTTGGTAGTTGCTGTTTTCCTCAAGGTTGCCATTTGCCTGTGGTATTGCAAAGTACTTGTAACCATCCTCAATGTCTGTGTGGACTACCTCGTTGATTATTTGGCTGATGGGGGTTCAGACCTATGCAGAACAGCAGAGGGGACAAAGCATCTCCTTGGTATATGCCACATTTGATGGATAGTTGGCTTGCCATTCCCCTCAAGGGTAGTTTTCCACAGCCTCATCGAGTTTGCAATGAAGTCTCTTAGCATTGAGCATGATGTTGTATATCTCCAAGCATTCAGTGATCCATTTGTGCGGCATTGAGTTTTATATATATATATATAACTATTAATATAAATAAAACTATTGAAAAGTTTTTTGAGAGAAATAAATCAGGCCAATTACTTGTATTTTTATTATTTTATATATATATAATTGCTATAGCGCGGTTTCTATTTGCAGCACCACTTCTCAATGTAGCACTGTTTCTATTTGTCAATGTAGTTCTAGCTTTTTCTGAATGCAACATGGCTTGTCAATGTAATGCTGCCTGTTTTGTATGTTTGGCAGGCGTGTGATGTAAACTGAATGCAGCGGATATCTACATTTGTAGGTGTTGCGTTGTCATATTGAAATGCAGCTTTGCAGAACTGATGCTGTTGTCGGCCATTTGCATGTGAGTCTTGATTTGCAGTACACATGTTGTGAAGTTTATGCAGAGGTTGATGCTTTGAGCTTTCTTGGCCATCGTAACATACACATAAAAAGTCATAAAAAGGCATTAACCATTTTGTGATAATATTAAAAGATTCTTTTTAGAAGTAAAAAAGTAGACAGAGTTTGTAACATGTGCTGCAGTTGCACTCAAAAGGGTCAAGAAGGAAAATAACCTCACTTGATATACAGTCTCTAAACACTTTTTAATGTAAATTGAAAAAATGAAAGTGCAACTAATGGAGCACGAATGACTATACTGAATGGGCGTGCATGTCCCTGAACCACCCTGAAGCTACATCTCCCTGTTGCTCAGTGCTTCTGACTGAACAACAACATAACATTGTAAGAAACAGAGCTTTGTTTTGCCCTAAAGCTGGAGGTGTGTGAGAACTATGAATATTTATACATGGAAACACAATAGCTTGTGCAGTCAGCTTCCATGCTAGATCTGCAATATGACCAGCAAGTGTTCAACTTTAGCTGACGAGTTAGAAAGCTTTAGATGCAGACAGTTTTGCTGACAAGTGGAGGTTGCGCTGCATATTGATATTGCGGTTCCCTTTGCCCTCTATAAATGTGAAATCAAGCTTGAATTTCCAGGACAGAAATACATTGCTTCCCTGTTTGTGTGTCAACTCCATCGTCTGGTGTCGTGTGTGTCAGTGACAGTGGGTGGATGGACTGATGGGAAATTACTGAATGCAATTTACATTTCAGTGAACCTTGTATCTTGTGAAGTTATCGATATAGTAACTCGATACATCCAGCTTTCTAAATGTTTAATATGGAATGTGTTTGATTCCTCCTAAAACATAAACCTAAGACTGCTCGTGTATAGTAAGAATTGAATTTAATTCTACTTTGATGGCAATATTGAATGTGCAAGATGTTTAATCTTAAACTGTTAGTCCATTACACAAGGAATCTATTAAATACAATTAACTGTCAACTTCTAAGAGCCTAAGGTATATTAGCCTGACTTCTTCTTGTAAACTTCATTTTTTTTTGCTATTGTCTGTGAGAACCTTTTTTTTTGTGCCTTAATTTAACACTTTATATTAGCAACTTGATTATCTTACCTGTGCCTTGTTTTCTCTGGTCTATATAATCTTGGCCTACAAAGTTGGATTAGGATGTTAGTGAGGTAAGTTCAGGGTTAACCCTGGGTTTTGGTATCACGAAGCTGGTTCATTTTCTCTTGAGATAGATCCCTGTGGTAGCTTAGGCTAAACGGCTAACCTGCTCTGGAACAGGTTAAGTTTGCAGGTAGACGATAGAAACAAGGACACTGACCAATCAGGAACGAGAAATAAGCTGCTGATGTCAAGGAAGAGGAAGACATAGTGCGGAAAGAAGTGTCTGCACAAGTGCCGACTGACTGGAGCACAAATGTACAGAGATCTAGCGACAATGTAAAGTCATGTCATTTTGTAAATTAGTCTTAAAGGTTTAAACAACTGAATGACATTGTGCTCACAATGCCCCTCTTTATCAAAGTTGCGTAAAAACGGGTGCAGGTCTGTGAGCAAAGGTGGCCATACGAGTGGGCATGAGATTTATGAAACTGTGCGAACCAGGCCAATCCTGGTGTACACACAACCGACTGTTGATAAATCCAGTGGACTGAAACGTGCAGGATTTGATTGAAATGCACCGAAATATTTACTGCTCAGCTGGTTTTGCCCACAGAGTTTACGGCATTGAGGTACAAAATATGGCTAAAAGAGATCATTCTATGAGTCGGAAATGACAAATAAATACTCGATGATTAAAGATTATATTGTTCATAAAACATAATTAAAAATTAACAATTTTCATTAACAACTGAACCACATCTGAGGCTTAAATTTTTGAAGAAAGTTCAAATTTGACATGTTTAACGTTTAAGTATACATGTCTCAACTCTTTTGAAAAAGAAATATTAATGATACTACGTTAAACAATAAATATGTTAAATAGCACTGAAGAAAGAAAGATTGACAGGAACCCTCAATTGTCCCAAGACCGACCTCCAGACCAAGCCCCAGCTTTGCTTGTTTCCACATCCTCAGTGGAGGCAGTGGGGGCACCTGCTGAGTCCAATACTTTTGTTTCCCTTTTGCAGTCTGCGTTTACCATAAGAAAAAAGAGAAAATTTAGACAGGTTTGTAACAGAGTGAACCTCTAGTCTACAGCAAACACTTTGTCGCTGCAGTGGGCTCAGTCTTCAGCCACAGCGGTAGATGGGACCAGCCCCACACCGAGCCAGGTGCGTGCTTTGAGTTGCCGCGGCCAACCTCGACAAAAACCCAGTGTCTGAGAAGGATTTAGCGAGACCGAATAATATATAGTACACTATAATAATAGTGTTGGATATGGACCTCTGTCTACTTTTTATGTTGTGTTTGAGCAAATGTTGGATCAGGACAGTTTCCCAGTGTACTGACAGACGCACCTGTAACACTGACAGATGAACCTGTTACACTGACAGATGAACCTGTAACACTGACAGATGAACCTGTTACACTGACAGATGAACCTGTAACACTGACAGACGCACCTGGAACACTGACGGACGAACCTGTAACACTGACAGAAGCATCTGGAACACTGAGAGACAAACTTGTAACACTGACAGACGCACATGGAAAACTGACATACGCACCTGTAACACTGACGGATGAACCTGTAACACTGACGGATGAACCTGTAACACTGACGGACGAACCTGTAACACTGACAGACAAACCTGTAACACTGACAGACAAACCTGTAACACTGACAGACGAACCTGTAACACTGACAGACGCACCTGTAACGCTGACAGACGAACCTGTAACACTGACAGACGCACCTGGAAAACTGACAGACAAACCTGTAACACTGACAGACGCACCTGGAAAACTGACAGACAAACCTGTAACACTGACGGACGAACCTGTAACACTGACAGACGAACCTGTAACACTGACAGACGCACCTGTAACGCTGACAGACGAACCTGTAACACTGACAGACGAACCTGTAACACTGACGGACACACCTGGAAAACTGACAGACAAACCTGTAACACTGACGGACGAACCTGTAACACAGACAAACCTGTAACACTGACAGACGAACCTGTAACACTGACAGACGAAACCTGTAACACTGACAGACAAACCTGTAACACTGACAGACAAACCTGTAACACTGACAGACAAACTTGTAACACTGACAGACACACCTGTAACACTGACAGACACACCTGTAACACTGACAGACACACCTGTAACACTGACGGACAAACCTGTAACACTGACGGACAAACCTGTAACACTGACGGACAAACCTGTAACACTGACGGACAAACCTGTAACACAGACAGAAGCACCTGTAACACTTACAGACAAACCTGTAACACTGACAGACAAACCTGTAACACTGACAGACACACCTGTAACACCTACAGACAAACCTGTAACACTGACGGACGAACCTTGTAACACTGACAGACGCACCTGTAACACAGACAGAAGCACCTGTAACACTGAGGGGGTGTCTTCCCCTCACAACACAGGGAAGACGGGGTGTACCGAGCCGTGGTGGCTCTCGGTAATCAAATTAAACTAAGCCAGTGCTTAATTTGTGGGGGACATGAGGGACTATATCTCCCCACCTCCTAAATTGGGACTGGGACCAATTTGATTGGGTCTGGCACTTTTTTCCTTTTTCTTTAAGTTTCTTAAAGTAAAAGTTAATGTGGCCTGATCTTACACATTTTCAACTCTGATTTATAAATCAGCTTGTTGAAATTGCCCATTCATTTGTTAAAATGGCACCATACAAAAATCTATAATGAAGTCTGCATAACAACATATGTTGCTTTTCTTTTTTTCCCTTCTTGATGCTAAGGGAATACTTCCCCTAAATATTCTCTCTGTGTTCCCCACCTCCAGCTTTACAAATTAAGCGCTGAACTAAGCCTGTCTTTCTCTGGGGTTGTCTAATAACAACATGTGGATGTCTTTGCCTAATTTAATAACTAACAGTTTCTTTGGGTGACATTACTTAGCATTAGTGTTTCATGAGTGTCTTGTAAAAGCAGCCCATGACATAAAGGTCAAAGAAAGAGATTGCTGTACTGTAACAATAATAACACACAAAATCATCCAAAAGCTTGTGCTGCACATGGCCCTAAATGATATATAAAATACTAAACTATTGTTACAGAGGACTGTAACATGGAATATTTTTCAAAGTACCAATGCGTTGTTAGTTTTCAATAATGGTTTTGCTGCTCAGCTCGGTGCTGACTTAAAACTTGGTATATTTACAACACCCACTTCCTGGTGTGAGATTTGAGCGTTCCGTTCGTCATATCACCCATGTTCTATTGATAAATAAAAATGCATGGAAATAATTGTTCACCCAATTTTCCGCCAATGTGTTTTATTGTCTGTTGGTTGTTTGTCTTTAGGTCTTTGTGCGTATATGCTTTTATTCAGTCTCTGATGCTGTTAGTTTTACAGGAGTTTAGTGTAGCTTACCTATCCTGACTCTGCTTGTTGTTGCCAAACCTGACCGCTTTCTCTGCCTGGCCCTTTTGGATTCTGTAAGTCTGCTTGTCTGTTTCCTGATACTTAGACCTTTGACTGGATTTTGGACTCTGGATATTGGATTCTGGATTTCAAACTCAGAAAATCAGATCATAGACCACTTGAAAAACTAATAGAGAGAGCTTGTTCAACTATACAGTAGGTGTTAGTTTAGAGACTGGTTGAAGCAGTGGAGCAACACACACACAATAGGACGGATGCTATACTGAACAACATGGACCATCCCCTGCATTCAGCTTTTGATCAACAGGGAGCAGCTAGTGGACATCTGAGATCAGTGAGCTGCAGGACGGAACGCCACAAGAACTACTCCTTCCTGACTGTAATAAGACTGTACAATCAATCTGTGGAAGATGAAGACTTTTGACTCAACTCATTTGAAGAGACCTAAATACTGAATTTCCCCTTGGGGATTAATACAGTTTTTTTTTAATTTTGAAAAGTAAGATTAGAAGATTAGAAGAGGAGAATTTCCACTCTACAATACACCTCTTATCAGTGCCATTCATCTGACTAGTTTTCAAAACAACCTCTGCCTATATTGCGGCAACCCAGGACATGTTGTCAAGTCTTGTCCTTATTAAAAGAGGATGCTCAGAACTAGTGTTCTACTGACTCCACATGAGCCAACAAGAGCCCTCTGTTCTTCAGCAGCAGCTCTCCTGTTGTGTTCAGTCCAAAGCTGGTGAAGCTGCATTCGCTCATTATGCTTCAAAAAAATGGAACACACCCGGTGTGTGCTAAATATTCTCATCAATTAAAATCTTTGATAATCAAGCCATAATGTGATTTATTTTTATTTCTTTTGTTTATTTAAAAAAGAATTAAAAAAACAGAAATACGTTTAGTACTTAGTGACTGCAGTCCATATATATTGCTCTTCATTCTGCACTAGATGTAACAAATTAGAGAGGGCTGTTGTGAAATGCAGCATAAGTAAAACCTGATTCTGGGGGCACTCGCCTGCCCTGCCAGATGTATAGATTTCTCCTCCACCCACACTCTTTGGCCTTTGTTTGTTTATCCTTAAGGAACGCTTCCCTCCATTTCTTCCCCTAGTGTCACTTCACACTTTAATGATTTCTTTGTGATCATTTATTTATTTGGTCCAGTCAGTCAAACTGTTGACTTCTGGGATCGGTCCTGGGCTTGACTGAGATGTATTGTGCAGGACAACTGTTAAGGCTGCTGCTTGGTGTCTCTGCTTATAGTCCAACGATGGTTCAAATGGCCTTTTTTCACTTCATAAAGGCTGAAGGCAGCAGGCTTTCCACTACAAGGAGAATTTCTTACAGTGATCCCCACAAGATTAGCTTTTGTTTTGGTCTTGAGAGAAACTGTCTGTGTTAAGGTAAGAAAAATACTGACAGTTTTATAAAATCTATCCCCTGCTGCCATGATTCCACTCTTGTGTTCCACGTCTTCCATCTATTTTTGAATGTCTTTTTTTGGTCAAATCTTTGAACAATAACCACATATCAGCATGCATACACACTTTGAGCTAATCTGGCACACAGTCTGTGCAGGAGGTATTCTGGGTAAAAAAGCATGTAGTGTGTGGGGGTGTGGACAGGGCACACACCAAAACACCATCATTATTTAATCAAAAAGCAAAACATTGACCAGACCGAGCAGAGAAATAAACCTTGGGTTTGATGTTTAAGATTAATGGATTTATCCAACAGTTGCCTTCGCCAAATAAATTTGAATGAATGAGGCAAAAGGGTGTTGTTATTCTGCATAAACCAAACAAGGCATGATATGCCAACATAAAGTCAATAAGCCATCTTGTCTCCTGCTGATGCTCATACACCCCAGGGTGCACTACTCTCATGCTTAGGACCTCAGTCTTAACCTCTACAGTAAGATCTAGTATAGATGGCAGACTATTAGAGAAATAACAATCCAATTCAACACCAAATACAGTGTAGTAGAAGATAAAAGTAGAAGATAAAATTTAAAATGCTGCACAAACTGTCCAAAAAACAATGCTGTTAATTTATGGTGTGTTTTTTAGCATTAGCTAATGCTGGTAGTGCTCGGAGCTCAAAAAATAGCTGTGGTGGCTGGTGGAGACACTGTCTGATAGTCATATTATGCCTTGGTTTAGGGAAGTGGCAGGAAATTACATAAACATTGTGCCATAAACATGAAGGGTTAGATCTTCATGATTTGAAACTCAAAGCGCGTGGCAGTTAGCGCACTCATTTTCAGGCTGTGTCAAGAGCTGGCGCATTGTTTAATAAAAGGCTGGAAATGGCATAAATGGGCGGATTCTTTTTTTTATAGATTTGATAAGTCAAGTTGCGTATGCCAGAGGTGAAAGAACAGTTGATATTTGGTCATTTTACAAACCCCATTCCAAAAAAGTAAAATGTTAATATTTTATTCAGAATAAAACATAGATAACATATCAAATGTTGAAAGTGAGACATTTTTGATATTGGCTCATTTTGGATTTTATGAGAGCTACACATTCCAAAAAAGTTGGGACAGGTAGCAATAAGAGGCCGGAAAGGTTATTAGGTTAATTGTCAACATGCTTGGGTATAAAAAGAGCCTCTCAGAGTGGCAGTGTCTCTCAGAAGTCAATATGGGCATTCCCCCAATGCTGCGGCAAAAAATAGTGGAGCAATAACAGAAAGGCGTTTCTCAGAGAAGATTTGCAAAGAGTTTGAAGTTATCATCATCTACAGTGCATTATATCATCCAAAGATTCAGAGAATCTGGAACAATCTCTGTGTGTAAGGGTCAAGGCCAGAAAACCAGACTGGATGCCCGTGATCTTCGGGCCCTTAGACAGCACTGCATCACATACAGGAATGCTACTGTAATGGAAATCACAACATGGGCTCAGCAATACTTCCAGAAAACATTGTCGGTGAACACAATCCACCGGGCCATTCACCGTTGTCAACTAAAACTCTACAGGTCAAAAAATAAGCCATATCTGAACATGATCCAGAAGCACAGGTGTTTTCTCTGGAGCCAAGGCTCATTTAAAATGGACTGTGACAAAGTGGAAAACTGTTCGGTCAGACAAATCAAAATTTGAAGATCTTTTTGGAAAACTGGGACACCATGTCATCCGGACTAAAGAAGACAAGGACAACCCAAGTTGTTATGAGCGCTCAGTTCATGGTATGGGGTTGCATGAGTGTGTGTGGCATAGGCAGCTTACACATCTGGAAAGGCACCATCAATGCTGAAAGGTATATCCAAGTTTTAGAACAACATATGCTCCCATCCAGACGTCATCTCTTTCAGTGAAGACCTTACATTTTCCAACATGACAATGTCAGACCACATACTGCATCAATTACAACATCATGGCTGCATAGAAGATATACATAGAGATAAAAACATATAAAAAATAAATATTGAAAATAAAATTCAATGGCAAAATTAAGTCACACAAATGTAAACTTGGGTAAAAAGAAATAAAGGGAGACCTGGCCATTAATTAGTGCAAATCTCTGTACCTGTAAATTATTGCACAATAAACAGAACACAATCCAACTAACAATAAATTATTATTATTATTATTATTATTATTATTATTATTATTATTATTATTATTTCATAATTATTTATCATTACATAAATTTTATATAGTGCTTTTCCGGGGACGCAAAGACGCTTTACATATCAATTATTCATTCACTCCACAGTCACACATTAATCTATACTAAAATACTCCTCATCTAACAACTAACATTGATTACAACATACCTTGCAATCAATGTGTTCAGTTCTGGCTTGGTCACCTGTTGCTGAGCCGTGTTGCTTGTTTTAACAGAATGTCTACTTCGCTGAAACTGCCTTTGGGGTTGGGTTAGCAGAAGCAACAAGTGTCGTGTTAGCATGTGTTGATGTAAAGGTGCTTCATAAGATTTGAGTTGCTTGAGGCAGACAAGTCTTTTTTCCTGGACATAGCATGTTACAGAAATATTCTTGCATTTAATTTTAATTAACAAGAAGTAGTGCTGGTACTTCCAGTTCGAGAACGCTACCATTTCCCCGGCTCCTCGCCATTGTCGCTGACGCTGTCTTGTGTTTAGTGGTAGTCAGTGCAGTGAGACCGCGTCAGCCAATCATCGCTTTTGCAACGGTGTCATCATCCCCAGCCCTGCTCTCTCCAGCAGCAGCTGATGTGTAGCCAAAGCATGACACCTTTAGTCAACCAAATAGTAACGCGACCATTTTTATTCTCAGTAACGATAGCAGCATTGCAATGATGGAAAAAGTAATTAATTAGATTACTCCGTTACTGAAAAATAAACTCCATTAGTAACGCCGTTACTTCCAACACTGCCTATTCCTAAACTTGAGCAACATGTTTCCTCAGTCCCCAGAAGTCTGCAGACTGTTATAAAAAGAAGAGGGGAGGCCACACAGTGGTAAACATAGCCTTGTCCTAACTTTTATGAGATGTGTTGGTGCCATAAAATTTAAAGTCAACTTATTTTTTCCTTAAAATGATACATTTTCTCAGTTTAAATATTTGATATGTAATCTCTGTTGTATTCTGAATAAAATACAAAAAATTGAAACTTCAACATCATTGCATTCTGTTTTCATTCACAATTTGTACAATGTTCCAACCTTTCTGGAATCGGGTTTATAAATGTTTAATGGGCCTGTATGAGAACGACTGGGTCTGGACTCACAAAAGTCTCCAGCTCCAGGAATGCTACATGAACCAGGTTCAGTTATCACTGTTTTATTTATTAATTCATCTTTTTATCAACATATAGCCTAATACAATATAATAATAATAATAATTAAAGCCGCAAGCGGCGATAAAGGCCCTCGCCTCCCTTGAGACCGCGGGGACACATATATTCGGAGGATTGCATGTCGTGCTTTAAAGCAAATTTGGAGCTGTTTAGATGAAAACCCTTTAGCACAAAGTGTACGATTTAGGTGGTCATGTATTCCACCCAACATAGATTTTCTGTTGAGTTTACGGTATGGCTGTAATAAACTTTTCTGTTTGCCCTAAGGTGTCCTATGGATGTACCAAGTTTTGTATTTCTACATTGGAAAAATTTACTTTCATTTTCCATAGAACCAATTATTTTGACTTTTCTAGGGGTCGCCACTGAGTCATTTTTCCTATTTTTTTTTTCAGGGACTTCAAATACATACATTTTTGCGGGCTTGAAGTCTGGGACCAATAAAAATGACTTTTAGTTGCACGTTTACTGGGTCAAATTGAAAATCATTTTTCAGAAAAATTATAATAAAAAAATATATACCAAATTATAATAAAATAAAATATACCTCGAGCAAAAACGACAAGAAAAACGCCTGTCTATTTTACACACGTGTTTAGCTCATTTTGCCCAAGTTTGGTGTCTGTGGAATGAAGCAGCTATTTTCTGTTGTTTTTTAAAGAGAGGTTGTATTCTAAGTCGGTTCACATCTTCAATTAAAAATGGCCGCCTTCCCGTGTGTGATACGGTGTGGTCCCCTTTGGCTTTTTGTTCATAAGCCCATACTGGATGTGTGTACCAAGTTTCATTTGCCTACGACAAACTAAAATTTTCACTTCCTTTTGACTTTTCCACATATTTGGGACGTTGCTATGGCAACACATTTATAGATAGGGGGTGGTTGTCATTGGCTTTTATGCTCCTCATGACATAGGAGATGTGTGTACCAAATTCCATGTCTCTATGACAAACTAAATTCTTGGGTCCCATTATAAGTTTGTAGGGGCGCTGGAGAGCCATTTCTAAAGATAACCCCTTTATTTACATATCTTTGTGTTCAGGTCATGAATGTGCACAAACGCCTTTTGGGTCCGACTTGATCCGAGAAGGCGTTAGAGAGTTAAGAGACATTTTATTTTCACAAAAATGGCCACCTCGTTACAGGCTTGCCACACCCATACCCGATAAGATATCAACAATAAAGTCACAAATTTGGTTGGCACACGTGTCTAGATGATACTCACCAAATTTGGGGCCATTTAAATTAAAACACAAGGATTTGCATCTTTTTGCGCAAGAGTGCGATTTTAGTGGCCATGCGTTTCACCCTACATGGCGGACTTCCTGTTTAGTTTAGGGTGTGGCTGTCATAGACTTTTCTGTTTGCCCTGAGGTGTCCTATTGATGTACTAAGTTTCATTTTTCTACGTTGGAAAAAGTTACTTTCACTTTCCATAGGCCCAATGTATTTTGACTTTTCTAGGGTCGCCACTGAGTCATTTTCATTTTTTTTTCGGGGACTTCAAATACATAAATTTTTCGCCGGGCTTGAAGTCTGGGACCAATAAAAATGACTTTTAGTTGTTGGTTTACTGGGTCAAATTGAGAATCATTTTGCAAAAATTATAATGAAAAAATATATACGAATTATAATAAAAAAATATAACTCGAGCAAAAAGTCTAGAAAAACACTTGTCTCATTTACATACATGTGTTTAGCTCATTTTGCCCAAGTTTGGTGTCTGTGGAATGAAGCAGCTATTTTTGTTGTTTTTAAAAAGAGGTGTATTCTAAGTCGGACCAAATTTTCAATTCAAAATGGCCGCCTTCCGTGTGTGACAGGGTGTGGTCCCCATTGGCTTTTTGTTCATAAGCCCATGGTGGATATGTGTACCAAGTTTCATTTGCCTACAACAAACTAAAAATTTCACTTCCCATTGACTTTTTCACATTTTTGGGGCGTTGCTATGGCAACACATTTATAGATAGGGGTGGTTGTCATTGGCTTTTATGCTCGTCATGACATAAGAGATGTGTGTACCAAATTTTATGTGTCTATGACAAACTAAATTCTTGGGTCCCATTATAAGTTTGTAGGGGCGCTGGAGAGCCATTTCTAAAGATAACCCTTTTATTTACATATCTTTGTGTTCAGGTCATGAATGTGCACAAACGCCTTTTTGGTTCCAACTCGATCCGAGAAGGCGTTTGAGAGTTAGAAGGCGTTTATTTTCACAAAAATGGCCACCTCGTTACAGGCTTGCTACACCCATACCCGATAAGATATCAACAACAAAGTCACAAATTTGGTTGGCACACGTGTCTAGATGATACTCACCAAATTTGGGGCCATTTAAATTAAAACACAATGATTTGCATCTTCTTGCGCAAAGTGCGATTTTAGTGGCCATGCGTTTCACCCCACATGGCGGACTTCCTGTTTAGTTTAGGGTGTGGCTGTCATAGACTTTTCTGTTTGCCCTGAGGTGTCCTATTGATGTACTAAGTTTCATTTTCTACGTTGGAAAAAGTTACTTTCACTTTCCATAGGCCCAATGTATTTTGACTTTTCTAGTCGCCACTGAGTCATTTTCATTTTTTTTTTTTTAGGGACTTCAAATACATAAATTTTTCGCCGGGCTTGAAGTCTGGGACCAATAAAAATGACTTTTAGTTGTTGGTTTACTGGGTCAAATTGAGAATCATTTTGCAGAAAAATTATAATAAAAAATATATACCGAATTATAATAAAAAAAATATAACTCGAGCAAAAAGTCTAGAAAAACACTTGTCTCATTTACATACATGTGTTTAGCTCATTTTGCCCAAGTTTGGTGTCTGTGGAATGAAGCAGCTATTTTTGTTGTTTTTAAAAAGAGGTGTATTCTAAGTCGGACCAAATTTTCAATTCAAAATGGCCGCCTTCCTGTGTGTGATAGGGTGTGGTCCCCATTGGCTTTTTGTTCATAAGCCCATGGTGGATGTGTGTACCAAGTTTTATTTGCCTACAACAAACTAAAAATTTCACTTCCCATTGACTTTTTCACATTTTTGGGGCGTTGCTATGGCAACACATTTATAGATAGGGGTGGTTGTCATTGGCTTTTATGCTCGTCATGACATAAGAGATGTGTGTACAAAATTTTATGTCTCTATGACAAACTAAATTCTTGGGTCCATTATAAGTTTGTAGGGGGCGCTGGAGAGCCATTTCTAAAGATAACCCTTTTATTTACATATTTTTGTGTTCAGGTCATGAATGTGCACAAACGCCTTTTTGGGTCCAACTCGATCCGAGAAGCCGTTTGAGAGTTAAGAAACGTTTATTTTCACAAAAATGGCCACCTCGTTACAGGCTTGCCACACCCATACCCGATAAGATATCAACAACAAAGTCACAACTTTGGTTGGCACACGTGTCTAGATGATACTCACCAAATTTGGGGCCATTTAGATTAAAACACAATGATTTGCATCTTTCTGCTAAGGGGTGCGATTTTAGTGGCGCGCTTCACCCCACATGGCGGACTTCCTGTTAAGTTTAGGTGTGACTGTCATTGACTTTTCTGTTTGTTCTGAGGTGTCCTATGGATATACCAAGTTTCATTTTTCTACGTTGGAAAAAGTTACTTTCACTTTCCATAGGCCCAATGTATTTTGATTTTGTAGGGTCGCCACTGAGTCATTTTTCGTATTTTTTTCGGCGACTTCAAATACATAAATTTTTCGCTGAGCTTGAAGTCTGGGACCAATATAATGACTTTTCGCATGTTCACTGGGTCAAATTTAGGATCATAGGTCGACAAGAAAGATAAAAAAAAAAAAAAAAAAAAATCCGAGCAAAAACAATAGGCCCTCCCGGCCATCACCGGCTCGGGCCTAATAATAATAATTAAAGCCGCAAGCGCGATAAAGGCCTCGCCTCCTTGAGACCGCGGGACACATATATTCGGAGGATTGCATGTCGTGCTTTAAAGCAAATTTGGAGCTGTTTAGATGAAAACCCTTTAGCACAAAGTGTACGATTTAGGTGGTCATGTATTCCACCCAACATTTTCTGTTGAGAAGGATCCTGGCAATTGGGAAATGGCATTTATTTCCCAATAGTTGCCTCTTCACAGACTCATTACGACCACAGCCACAAATCTATCAAAACAAATTGATAACTTTTTTTGCACACGTGTCTAGATGATACTCACCAAATTTGGAGCTGTTTAGATGAAAAGCCTTTAGACACAAGGGGTGCAATTTAGGTGGTCACGCATACACCCATCATAGTAGATTTCCTGTTGAGTTTACGATATGGCTGTAATACATTTTTCTGTTCGCCCTGAGGTGTCCTATGGATGTACCAAGTTTCATTTTTCTACGTTGGAAAAAGTTACTTTCACTTTCCATAGGCCCAATGTATTTTGACTTTTGTAGGGTCGCCACTGAGTCATTTTTCATATTTTTTTCGACTTCAAATACATAAATTTTTCACGAGCTTGAAGTCTGGGACCAATAAAAATGACTTTTAGTTGCACGCTTACTGGGTCAAATTGAGGATCATTTTGCAGAAAAATTATAATAAAAATATATACCGAATTATAATAAAAATATAACTCGAGCAAAAAGTCTAGAAAAACACTTGTCTCTTTACATACATGTGTTTAGCTCATTTTGCCCAAGTTTGGTGTCTGTGGAATGAAGCAGCTTTTTCTGTGTACTTTTAAAAAGAGGTGTATTTTAAGTCGGTTCACATTTTCAATTCAAAATGGCCGCCTTCCTGTGTGTGATAGGGTGTGGTCCCCATTGGCTTTTTGTTCATAAGCCCATGGTGGATGTGTGTACCAAGTTTTATTTGCCTACAACAAACTAAAAATTTCACTTCCCATTGACTTTTTCACATTTTTTGGGACGCTATGGCAACACATTTATAGATAGGGGTGGTTGTCATTGGCTTTTATGCTCACATGACATAAGAGATGTGTGTACAAAATTTTATGTCTCTATGACAAACTAAATTCTTGGGTCCATTATAAGTTTGTAGGGGCGCTGGAGAGCCATTTCTAAAGATAACCCTTTATTTACATATTTTTGTGTTCAGGTCATGAATGTGCACAAACGCCTTTTTGGGTCCAACTCGATCCGAGAAGGCGCTTGAGAGTTAAGAGACGCTTTATTTTCACAAAAATGGCCACCTCGTTACAGGCTTGCCACACCCATACCCGATAAGATATCAACAACAAAGTCACAACTTTGGTTGGCACACGTGTCTAGATGATACTCACCAAATTTGGGGCCATTTAGATTAAAACACAATGATTTGCATCTTTCTGCGCAAGGGGTGCGATTTTAGTGGCGCGCTGCTTCACCCCACATGGCGGACTTCCTGTTAAGTTTAGGTGTGACTGTCATTGACTTTTCTGTTTGCCCTGAGGTGTCCTATGGATATACCAAGTTTCATTTTTCTACGTTGGAAAAAGTTACTTTCACTTTCCATAGGCCCAATGTATTTTGACTTTTGTAGGGTCGCCACTGAGTCATTTTTCGATTTTTTTCGACTTCAAATACATAAATTTTTTGCCAGGCTTGAAGTCTGGGACCAATAAAATGACTTTTAGTTGTTCGTTTACTGGGTTAAATTGAGGATCATTTTACAGAAAAATTATAATAAAAATATATACCGAATTATAATAAAAAATATAACTCGAGCAAAAAGTCTAGAAAAACACTTGTCTCATTTACATACATGTGTTTAGCTCATTTTGCCCAAGTTTGGTGTCTGTGGAATGAAGCAGCTTTTTTCTGTGTACTTTTAAAAAGAGGTGTATTTTAAGTCGGTTCACATTTTCAATTCAAAATGGCCGCCTTCCTGTGTGTGATAGGTGTGGTCCCCATTGGCTTTTTTGTTCATAAGCCCATGGTGGATGTGTGTACCAAGTTTTATTTGCCTACAACAAACTAAAAATTTCACTTCCCATTGACTTTTTCACATTTTTGGGACGTTGCTATGGCAACACATTTATAGATAGGGGTGGTTGTCATTGGCTTTTATGCTCGCCATGACATAAGAGATGTGTGTACAAAATTTTATGTCTCTATGACAAACTAAATTCTTGGGTCCATTATAAGTTTGTAGGGGCGCTGGAGAGCCATTTCTAAAGATAACCCTTTATTTACATATTTTTGTGTTCAGGTCATGAATGTGCACAAACGCCTTTTTGGGTCCAACTCGATCCGAGAAGGCGTTTGAGAGTTAAGAGACGCTTTATTTTCACAAAAATGGCCACCTCGTTACAGGCTTGCCACACCCATACCCGATAAGATATCAACAACAAAGTCACAACTTTGGTTGGCACACGTGTCTAGATGATACTCACCAAATTTGGGGCCATTTAGATTAAAACACAATGATTTGCATCTTTCTGCGCAAGGGGTGCGATTTTAGTGGCCGCGCTGCTTCACCCCACATGGCGGACTTCCTGTTAAGTTTAGGTGTGACTGTCATTGACTTTTCTGTTTGTTCTGAGGTGTCCTATGGATATACCAAGTTTCATTTTTCTACGTTGGAAAAAGTTACTTTCACTTTCCATAGGCCCAATGTATTTTGATTTTGTAGGGTCGCCACTGAGTCATTTTTCGTATTTTTTTCAAGGCCTTCAAATCCATACCATTTTTGCCGAGCTTGAAGTCTGGGACCAATATAATGACTTTTTGTGCATGTTCACTGGGTCAAATTTAGGATCATTTGGTCACAATAAAGATAAAAAAAAAAACAAAAAATCCGAGCAAAAACAATAGGCCCTCCCGGCCATCACCGGCTCGGGCCTAATAATGTTCATTTTAATGTTTAATCGAATTATGTATTAAATATACTGTGATTATGTGTATGTAAGAATGGGCTCTTAAAAAGTGCTTATTAAATTAGTCATTCACACATTTGTTAAGATTATTGAATTATCAGTAATTTTATTATGTTAAAACCTGAGAAATGCTTTTTATCAAGGCTAAAATAAGGTGGAAATTCAGGACTGTATAAGTGCTATAGTGAATATGACCCAAACATAACCAAATTTAAGACTAAAAAAATACTAAAGCGGGCTAAATTTTTAGGTTGAAAATTATTACCAGCGAGTAACTGTGCACATATATGGGACCACATTAAGCCCAAATACCACAATTCTGAGGAAAACTGGTTTCTTTTTCCAAATTTAGCAATAGATTGATTTTACAGTTTAGATCTTCTGTTCTGTACAACCGCTCTCTGAAAAGTCTCTCTGATGCAGAATCCTTTTGTAAAAGTTGTGAGTTGCCACAGGTAAAACTGCTCAATTAATATTTTTGGAGAAAATGACAAATAGAGAAAGCTGAGGCATTTTCACAATTACATGCAAAACGTTAAATGGATCATTATTTATAATGAAGAAGAGCAGAACGTGTGCATAAACAGAACATCAGACCAATCCAAACTATTTCCTTTTTGTTTGTTTTTTTACTGTACCCAGAGCCTGTGGTGCTTTAGGCTCTAAATTCCCTTTTCTTTTCAAAAACAACTAATTTCTTGTTCCTACACTGTAATCTGTCTCTGTGCAATGTCAGTGCAGAGTCTGACAGTGTTTGATTGTTTTGCTCAAGTCTGACTCAGAAACTCAGAAAACAAAAATCTGAGTGATAATGTTGCTAACATTTTTAGAATTAAACGAGTAAGTGTGAAGTCGCCAGTAAAGCTAACCTTTTTATTTATTTCCTATTCATCACATGAGAGCGTAAGCTATTAACACTATATTAAAGACTTTAGAGGAGAAAATTCTACTGGAGTTTTAGTTCTGCTCAAGGATGTTGGCTGAGTATTGTTGACCATTAGCAGTTAGAGAAAGAATGCTTAAAAGCTTGACTTTTTTTGCCATGAGCATGAAACAGTACATTTGGTTCACTTAATCTAAAGTCACTTTCACACATGCAGTCTTTCCCAGCAATCTTCCTGCATTTTATCAAACCAGTTTCATGTATCTGTACTAGTAATTTACCGGGTCAAGGCCTAGTAAATATTGATTATTTACCTGATTATGTCGAACAACACAAGGAGTTTTACCTTGTGTTCTACCTCGCCTCTCTTCAACAAACCTGTTGCAACTTATACCAAGCTCAGCTTTCAATGTTCTATTAATGCTCCTCTTAATTTTGTTGATTCCATTTTTGGATTCTTGAATACAACTAAAAAAAACATTCTTGTCGGTTAAATTAATCAATAGTGCCAAAAAAATGGGACCCTTCAAAAAGAACTCCTCTGACACCATTGTAGTTGTGATTCTTAACCATCCTACGTTACATCCAGCTTTGGTCCAACTTCTTCTTCATGTTGACTTTGGCAGGATGATTGCATAACCACCCCTGACAGGTTGCTTAAAGAGTAACTAAACCCTAAAACAACTTTTTTTAGTTACGATCTGTAAGAATGGGGCCTTATTAGTGCTGTTCATTGATTTGAGTAAAAGTTTTGACATTTGAGTATAAAGTATATTAATTTTACAATAAATGGTGTAAAACCATATATTGTAAAATTAAATGTGTCCTGTACAGTCTACCTTCATGTAATCAGCCCTTTCAGCAGAAATGCTTATGTTTAAATTTGCATTTTTTGGTGTTTAACGTCCTTTTGTTAATTGAAAATGTATTTCTGTCCATTGCAAAAAAAAACACTCACAACTGATGTAGTTTACAAATATTTAAAAGTGCTATAGCAAACATCACACTGAAGAGTCCAAAAGAACAGAACTCTTTTTAAGTAGTTCTAACCATCAGCATTGAATGCAATATTTAGTGATTCTTAAAAATTGGAATGTGTCAACAGCGTGTCTTTGCATTCCGATTATTTGCATGCCAATCAGTCTGACATCCTGCCGTGATTTAGAACCATAATCAGATACAGACATTTCTGCATCTTGCATAAAATGACTGTTTGCAATCATAATTGACATTTGTAACCAAATCGTCGGGTAATATTTCCATAATCCTCCAATAGACAGGACATGATGGAAATATCAGGCTGCTGAAATCAACACAGCTCGATGCCGGCTGTTGGAATGAGGACTACATCAAGATTTATGACCTTTGGGTAATTATTACCAACGTTATTCCATATTTATAGTCAGCCTCATTCACTATGCATACACATACTCTCCTAATACCTTGGAAGCTATACTAGAACATAACAAGTTCCAGATAAATTATCCTGACGTTTTTCATGCTGTTTACATAACTGATGTCCAATCACAACATGTGTAAATTAATGTATGCTTTACGCTGCCTGTGCATATGTTTTAACCCTGTGACCCCAATCAGTCAAGTGTAAGCTGTATATCTGCGAGGCTTTATGACAGAGGTCATGCATGAAAACCAAGAGAAACCCGACAAGAAACTGTCTCACTTTTTTCTGTTCTCAAAGTTCTCAGTCTCAAGACAAGGTGTGTGTGTGTGTGTGTGTGTGTGTGTGTGTGTGTGTGTGTGTGTGTGTGGAGGTGTGTGTGTGTGTGTGTGTGTGGAGGTGTGTGTGTGTGTGTGTGTGGAGTGTGTGTGTATGTGTGTGTGTGTGTGTGAGTGTGTGTGTGTGTGTGTGTGGAGGTGTGTGTGTGTGTGTGTGTGTGGAGGTGTGTGTGTGTGTGTGTGTGTGGAGGTGTGTGTGAGGTGTGTGTGTGTGTGTGTGTGTGTGAGTGTGTGTGTGTGTGTGTGTGTGTGTGTGTGTGTGTGTGTGTGTGTGTGTGTGTGTGAGTGTGTGTGTGGAGGTGTGTGTGTGTGTGTGTGTGTGTGTGTGTGTGTGTGTGCGTGTGTGTGTGTGGAGGTGTGTGTGTGTGTGTGTGAGTGTGTGTGTGTGTGTGTGTGAGGTGTGTGTGTGTGTGTGTGTGTGTGTGTGTGTGTGTGTGTGTGTGAGTGTGTGTGTGTGTGTGTGTGTGTGTGTGAGTGTGTGTGTGTGTGTGTGTGTGTGTGTGTGTGTGTGTGTGTGTGTGTGTGTGTGTGTGTGTGTGTGTGTGTGTGTGTGTGTGTGGAGGTGTGTGTGTGTGTGTGTGGTGTGTGTGTGTGTGTAGGTGTGTGTGTGTGTGTGTGTGTGTGTGCGTGTGTGTGTGCGTGTGTGTGAAGGTGTGTGTGAGGTGTGTGTGTGTGTGTGAGGTGTGTGTGGAGGTGTGTGTGTGTGAGGTGTGTGTGTGTGTGTGTGTGTGTGTGTGTGTGTGGAGGTGTGTGTGTGTATGTGTGTGTGTGTGTCTTTATCACCTTGTGTGGACCGCAGCATGACAGCACAGTCACGGTGTGGAACTAAAATTTTTGTGGGGTCCAAAATCCCGGCCCCACAAAAATAACAATATATTCAGTATAAAAGAGTCTAAATAATGCCCTGTCAAAATTTTAGGTTTTCCCAGAAATGACAAAACCAACTAAATGTGCTTAGGAGTGCGTAGATCGAGTAACTCAGTATCGCCCTCTAGATGTAGAAAATGGTACTGAATTTACACACAGTGTGCTAAGAGGAGCATGCGCAAACCATCCACCGTGCTCCTATCTATTAGCTGCTAACAAACCAATGGTGAGTATGTAATAAGGAGTATGGATCGACACAGGAATCTGAACTTGGTCAACAAATAAAACAAGTAATTCTTAATTATTTGAGAAGAGAACAGACAATTGGTGACTTTGGCATCTGTTTTTGAGACAAGTGTTAACAAAAAGGTAAGTAATTAAATGCAATACCTGTGGCCAATTTTATTTAAAGTAACATGTGTTCTTTTCCATCAAGGTTTTAATAATTTAAGCAAAATGCCAGTAAAGTGTAGTTTTTTGTCTTTAGCTTTGATGTTACATGCTAGAGAGGCAGCTGAGCTAAAGTTAGCTAATTAGCACCATTTGCTGTGTTAACTGGCTAGCAGCTGCAGCAGGCACATTTTGGGAAGAAAATACATAAAGCACCAATTTAAGACTGTATTTAGGAATTGAAATTATTTTTATCTTGATAGTATTGAATCTTTTCTTTCAAATAATGTCAAATTGTTTTATTTGGAGCTCTACGATTGCATATTTTTGCCCTTTCTAGTTTTTGTGGGTTTATGGGTCCCTCTGGATAACTGTCAGAATTGTGTGGGGTTGTGGGGACCACAGTAATTGGATCATTTGAGTACTGGATAGACAATGACTACCATGAGACGCAGGAAACCTCCAAAAGACGATGCAATAGAGCATGCACCTAAGGCTCTTGACAAGACAGCCATGCTGGAAGTGAAATATATAAACTCTTTTAAAGGTAAGTTGTACGAGTATATTTGTATTATTATCACATTTGCTTTGTGTCTGTAGTTTTGCTTAGGTTTCAGTATTTAGGAAAACAAGAATATATTGCTGTTCTTAAGTTGTAAGTTAATAAATTTTATGCAACATGTGTATATGTGCTAGGACAAGGTGTGTTTACAAAAAAAGATTTCCAAAAAGGCGACTTTGTTGTGGAATACAGGGGAGAACTTATAAATTCAGAAGAAGAAGAAAGGCGTCAGAGAGTTTACCACATTAGATGTGCTGTTTTTATGTTTAACTTCTACTGGAATGAAAAGCCATGGTGGTAAGACTGAAATTAAATTAATAATGTAATGTCAGTATTTTCTTATTCGTAAATAAATGTGTTGTCATTTAGAACTCATCTCAACTCAAAAAATTGTTGACAAATGTTTATTGTGCTTTTTAAAGTATTGATGCATCTCGAGAAGATTACAGATTTGGACGACTTGTCAATGATGACCACCTGAAACCAAACTGCAAGATGAAAAAGATTGTATCAGAAGGAAAGCCACATCTTTGTCTCTTTGCCACAAGGGATATTAATGCTGGAGAGGAAATTACATACAACTATGGAGGAACTGATTGGCCTTGGAGGAAACAGATCTCCATAAATAAGGTAAATAATGCAAGGTGTTTTGCTTCTCATTTCTTTCTTTTTGTAACTGACAAATATTTTAGTAGTAGTAAAGAAAGAGGTTAAATCCAAAGTATCTGGATGTTGGTTTCATAGTGAAGATGTTTCCTCTCTTATTCAAGAGATGTTGACCCTTTAAACCCGAGCCTGTTTTTTTGGTGTTTCTGCTTGAAAAGGACATGTCCACAGTAAATTGACTATATCTCTGTAACTGCAAGGTGTATTACAATAATTCTGGTGTCAAAATTAAGGAAAATTTTTCCATGTACTTGTTACAGTTTCAGAATAAATCAAGATAGAAAACAGCAAAATAACCCCAAAAACTGCCAAAACAAAAATTAATATCCTCTTCAAATGAAGGCAGTTGCAGCTCAAACACTATTTTAAATTACAGTCACATTTTGGCACCACCTTATATTGTTTGCTTGCTGTTTGGTTTGTGTCTGGAGTAAATGTAAATGACTTAGATGTGCTTGAGTCTCAGCTGATCAATTTAATGTGCGTCATAACAGGCTTGGAGTGTGTATTGTAATATACTGCTTGTTTGTGACATGTGGAGATTAACGGTTAAACCAACCTAATGTATAATATGTGCCATGAAAGCTGAGCTCAGTTTAGGATCTACCAGTTACACATGTTGTTTTTACAGGTCAGTTCAGTCTTCTTATGCCCTGTCTTGCCTTATTATCAACTGTGTAGTTCTGGGAAAGACAATGTGTGTGTCAGGAATGAGTTGGGATTTCAATGACTTAAGTTTTAATCATACTGATTACATTCATGAGATCAGTAACTGTTAACCCTACCTGTTCCTATTAGTTTTGTGTACCTGACCAGGCTTGTCATCTTAGAGTGGGTCCAATGTTGAGGCATAATCTACTTCTGATGTTGAACTCTTTCCTTCAGGTTGGAGAACAATCCTTGCCTATGACTGAGTCTGCTGAGACTTGTATCTCCATAACCAAAGACCGGGATCCTCAGACAACTACAATTAACATGAACCAGGTACATCTTTTATTCTGAAATTCTATTTCTCTATTCTTCAATTTAAAATTTAGATTAAATGCATTTTACACTTTGAATATTGGCTGGATGTTTTCTTTTAGAGAGCTAGAATTTCTTATTTTGAGAGTTTCAGGGGTTTATAGTCTAATGGGGTCCAGTTACACACTTGTCAGAGCCACTGTTGTTGTGGGGACCATTCTGACTAAATCACTTAAGACTGTTTTTGTCTGGAGATCCATTAAGCACAGTCTGGTTTTTGTAGTCTAAAGGGTTCCAAGTTATACACTTTTCAGGGCCTCTGTTGTTGTGGGGACCACGGTGGCTAAGCCACATTGCACACATTTATTCATACGGTAGTCTCTTTTCTGTGCATTCAGTTAATCCAACCTAATGTATAATATGTACCATTGAAGCTGAGGTCAGTTTAGGTTCTACCAGTCACACATGTTGTTTTCTACAGGTCAGTTTAGTCCTCTTATGCCCTGTTTTGCCTTATTATAGACTGTGTAGTTGTGGGAAAGACCAATGTTTGTGTCAGAAATGAGTTGGGATTTCAATGACTTTAGTTTTAATCATACTGATTACATTCATGAGATCAGTAACTGTTAACCCTACCTGTTCCTATTGGTTTTGTGTACCTGACCAGGCTTTTCATCTTAGAGTGGGTCCAATGTTGAGGCATAATCTACTTCTGATGTTGAACTGTTTCCTTCAGGTTGGAGAACAATCTTTGCCTATGACTGAGTCTGCTGAGACTTGTATCTCCATAACCAAAGACCGGGATCCTCAGACAACTACAATTAACATGAACCAGGTACATCTTTTATTCTGAAATTCTATTTCTCTATTCTTCAGTTTAAAATTTAGATTAAATGCATTTTACACTTTGAATACTGGCTGGATGTTTTCTTTTAGAGAGCTAGAATTTCTTATTTTGAGAGTTCCAGGGTTTATAGTCTAATGGGGTCCAGTTACACACTTGTCAGAACCACTGTTGTTGTGGGGACCATTCTGACTAAATCACTTAAGACTGATTTTGTCTGGAGATCCATTAAGCACAGTCTGGTTTTTGTAGTCTAAAGGGTTCCAAGTTATACACTTTTCAGGGCCTTGGTTGTTGTGGGGACCACGGTGGCCACATTGCACACATTTATTCATACGGTAGTCTGATTTCTGTGCATTCAGTTAATCCAACCTAATGTATAATATGTACCATTGAAGCTGAGGTCAGTTTAGGTTCTACCAGTCACACATGTTGTTTTTTACAGGTCAGTTTAGTCCTCTTATGCCCTGTTTTGCCTTATTATAGACTGTGTAGTTGTGGGAAAGACCAATGTTTGTGTCAGAAATGAGTTGGGATTTCAATGACTTTAGTTTTAATCATACTGATTACATTCATGAGATCAGTAACTGTTAACCCTACCTGTTCCTATTGGTTTTGTGTACCTGACCAGGCTTTTCATCTTAGAGTGGGTCCAATGTTGAGGCATAATCTACTTCTGATGTTGAACTGTTTCCTTCAGGTTGGAGAACAATCTTTGCCTATGACTGAGTCTGCTGAGACTTGTATCTCCATAACCAAACGGGATCCTCAGACAACTACAATTAATATGAACCAGGTACATCTTTTATTCTGAAATTCATATTCTCTATTCTTTAATTAAAAAATTTAGATTACATACATTTTACACTTTGAATATTGGCTGGATGTTTTCTTTTAGAGAGCTAGAATTTCTTATTTTGAGAGTTCCAGGGGTTTATAGTCTAATGGGGTCCAGTTACACACTTGTCAGAACCACTGTTGTTGTGGGGACCATTCTGACTAAATCACTTAAGACTGATTTTTGTCTGGAGATCCATTAAGCACAGTCTGGTTTTTGTAGTCTAAAGGGTTCCAAGTTATACACTTTTCAGGGCCTCTGTTGTTGTGGGGACCACGGTGGCTAAGCCACATTGCACACATTTATTCATACGGTAGTCTCTTTTCTGTGCATTCAGTTAATCCAACCTAATGTATAATATGTACCATTGAAGCTGAGGTCAGTTTAGGTTCTACCAGTCACACATGTTGTTTTTACAGGTCAGTTTAGTCCTCTTATGCCCTGTTTTGCCTTATTATAGACTGTGTAGTTGTGGGAAAGACCAATGTTTGTGTCAGAAATGAGTTGGGATTTCAATGACTTTAGTTTTAATCATACTGATTACATTCATGAGATCAGTAACTGTTAACCCTACCTGTTCCTATTGGTTTTGTGTACCTGACCAGGCTTTTCATCTTAGAGTGGGTCCAATGTTGAGGCATAATCTACTTCTGATGTTGAACTGTTTCCTTCAGGTTGGAGAACAATCTTTGCCTATGACTGAGTCTGCTGAGACTTGTATCTCCATAACCAAATACGGGGATCCTCAGACAACTACAATTAATATGAACCAGGTACATCTTTTATTCTGAAATTCATATTCTCTATTCTTTAATTAAAAAATTTAGATTACATACATTTTACACTTTGAAAATTGGCTGGATGTTTTCTTTTAGAGAGCTAGAATTTCTTATTTTGAGAGTTCCAGGGGTTTATAGTCTAATGGGGTCCAGTTACACACTTGTCAGAACCACTGTTGTTGTGGGGACCATTCTGACTAAATCACTTAAGACTGATTTTTGTCTGGAGATCCATTAAGCACAGTCTGGTTTTTGTAGTCTAAAGGGTTCCAAGTTATACACTTTTCAGGGCCTCTGTTGTTGTGGGGACCACGGTGGCTAAGCCACATTGCACACATTTATTCATACGGTAGTCTCTTTTCTGTGCATTCAGTTAATCCAACCTAATGTATAATATGTACCATTGAAGCTGAGGTCAGTTTAGGTTCTACCAGTCACACATGTTGTTTTTACAGGTCAGTTTAGTCCTCTTATGCCCTGTTTTGCCTTATTATAGACTGTGTAGTTGTGGGAAAGACCAATGTTTGTGTCAGAAATGAGTTGGGATTTCAATGACTTTAGTTTTAATCATACTGATTACATTCATGAGATCAGTAACTGTTAACCCTACCTGTTCCTATTGGTTTTGTGTACCTGACCAGGCTTTTCATCTTAGAGTGGGTCCAATGTTGAGGCATAATCTACTTCTGATGTTGAACTGTTTCCTTCAGGTTGGAGAACAATCTTTGCCTATGACTGAGTCTGCTGAGACTTGTATCTCCATAACCAAATACGGGGATCCTCAGACAACTACAATTAACATGAACCAGGTACATCTTTTATTCTGAAATTCTATTTCTCTATTCTTCAATTTAAATTTTAGATTAAATGCATTTTACACTTTAAATATTGGCTGGATGTTTTCTTTTAGAGAGCTAGAATTTCTTATTTTGAGAGTTTCAGGGGTTTATAGTCTAATGAGGTCCAGTTACACACTTGTCAGAGCCACTGTTGTTGTGGGGACCATTCTGACTAAATCACTTAAGACTGTTTTTTGTCTGGAGATCCATTAAGCACAGTCTGGTTTTTGTAGTCTAAAGGGTTCCAAGTTATACACTTGTCAGGGCCTCTGTTGTTGTGGGGACCACGGTGGCTAAGCCACATTGCACACATTTATTCATACGGTAGTCTGATTTCTGTGCATTCAGTTAATCCAACCTAATGTATAATATGTACCATTGAAGCTGAGGTCAGTTTAGGTTCTACCAGTCACACATGTTGTTTTTTATAGGTCAGTTTAGTCCTCTTATGCCCTGTTTTGCCTTATTATTATCTGTGTAGTTGTGGGAAAGACCAATGTTTATGACAGAAATGAGTTGGGATTCAAATGACTTTAGTTTTAATCATACTGATAAAATTTATGAGACCAGTAACTGATAACCCTACCTGTTCCTATTGGTTTTGTGTACCTGACCAGGCTTTTCATCTTAGAGTGGGTCCAATGTTGAGGCATAATCTACTTCTGATGTTGAACTGTTTCCTTCAGGTTGGAGAACAATCCTTGCCTATGACTGAGTCTGCTGAGACTTGTATCTCCATAACCAAAGACCGGGATCCTCAGACAACTACAATTAACATGAACCAGGTACATCTTTTATTCTGAAATTCTATTTCTATTCTTCAGTTTAAAATTTAGATTAAATGCATTTTACACTTTGAATACTGGCTGGATGTTTTCTTTTAGAGAGCTAGAATTTCTTATTTTGAGAGTTCCAGGGTTTATAGTCTAATGGGGTCCAGTTACACACTTGTCAGAGCCACTGTTGTTGTGGGGACCATTCTGACTAAATCACTTAAGACTGTTTTTTGTCTGGAGATCCATTAAGCACAGTCTGGTTTTTGTAGTCTAAAGGGTTCCAAGTTATACACTTGTCAGGGCCTTGGTTGTTGTGGGGACCACGGTGGCTAAGCCACATTGCACACATTTATTCATACGGTAGTCTTATTTCTGTGCATTCAGTTAATCCAACCTAATGTATAATATGTACCATTGAAGCTGAGGTCAGTTTGGGTTCTACCAGTCACACATGTTGTTTTTACAGGTCAGTTTAGTCCTCTTATGCCCTGTTTTGCCTTATTATAGACTGTGTAGTTCTGGGAAAGACCAATGTTTGTGTCAGGAATGAGTTGGGATTCCAATGACTTTAGTTTTAATCATACTGATTACATTCATGAGATCAGTAACTGTTAACCCTACCTGTTCCTATTGGTTTTGTGTACCATACCAGGCTTTTCATTTTAGAGTGGTTCTAGTGTTGAGCCATAATCTACTTCTGATGTTGAACTATTTCCTTCAGGTTAGAGAACAATCCTTGCCTATGACTGAGTCTGCTGAGACTTGTATCTCCATAACCAAATACGGGGATCATCAGACAACTACAATTAACATGAACCAGGTACATCTTTTATTCTGAAATTCTATTTCTCTATTCTTCAGTTTAAAATTTAGATTAAATGCATTTTACACTTTGAATACTGGCTGGATGTTTTCTTTTAGAGAGCTAGAATTTCTTATTTTGAGAGTTCCAGGGGTTTATAGTCTAATGGGGTCCAGTTACACACTTGTCAGAACCACTGTTGTTGTGGGGACCATTCTGACTAAATCACTTAAGACTGTTTTTTGTCTGGAGATCCATTAAGCACAGTCTGGTTTTTGTAGTCTAAAGGGTTCCAAGTTATACACTTGTCAGGGCCTTGGTTGTTGTGGGGACCACGGTGGCTAAGCCACATTGCACACATTTATTCATACGGTAGTCTTATTTCTGTGCATTCAGTTAATCTAATCTAATGTATAATTTGTACCATGGAACCTGAGGTCAGTTTAGGTTCTACCAGTCACCCATGTGGTTTTTTACAGGTCAGTTTAGTCCTCTTATGCCCTGTTTTGCCTTATTATAGACTGTGTAGTTCTGGGAAACACCAATGTTTGTGACAGAAATGAGTTGGGATTCTAATGACTTTAGTTTTAATCATACTGATTCAATTTATGAGACCAGTAACTGTTCCTATTGGTTTTGTGTACCTGACCAAGCTTTTCATCTTAGAGTGGGTCCAATGTTGAGGCATAATCTACTTCTGATGTTGAACTGTTTCCTTCAGGTTGGAGAACAATCTTTGCCTATGACTGAGTCTGCTGAGACTTGTATCTGCGTAAACAAACAGGGACTTTGTCCCAAGTTCTAAACCTCAGTAATACAGAGTTAGATCAGTTAGCTGATTTTCTTGGCCATGATGTGAGAGTCCATCGGCAGTTCTACAGACTTCCTGAAGGCACCCTTCAACTTGCTAAAATTAGCAAAGTTCTATTAGCTCCGGAACAGGGCCTCTAGCAGAATTCAAGGAAAAAGCCTAGATGACATCAGTATTGACCCTGAAGGTATTAATGAGTTAATGTTGCTTACTTGTGAAATGTATATCATAGTGTATTATATTTGTTATGTTTGACAAAAAATAAAATTATTTGGTTTTACTTAAAACCCTATTTTAACCTTTTATTTTGACAGACAATGTGGAGGTTGACAGTGACATTGATCCGGTCTTAAATGACTCTCAAGGTAAGTAGTTTCATTGGGTTAATGTATACTTTTAATACTTTTGATTCAAATCTGTGGCGCACGCTGGCAGTGCTCCTGCCTTACAACAAGAAGAACCGAACATTCTAGGGCAGCTCCGGTCTTTCTGGGAGGAGTCTGCTTGTCCTCCTGCATGTCCTGAATGTCCTCCCCACTGCCCAAACACATGCATGTATAGGTCAAGTGAATGAATGTGAGAGTGAAAGGTTGTCTGTCCGAGTCTGTCTCTAAGTGTTAACTCTGACTATGACCCGCCTCAGGCCCTAAGCCACTGGGATAGACTCCAGTCACCCACGACCCCTAACGGAACTAAGTGGTGGAAGATGAGTGAGTGAATGAATGAATGATTCAAATCTTGATATTGCTGATCCAACTCTTTAGTAACAATCCATATCTGGAATCCTAGTGTTGTTTAATACATACCTATTTTTACTAAATATATTTAGCTGTAATTGCAAAGGAAAACATGGCATCATTAACTAATTGCTTGTGAAAATACAGAACACAGAAATATGCATGTTCTGGTTATTTTTTGTTAATTTTTGTCATTCTGTATTTCAGAGTTTCTGGCCACAGACAGTCACACAGACAAAGAGATTGACGCTACAGTGCAAAATGTGAACCATGATGATCAAGACATCATAACAGACATTATAACACCTCCACAAGCCACTCAAAGCCCGCC